>VZTD01002557.1:180835-231524 GCA_013397725.1 Rhagologus leucostigma
GAAGCCCTTCTGCCACTGGGTATTTTGGACAGTCACACCATACCCAAATTATGACACCGGAGCTGTGCATGTCACACCACCCCAACAGAACAAGCCATGCCTGACAGCCCGAGAGCAAACTACAACTGGTCCTCTCTGCTTTCTCTCAGACTCCTCACGGTGTTTGTTTCCTGTCCATAACTCACCCCCAAAGCCTCACAGCCTGTTACAAGCGAGGAGGGATCTCTCACGCCAAGAACTGCACACAAAGGGCTGCATGTCAGCTCCAAGCTACAAAATTAAAAGAAATTTAAAGTTATTTAGCTTTTTTTATTATCCTTTTATCGGAGGCCGAAGAAGAAGCATTCCAGCAAACAGATAGACTTCCTGGTGTGTGGAGCTCACCCGTACTTGCACATCAGCGTAGCACCCAATAGCAGAGAATTATGTTTTTAAATACGCAGGATGTGGTGAATGGCGAGGGGAATGATGGCAATTTAACCAGAAAAACTCACTTTGCCAGGTCACTTAACCAAAAGCCCAAACAAACCACACAAAATAGTGAGTGGTTACTGCTGTTGGACAAAGACTTTTTACTAAGAGTAGGTTTTTAACTTCCATGTTATTTTTAATTTGTAATTTAGAGAGAAATTTTTACTTGCCACAGTCTGTCTTGAGGACTCCAGCACGTACAGCACATTTACCAATTTCCTACGCAATGCCAAGCATTGCAAAAGCTACTCATCAGCAAGCAGCAATGACTTTCTCTGAGACGGCTACTTAGTTAAAAAAAGTGTTCAGATGACAAGTGAACTGGATGTCATACATACTTATGAGGAGACTATACCATAAAACAAGCTATAATCCTCATCTGTGTCACTCTTTTCTTTCCCCTTCTCTAAAAAGGAGAGAAAAATCCTAGCTGTAAAGTCAAAAAAAAAGATTTGTGGTTTTATTTTTAAGTGTGCCAAGCGGGCACAGCTTTATCTTCCCTGATTTTGACAGACCAGCATCTGGTAGGGGGAAAGGACTTAAAACCAACCAGAAGTGTTGTCAGCAATAAAATACTCGTGACTAGCAGGCACTGGGGTTAGTGAATGACTTGTGAACTCATGACCCGTGTTCCAGTGTGCCTGTAAAATTAGCTCAGAGGCATCTGGAACAGTCCCTGCTGCCATTCCTGCCAGCATCTTCCCTGCTCTTCATTTAACAGCCAAAAATCTGCGGAAGAATCTCAGGTTTAAAGGCTTCTTTGGAAGCATGTGGATCAACGCAGTGTAAATCACTTCTTTCTTGAAATCAGAAAGAGATAAGGATTTTATACTGTGATCTTAGCATTTCTCACTCTCCTCTTGGTTTTAATTTCTTTTTTTTTTTTTTGTTTTAATTTTGTTTGAGTTTGCAGTGCCTTTTCCTCAGTGGAATTCAGTGGAATTAATCTTTTCCTTTCAGATATACACAGGTTTTGTACTCTCTTTTCCCTTCAGCTCCTGCATCTCAGGCTTAAGCTTTATTTCCCTGTGCTATAATTCTCTTTTGCTGGGAAACTTCTCTTCCCTCCTTCACCCAGCTCTTCTCTCCTCCCCTACAAGATGTGCACAGAAGGTCTGCAATTAGTGGCATCTAAAAATGAGGGAGCTCAACTGACAAAACTAATGAGAAAACAGAGGTTTGCAAATGTTTGTAAAGCTAAGTCTCTTTCCCACCCTCTAGGAAAAGAGCAAGAACTGGATTTTCAGTGTATTCATGATTTTTATTTTTTTTTTTTTTTCTGTAGAAATCTCTTTTACAAGAGAGATTCATAAGCCTCCAGCTAGGAAGAAACATTTCCTAGGAGAAATGAAACCTCTGACGCTGTGACAATTGCAAAAGGGATCACTCCAACCCTCTGATTGCCACAGAAGGGGGAAGGCACGTCCCTACCACGCTGCCTTTTCCCAGGCTGCTTTTAATCATTTTCCTCGTGAATGATTAAAAAACAACCAGAAACTTGCAGTTTCTGCACCTTCTGCTTATCTTGTTTCATCTCGATGGTAGCTCCACGCCACCCTCAGCCTGGGAGGGCACAACTGTGTGGAGGGACAGGCAAGGGAAGGACTGGCCTCTTGCCAGGCTAGTGGTGCCATTTGCTGCTCCCAACCAAGCCGCAGCTCCTCTAAATCTTCATTTTACTCTCCTGAGTTGGTTCTTCATTCATTCTTGCTGAGTTAATGTCTTACAGAGGTGTTGGGGAGGAATGAGCTGGGCTCAGAGGCTGCCTGACCTTACGGCACAAGAAGAGCAGCCTCTGCAAACGCAGAGAGCATTCTGACAAATATTCGTGTGTCAAAAGGTTAAATTACACCCCCTCACACACACACACACAATCTCTGTTTTCCTGTTTCAAAAGCTACCTGGGAAAGTCAAAAGATTTTTAGCAGGACTGGAAGATTCTGTCCCTTTTCACAGTGATGACAAACGGTAATTCTTCCAAGGAAAGCAGAGTTTAGGCAAGATTGAAATTACACAGGCTTAGGGCTGACACACAAGGCTGCCAATATGGATTTTTGCCCTTTAAAAGGATTCACAAATGACAGGAAAATGTGTTGGTGCACTCAGTCTCACTTTTCACATAAAGACCCAGCTTTACCACTCTGAAAGTGTTTCTCTCTGCTGTTAGAAATATAAGAGATTTGACTTCTCTGAATCAGGAAACCTCATCACACTGAGAAAAACTTCTATTTTGGCTGTAATATTTGAAAGTAAGAGATGAAACAAGTAAGAGATGAAAAATTTAAAACACTGGATGTGGGTTTGTTAAATCTAACTAGCTTCTAATAAAAAATGAAGGGCACAGGGAGCTCTATGAAAGACTCTTCCCTGCTCTTGCAAGCAGAGCCTGACCAAACTCTTACTCCAGTTTTTGTACATTTCAATGAATCCCCAAGTGAGAAGAAAAAACACAAGAGGAGACTGAAAAGAAGTACCACATCCACACCCCAAAGGTTTAGTCAAAATATTTTCAGGCAGAGAACTTGAGAAGACACAAAATGTGTATTTTTTTCTCCTTTGAGTGTTGTATCTCCATGTAAAGAAAATACTGCTCTTTTTTTGGTAGCATGTCCTAAAAAGCTGCTGCTGCCTCCCACCCAGCTGCTTCCCCCACTCCCTCCACCCCTATCCCCAGAGAAGTCTGGAGGAGAACCACGTCATTATGGGAAATCAGGAGTATTCCCATGTTTTTTCAATACTCTGAAGACGTCCTGTAAATCAGCTTAAAGTATTTTAATGTCTGGTTTAAATATAAATATGTGTCTCTGTGTGTGTATATATGTGTACATACACAGTTCCTGGTGAGGTGCTAGAATGCTGGGAGGAAATTGGGCTACTGATTCTTCCCAAACACAAGAAATACCTGCTTTTAAAAGGAGACCAGTAAAAAAAAATTTTTTTTTAAATCAAAACTTTCTCTTTCCCTACAAAAGCAGAAAAAAACCAAAATCAGAGTAGATTCTGGTTCAGATCATAACTAAGTTATGGGTAGTACTAAGTTCCAAGACTTTGCTTTAGGCTTTTCATTAGTTTTTATGACTATTTGTTATTATTATTCTTATTTAATAATAGACATTGAGAAACTCAGCCACTGCTGCAAATGTCAGGGAAAGACTGCTTGCTAAATACTGTAATTTGTGCCTGTAACAGAAAATGAACAAATCAACAGCACAGTAGCTGTGGTTTGGCATAGCTTTACTTTGGCTGCTTCTTCTGGATGGAGCCCAGAGTTTAAAGACCTGCCAGGGGCCCTTACAAAGTGGATCAAGCCATAAAACGTAACACACTGGGGAAGAAAAAAAATTATTCTTGCCAGGAAAATGCTGCTGGCAACAGCACAACGTCCTCGTGCACATTTTTAAACACCCCTATGTTGCTGCACAAGGCTCCGAAAATCTTTAATGTGGCATAAAACTGACTTTCAAAAATAACAGGATTGAACTTCCAGCCAAAGATCCACAATCAGGTGTAAGCAACCACCATCCCATACATGCTCCTGCTTATCCTAAAGCCTAGGATTTGTGGATGCTATTCTTGTTCCTGCAAATAACTTGCAGCAGTTCGAGAGTATTCTCACCTCCTGTTGGGTAATCAGCAAAATACTTCAATAATTGGTGCTGAATGACCATAAGCCAAGCTGCATCCGGGGAAAGTAGGAGCCAAAATTCTTCTCCTGCTTGGGCAGGAGACTGTGAGAGCAGAGGACTCTGTCCTTGTGCCCTCTGCACTGGAGTTTGCATTGCGGCCGTGACACAAGACAAGGGGCACGCAAAGGTTGAAACCCAGGATTCGGTTCATTGCTTAAAAAGTCATCTTAGTACCGATCTGCGCCCAAAAGGCAGTGAGAAACTACTGCCCTTGAAAACGTTCTACATAATAAACCATTTGCTCTCTGCATTGGGGTAATGGATTTGAAAAACAGATCCACTGCAGGTGGCTGGAGTTTCACATATGGGATGGGGAATCCTCTGTGGAGGGTAGCCCAGATCCAGGAGCACATCAAATGAAGCAGATGTTGTTTTATATCTTCCTACTGCTCCGTCTGGAAAGGTCCACAGACCCGTAACTGGATTTTACCAGAAGCAGACAGCTATAGAAGACAATTATTTTCCCCAGTGGCTAATGAGATAAATTCTGCTTACAGCACTGTTTCTGATAGGATGAGGCACTACCATAGACTGCGAAAAAGGTTTGGTTGTCAGCCTTGAAATGCCAGATGAGGTTTCCACCTTGCCAGTCTGTCCTCACAGAGTGTACATGTCAAACCCACAAGACACATCAACACCTTGTGTGAGCACCTTGACTTCCTAAAGGGGCAGACCCTCAGCCTCAGCCACCTGGGATATTCACTGCCAGATTTCCCCCAGCCTTCAAAGCCTCTTGTCTCCTTTCAGCTAAACAACAGAGACAAACGATGAGATCTTCTAGGTCGTGGTTTTTCTTCCTTGTGTAATTTAACAGCCCTTGTGTGCTGATACACAGCTTCTGCCTCCTGCTATTTCCCATACATTCACCTGACTTTATTAGGGTGAGTGCCATGTTCACCTGAAAAACGTCACTGTCAGCACGAAAAGTGCAGTGCAAAGGGCCTTTTGTCCTAGAACTTGTGTAGCCAACATGGATTACAGGAGTTAGAACTGAGAGGTGCTGGTAGCTGCTATTGCTAAAAAGCCCTGAGGGGTGTGGGTGGGGAGACCACCAAAGATAAGAGAGGGGAGATAAGGGGACGAAGTAGAGAAAGGTAACAAACCAAGGCAGGGGGAAATTGTAATCAACCAGCAGTAACTCGTCAATTGCAAAACACAAAACAAAATTCAGGCCAAAAAAAAAAAAAANCTGGAAGAGGGAATACATTTCTAAAACTACAAAAATTAACTGGGGACCAGCAAAGTTTAAAAATCAAGAAATGCTATTCTGTCCTTTTTAATGGCCTCTTCAAACTCCTTTCTGAAGTGAAGCTTTGATCGTGATCATTTTATGTAGAGCCAACCTTGAAGCAGAATGAACTATGCAACTTCTTCAGCACAGGGAAGTGAAATGCAAAGCTAAGAAAAGACAAATCACCATTGCCTTTGGCTATGATTCACTCCCCACCATTAAGGAAAATTCAGTGACTGATGATCACAGCTGAAAGGGGTAATAATTTCCAAACAGATGGCAGGCAGGCTACCTGAAGTAAGACAGCACACCTGGTACTGCTTTAGGAGATATCCTGAAGGGTTTGACCATCACAGACAAACAGTTCTGCTTTTGTCAGTTTACTGGAGTTATGGGTAGCATGCAAAGCTACTACACCTCTCTAGCAAAGTTGGCCAGTGCTAAAATATTAAACTAGGGCTTTCAGGCAGCCATAGTCACTCTACAAATAATAAAACCGAGGTGGAAGGAAGTACTGCCTGGCTTTCTCCCCCTTGCAGTGGCTGGAATGGGCTGACAAATTTCCCTTTTTGACTGCTAGGCTGAATTTGTTCTCCCCAGAGGCCACGCTGCCACGGCAGCAATATCGAGTACAAATGAAGTGTAAAAGTTAGTTAGTTTACAGAAGAGCAGGGCTCTGTAGGACAATTCTTCATCACTTTTTCAGAGCACCACATACCCCAAGCTGTGCCCTGAGCAACTTAGCCAAAAGTGAACACATTTAAGGTCAGCTGTGAAACAAATGTTACACAAATCCAAAGCATCTCTGGACAGAGCTTTGTTTTCCACCTGAGCTTGCACTGAGCACAATTCATGGTCACTGCTGCTAAGCTTAAACTCCACTTCCCGTTCCAGTCTGTCCATACATGCTCCCTCAGATCCCTTTTTGGGATGAAACTATTGGTTTCACCTGAAAACTGTCAGATTTTCATTCTACAAAGGTCTGTATGATCACATGGACACGCAGACATTCGTTCAGACATTAAAAACACCAGAAAACATTAGGAACTACCCAAAGCTCTTTTCTACAAGGAAGCTGCAATTTCAGGAGCGAGCGAGGGTAGAAAAGGAAAAATATCTCTGCGCACTAGAAAGAGATTTGCAAAGACTTACATCCAGCCCGGTTAAATCCGTTTGTCACCGAGAGAGGAAGGGAGAGAGGTTGAGAACATTTATATTTTACACAAGTTAGGGGAGAAACACCAGCCTTCTCCTGATTCCCACAAAAACATTCACACAGCCACAACAAATCGTGGGGAAGATCAGAGTGAGCCAGAATTTAACTCTTCCTTAAAGAAGAGGGCAGTTTGTTCACAGGATCTCTTCCTGCACTAATTTACAGTTTTCTGAAAGACTATTTCTATTCAAGATTTTGTTTCCTGCTTGAAACCCCCACGTTTTCTCTGGTGGTAGTGTCTCTGCTGGCTGCTCCAGCACGATGCAGAGAAACTAAAAGATGTGAAAAGAGAGGGGTTTCAGCTTTTGCTTAGTAGACCAACTGGCTCACACAACACACAAAACTGCTTTTTTTAATGAGGTAGGACACATAGGTCTGTTTGCATTTAAACTTGTGGCTGCTGCATCACTAAATCCAATGTATCTGTAAGTCTGGACTTAAACTGGTCCTTACACAAGACGCCTGGATGCTGCTGAAAGGGGTTTTTTTGCTCAAATTCTTAGAGATTTCTCACATTTATCTCCACTGCAAACTGCCCTGGTAAGATGAAAGAGCTCTCTCCTCTGCCCTGTTTACAAATGCCCAGAAAACCCTTGAGCTCTCCTTGGCAACAGTGATAGCACTCTGGCAAAGGTGAAGCTCTAGAAGTTGTCTGGGATTCATTGTTCGAACTGGAGCCAAAGGATAATTCAAGTTTTCTTTAGCATTATGCCTGCGACTAGGAAATGTGTTAAATCCTAACACCAGTACTAAGATTTTATTCATAAGGGTTCCCTTAAAAGATTAATTTAGTCACAAGCAGCACCAAGACAGAATTAGTTTTACTATTACTTGTTAAGTTCAGAAAGGAAGGAAGGAAAACAGATTAAAAAAAAAAAGCTGTGTTCACATTTACAGGCTGCTATATATATTTTACAGAATACACATAGGATAGAGAATATTCACATTACAGTCGATCACCTATAGACATCATGAGCCTATAAACTCCCTCAGCGAAGAAACTAAAAGTATCCTCATCCTTTTGAAGCACAGTTATTGAACACAGGCTGCTGGGGAGTCAACAGCATAGCCTTGAAATCTGTATTTCTAAGCACTGTTATGCTTCTATTCTTCTATGTTGCTCCTTAAACATCATGAATATTACAGGGACTAATCAGCAGTTCAGAGATAAATAAATAATTCCTCTTTTTTTCAGGTTACATGAGACCCCACCATTTTTACTATCCAAAACTTTAAGGTAGGACACACGCATTAATATGAAGTCATATCCCAAACCATGTCCTCTGTTACCTCAACAATTTTTCAAATATCCAGAGAATAAGAGGAAACCACTGCCTGCAAAAGTGCACATCAGCCTTTGATAGCTCTGGAAATCCTTTTGGCAACACGTGGAGTCAGAGACTCAAAATGCACCCGTGGTCTGAAGCAGTTTGTTGGGTGACAACAGGATGGGTGACAGTGCGCGTGCAGCCCTCCAGCCTCGATTAGGGCTGAAGTTTCATTTCGGCTTTCCAGAATCTGTCAGCACGTGGACACACGGACACCACGTGCAAACTTGCAACAAGACTCCTCTGGAAGGCCGCAGCTACGTGGCGATAGTGGCATTACAGTCAGAGATGATTTGCTGCTTGTTTCTTAATGGTTGTGCTGATATGTGAAATATTTTCCAAACAGGAATAATAAGTAAACTCCTCAGCCCAGGGGCATTTATAATCCAATAAAATAAAGCAGCAGGGTGTAAATTAGAGGGAAATATTACAACTTATTTAGGCAATTGGTGCTCACATCTAGATAATTCCCCTTTTATAGTGCTGCAGTAATTACTGGTGAGATAGGACTGGTGCTTAACTAAAACGGACAGTCAGCTCTAATCACACACAGCTAAGGCTGAAAAGTACTGGACAAGGGGTCGAGGATAGCTCTTCCAAGTGGAATCACAGAAAGGCTAAGTTTGGAAGGGACCTCCAGAGGTCATCTTGTCCATCTCCACTGCACCAGCAAGAACATTTGGAGGACAAGATCATGCACAGTTTCCCACATATGGGACGCATAAATGAAAACACAGAGACGACACAAGAGATTCAGTCAAAGGATGGAATTAGGCAGGACTGAACGGTCAGAGAGATGATACAAGTGGGTGCAACACACTGCAGAAGAGAGGCATCAAGCAGGCAAAGTTATGTGGGACTTTGAAGAGGATTTTAATTCGGTTCCGTGGAGGCATCCAAAGAGAAAGTGACAAATCAAGGACTGCTGTGGCCAGTGGGAAAAACAAGGTTAGAGCAACCTACAGTTAAATGCCTGTAGGGCAGCATTCAAATTCACTGCTTGTTATCCATTACCTCACTTAACAGACCAGAAACAGGTTTCAGTTTGTGTTTAGTGGCGGCACTCACAGCAAAGGAAAACAAGGATTTGTTTTGCCACCATGTTCCCAGGGTGATCCTCAGCTGTGTGGAAAGGACTCGACAGTTTAATAGGTGAAATATGAAGCTCATCTGGAACAGTGACTTCAGAGAGAAGTAAAAGGAATGATGGAGGTGGTCCCAGTGGAGACTGGCAGCCACTGCATGGTGCCATAACCTGATCATCGGATAAAAGCTAAAACGTAGGATGAAATCTCATTGCAGGAGTGAAATATGGTACAACTCTTTTTCTGTACTAGTTTTTTTATAAAGCACCAATTCTAAAATGCTTCAGACTGCCTGGGCTGTCATGGCTTCACAACAGTATTTATTTATTTGTGTTTACACACAGTAAACATAAATAATCACAGTCCATGAAAGCTTTATGCCAGTTTTGGGACAACGCCCCCACTTCACCTTCCCCTACCCAAGGCTTTATTGCTGGGCGTGGCACCATGTGCTGTGGAAAACCCTTTGGCCAGCCCAGGTCATCCCCCAAAAACCTACAACCTACTCACTGTGGGGGCAGGAGGCAGGGGAAGCACAGAGAGCAAAAGCCTCAACAACACCAGTCCAGCCGCAAAACAAAACCTCAGCAATTTACGGGCTTCTACTAAAAGAAATTACCTCCATCCCAGGCAGACCCAGTACAAACAGGAAAGGCTGGCTGGACAGCACAGATGTGTTTACAGCAGCCTCTGTCAGGATGATTTTGAACACTGGACAGTCAGACCTCAAACTGCCTCCAACAGTCAGAACACAGACTGTAGCCTGGAAAGGGAGGGAATTCCAGGTCGTGCCTACACACCTCATGATCAGATCTATAACACGGTGAAGATTATGGATCTGAAACTTCGCTAAAACCCTGCACAGCGCTGGAAGTCCCCTGAAAAGAAAAATGACCCCCCTGAATGCTCTTTTCAAAAAGGCTTGAGAGACTGATTTAAAGCGCATTGCCCGAAGTCAGAAGTGTTTAATCCAGAGAATTCTACGTGAAAACGTGGGCCCAGAAGTTCCTACAGACTGCTGCAGCAGTCACCTGCATGGGGTACCCTGTGTTTGTCAGCTTGGGTTATTTCTGCTCAGGATATCCAGTGAGTGAGTGATGAGTCTCCCTCAGAACAGATTCAAATTCAGTCATCGCTGCATGACTCTACCAACTTTTATCTAAATAACCCCAGGCTTTTGGGCAGCTATTCAACCACCTAAATTAGCATGAGAGGATGGTTCCTATCAGCAACCAGAGCCAGTCCCTGTCTGGCTCTAGTAAATGTACTCCTGTAAACAGCTGGGATGCTGAAAAGATTACTGTTTTCCTCCAGAGTTCTGCTTTAATTAATACCAAGTTTATTTTTTCCTCTTTTTTCTTCTTTAATAACTGCAATTTTCAAGGATAAACTGAGTCAGTTTCTTTCTCCCCTTCCTATAAAAACTTGAAGGTTCTCCTGCAGAATGTTGAGGACCTCACAGATCTGAGAAAGCATCTCTGCATCTCCCCTTCTGGCTCACAGGTCAGTTTGCAATCCTTTATTGATATTAAATATATAAATACCTTTCAGCAAGGATTTCCATTTAAAATATCCATATATCTCAGAGAAAAAAACCTGAATAGTCATCAGATTCACTGATTAAACACTGAGGAAACAAAAAACTGGCAAATTACTTAAAAGTAACCATGTTCAACTTAAACACGAGACAAATATTTGGACTGGGCAACAGACACCTAACAGCTAAGATCAACTGAGTAAAACAGAATGTCAGGCAACCTAGGACTTTAAGTAAAAGTAGCTACCTAAGTTTTACCTGATGACATGTAAGGATTTTTCCCCTTGACATCATATTTCTCAGTTTTCCTTATGACTAGATTAAATTAAAAACTATTCCTAACAGGGGCACTGAATTATTTCAGATTATAATGCTATGCATTTCAAAAGTGTCGTGACTCCCATGCCTCAGCTAATCCCTTCTAAATGCATTTTCAGACAAGAATACTAAGACTCAGCTACTCCACGAGGAAATAGAGGCGGAGATGAGAAGACTCAAAAATCAGAGAAGGCCCAGTGAAGACCTTGCTGCAAAGATTTGGTCAGCAGCAGAAAAGCCTACAGCACTCCCAGTTTTCCTCACTATGGAAGTAATCTCTCTGCAGACAATGGGGAATGCCCGAAAAAAAAGTTCTTCCTGAGGTTGTTCCTAAGCAGAGAAATCCAGCCCATACAGGCTTTCAGATAAGCACCAGTGGAAAATAGCCAAAGTCACAAAATGCACTGGTTTGGCTTCTAAAAGCTATGACATTTCCTGTCCCGTGTTACACCACTGGATCACCTCCTCATTCAATTTTTACATGGGATTTTCAAAGCTTGAATATCAGATCTTAAATATGAAAACTGCATTTTTCATCTTTCTAGCCAGAGTCTCACCATGACTAATATCAGCAAAATATAATAAATGAGATATTGGAAGTGCTCCTGTAATTGGCTTTTGCAGCACTGAAACTTTGGGGATATAAATGATGCTCAATAATCACATTGATTCTTATTTCCATTGTTTACAGTTTTCTTTTAAAACATATAATGAATGATTCTTTGCCATTAGCAAAAGTTTTATAGGATGGGAGAGGAAAATAACTCTTTTGCGATAAAATTTTTCAATGGCAGAAAAAAAAAGCCCCTTCAAAAAGACAATTTCCTCAACTTATTATTCAAGTTTTTTACAGTGGCTTACATAGAAACCAATTAGTTTTAATCTGCATTTAATTTTATGGAATGCCTCCAGAAGAGCTCTTAACACAAAGCTAAGACTCCAGTAAGGACAGTGCAAAGATGATGAGAACTCTGCTAATATTATCCTCACAGAGATAGCAGAATTGCAATTCTTACGTGTTTCTGATAAAAAGTATTATGGGCATAATGTTCAAAAATGTCCAGAAATTTTTCTTTGAGTTTACATTGGCAGTGGCTGCATGAGAGAAAAATTCCTCACCCAGTCACTGAGGTGCAGACAGCAGAATTCAATCCAAAAAGGGCCAGAAGTACAAGGCAAAGTCACTTACAATGCTGGAAAGCAAAAGGAAAATATAAAACCTCATTTTGAATAATCACTAGGACTAAAATACTGTGTTAAATGTTAGTACTTTTAAAACACAGGTATTCAAATTTAGAAATCTCTCTCTCCTTTTAAATACCTGGTTGAATTAAAATTATCTTACTGAAGATTGGCTGGAGTCGTATCGATTATTTATCTGGCAAAGCCCACTCAAAATCTGTGGTGTTTTTTGCTAGCTTTGTCCTGTGACCTGAGAAAAGACAAGTAACAACTCTGCATGTTCCCTGCCATTGCTGCCCAAAACCCTGTTCTCCCAAACCTCCAAAATGAGGTGAAAGCAGCTTGCAATACACCTGCTTAAAGGTGTTTCAGAAACTCTTAGGAAATGGCATTTTAAAACTGTTTACATAATACATTTAATAAGTGGAGATCAATAAAATTGATGGAGGCAGTCTTAAAATTTAATACAGATACCTTACGCTGGCAGCTTCGGTGCTGGGGACCAAATATTAATTTACAAAAAACCAGAAGAGCATTTCGAATGAGACAAAGGACTAACAGATATTCATGCATATTACACATGGTGATATCAGGGACAGATTTGTCCATAACTTCAGTTTAGTACTGAATTTAAAGACAGGTAGACTCTTTTGCCATCATTTCTTTCAAGCATGCCTCGTTCCCTTTGTCAGTTCATACTGGCTACAAGCTTTTTGGCTACAATCTGTTTTATAAATAGCCCCCTCATCCTTTCTGAGTATTTTGAGATACCAGCGTGTCAAGCACTGGGTTTCACCAGCAGGAATAAGTCTGATATTGCTAATCTGTGGTGTAAGCAAATCAAACTGAGTGACAACTACAAGAGGAAGCCGGTTGTTATGACAGAAGCGCCCTAGTAATCATCATTTCTCAGAACAGAGCATAACAAATGCACTGCTGCTAGATGGGAATTCATTACAACATCCATACATCGAAAAAATAAGGATGGGGAGGTGCAGGTTTCAGTTCAGGAGCCAGGGAGGGTCCCAGGATCAGGAATTTATGAGGTGATATTCAGCAAACCAGATGGGCCACGGTTGCCTCACGTTAGTCAAATTTCATCAGTGTCAGGATTACATTCCCTTTAACCGTGCTACTGATCCTTGTTCCCTCCTTCCCAGTGGTCACTCACAGCGTTCCAGCTTTAGGTGCTGAATTACCCCCCAAATTAGTCCCACTAGAAACCAAACAAGCAGTTTTCCACTGGCACACCTCTCTGAGACACAATCAAAGAAGCATCACTGTGATCACGACAGCAGTGCCCGCTGACGCCCAAGCATGGGGACAAACACAGAAGGGTGGCTGAAATCCTTGTCCTGAGCTGCTCAGAGGGTTCAGGCTGACACTGAACAGAGAAGAGGAAAACACAAAAGCAGAGTGATGAAGTTGGCAAATATGCTGGTTCTGCCAGCTACATTTTAGCAGGGGAAGGCTATCAAGGAAGGAAAAATTGTGAGGTAAATACTGGCAAAATGAGTAAAAAACCAGGAAAGTGCAAGAGCTTAAGGCAGAAAAAAGGTGAAGATAAGGAAGTGTGGAAGGATGCTAAAGTGCCAGGGCGTGGACATGCTCTAGGTCAGAACAGACATGTCTGAAGCAGATCTAACAGTGATTTTATTATAAAGTGTTGTGGGAATGAACAAGGCCTTCTAACACTGTTTGGAACGAGTGAGTATCACATAAAAACGGGAGTTTTTTCAGGGTGAAAGCAAGTACCAGGACACCAGAATTTTTAACATACAACAATCTCCATTTTGAGAGTTTACCTAGAAGAGCTCGGCCAAGTCATGCTAGGCTTCAGGAATAAACAACTTCTTCTCTTTTCTCCCCCTCCTCTTCCCTCAAAACCCTGACAAAGCCACAACGACTTTGACTGCCATCAGGACAGAGAGAATTTTATGTTAAACAATTGCCCTGGGCGGCCCTGGGCCACTCAGCTGAATTAAGTCAAAGGGACTGCTGGCAGGCTTAAAATAGGCATGTGTTTAAGAGCTTTGCTGGCTTTGTTGCTGCAGTGAAGGGAAAAAAAAAAAAAGAAGCTGCAGATGCATAAATTTGAAATTGAAAATATCATCAATATCTCCAAGTCACAAAGTATAATTAGATTTAGTAATTAATTCTGGTCTACATTGCCTTGCACAAAGCTTAACTGAGAGCAGAGTGAGAGAGATACCAGACACTCTTTTTCCCTTCCTGTTCTTTGTATTGCTGTGAAAATAGGTTCAGCAATCACAAGAAAGAAAGAGATGAGATTCTGTGCTGTGTGGAGGGGTGTATCACAGCAAGGATACTAAAAAACATCTACAGCACAGCACCGAGGGAACTGACACAGCGAGGATGACACGGGAGCAATGCAAACTCCTTGATAAGCATTCTTATTATCAGTTTGGTGATTTTCAGCACTTTCATTTTGTGACAAGCCTTCCTGCACTGTGTCACAAATAATTTCCCTCCCCTTGAGACTGAAGGTCTAAGCAGCAGCAGCATTTCTTCCTGCCAGCTTCCGTAAGGAAAGCAGGACACCCTCCTGGCAGCGGAAATCTGCTGTGCCCACTTTTGTGATGCTCTCAGATACTTTTCACTGCTCTATAACCTCTTTTATTTTAAGGGAAGGAGGCCCACAATGGCTCTTCTTGGCCTGCTCCAGCTAGCTAGAGTCATCTCTAGGGTATTATTGTCATTTGATCAATGGTGGTCTGTGGATGAGTCCATTCAGAACATCATTCAGAAACAGCCCCCCTAAAATCTGTCTCAAGAGACCCTGGAGAATTGCAAAGAACACACTAGGCAGATGTGTTTGCAAATGTAGGTGAAGTTTCTGCTACTACAGACACCCCTGAAAGACTTTGTATCTATGGCAGAGGAGAAGAGTCTATACAAACCCACGCAAAGAGAAAGTGGCTCTGCCAACACAAATGCCACAACAGCTACAATTATCCTGATGTGTTTTAATAGGCATTATTCGCAAAACCATGTTTTGATAGATCAGAATAGCTCTCAGCCTAATTACAGACGTTTTAAATGGAATATATTACTCACCCTTTTAGAGCTCAAGGCTGTGAGCCACTAGGCAGTGGCTCAAACACGCTTGAACCCCTGCCATGGATGGAGCCTGTCCATAAGGGCAAGTGGAGACCTCACAGAAGTCGTGGGCTTGATGCAGAATTTATTTGTGAAATCCTGTGGCCTGTGGTGAGCAAGAGATCAGAACAAGTGTTAGACAAGGTCCCTTCTGACGGGGAGATCTGGCAGCCAGCTGATCTGTGTGTTCCCAGGTGAGTCTGACGCCTGCAATCCGCCCCCCACAAGCACCCCACCACCTGGAAGTTTCACAGCAGACACTGCACACCCCGAGACGCCGTCACGATAATAATTATTGCAGAAGGACGGGCTGCAATTTGCCTCATCAGCCTCTCGAACAGCAGCAGACTAAGCCATTAGCAATTAATTAAAGATCAATGACATGTAAAACCCCAAGGAACACACATGCAATTAGCAGATGTATTCAGGTAAAGCAAGCCACAGACCCACGAGTTGTTGTCTGACACCACTCTCCACCTCATCCCACTCCCTTTACAAGCCAAGGGGGCTGCAGGAGGGTTACCTACAGAGTTCCACTTGGCAAAGCACATTTCCAACACCGTGCACTTGTCCAAAGCCCACGGACATGAGTCATTGTCAGTGAGAGTTTTCCTGTTTGTTCCAATGGACCTTGGACGGGCTGTAAGCATCCTTGCCAAAACAAGTCATCTCTAATGGATGAATATGCTCTGCTTTCACTGGTTTGATGACTTGGGAATGGCTGGATTGCCCTGTACAGTCCAGGGTTGAGACACTACTTGGTAAACATCCTGCGTGCACCACCGGCAGCTCAAGAGGGTGCAACACAGGGTTAAATTTAAGTTTAAACAATTGCTTTGCACTGAAAGTTAAACTCCTCTGACAGGTGCAAGTACATTATTGAGTAGTTTCATAACCCCTTATATCTGCAAAGAGCCATATGACCCCGGCAATCAAAAGGAAAAAGAATTTTTTTAAAAAAAGGCAAAAGGATATGCAATTCCTAGGCTGAATCCCAGAAATGGCTACAGTTAGTCACAACCTCCAGGACAGAAACTGTTTCTTTCCTCCCCGGCTCCAAAGTTCCGAAGGTAATTCTGCCTGAGAGAGCCTTCAGCCAGATCGCTTCACGGTGGACATTATTACTCTTTATGTGGTTTTGCTTAATTTTCTTTAATGAAGGGGTTAAAATCAAACCTCAGTTGCACTACTGGAAAATGACGATGGCAACAATATCAGGAAGAAGAGTAACAAGAAGAAAGAAGCAGGAATTTATTCCCGTACAGAAAACGCAAGCCCCCCCAGAGCCACGCATTTTCATTTGCATGTGTCCAGTTACACTTACTTCCTCCACCCGGACCCTCAGATGTCCTCCCAAAAAATGCGGACGAAGCAGCCAAAAACAGGAGAAAGCCACGGGCAGCAGCCGCCAGACCCCGAGCGACACACGAACCGTGCTTTTGGCTCGGCTGTCGCCACAGGACCTCGCTGCCATCAACCCCTCCTTCTTCTCCTCCTCCTCCTCCTCCTCCTCCTCCCCTGGCGGTACCCGCGGAGCAGCAGCGACACAAAGGAGTGGCCGGGTAGCGACAGCTCCCCTGCCAACCTCGGTGGCGACTGGAACAGTGCAAGAAATCAAAGAATTCATCATTTTCTTGTCATATGGGAGTTAAAAACCTCTAAACAGCCCTTTCTCGGCAGTCCGAGAGGGGAAAAAGCTTTCCCAGAGCCGGCTGCACCTCCGGAGCTCCAGTGCCGACGTCAATGAAAACGTCCGAGTTGCTGAGACTCAGCTGGAGCTGCATCAAAAATGACAGGTCCGAGTTCCAAAGATAGAGGTGGATAAACCCGAAGGCTAATATTTTTCCTTGCCTAACCACAGTTCTCCATTTCACTGCCTCTGTCACGCTTGCTTTGTTCGGAAAAAAAGGAATGTTTCCGGGCTGGGATGGTATTCCGTGAAATTGCTGTGTTCCCTGAATGCAACTGCCCATTAAAGCACCAAGACGCGCTGGAATTTTACTAGGAGCCAAATCACAGGGGTAAGGAGGTGTCCTTGGTTTGCTCTCCTGCCAGTGAAGCAAAAAAAGCTCACCTATGTTTGCACCTGCATGCTCACCCCCAGCGACACAGCTGCTCTTCCAGGTGTAAATGGAAAAAACACACAGGTGCTACCTGTGTGTTAAAATAAAAAGGGAGACCCCGGCACGGGCTGTCCAAGGCACTCAGCACACCTTAGCAGGAGGCAGGTGAGGTAAATTAAGCAGAAATGTCGTGTTCACTGCAGTGGGAACATCAGTGCAGTCACTTGGATCCCAGCCTTGCAGACAGATCTGCAGCTACTTCTCCAGGCACCTTGGAGACCTTGCTGCATTGGATGTCTCACCTCCCGGAGAAGAAGCTTAAATCAGTGTCTAGTGTATAAATCAAACCTATGTGCATCAGCGTGGTTTGGTGGTTTGATTCACCATGCTTTTCTCCACTGGATGGAGAGACACGTGCCACCTTTCTGGGAGCAGATCTTCAGGGAACGTTCAGGGAACGTCATAGCTAAGGAAAAAAACCCAAGCCAAATCAAAACAAACAAACAAAAAAAGCCCCATCAAAAGCAAAACCCACAAGAAAAAAGTGCAGCCGGACCACCTTGTTGAACTGGTCCCTGGATTAAATATTCCTGGGAAAGACTCAGGAAGGGGAGAAAGGAAGGGAATGGATGGGACTGACACAAGATTACATGGTCCAAGTCTCATTTCTTTAAGTGACAGGCTAAAACTACTTGGTCTGCAGTTAAGACCCTGAATCTAGTACTTAGAAGCATTCCAGTAATCCACATCACACATTGTTCTTCTGCCTTCTCCCCAGGAGAAGTGGGTGGCTGCAGTTGTGTCTCACTTCAGTGAGATTTGTGTATGACTAGGAGGGATTTAGTTTTTGTTCTTGTAATCAACCATATGTGCCCCAGAAGGCAGCGCTGAGGGAAAATGAGGAAGGTCTGGAGTGCCCTCAGTCCCTGCAGTTCATTCCATGGACAAGACAGACAGCTGAGAGTACTTGTCTCCTGTAGGAACTCATTTTACCCTTTGGATAGCCTGGTCATGTGTCATTCATCTCTGGAAGATCCAGACCAAGACTAGAATTTGTTCCGAAATGCTACGTGAGGTGAGGATAGAGGGTAGAGAATTGTTTTGTTGTCCTTACCGTGATTTTTTTTTTTTTGCCAAAGCAGCTCAAGTCATTATGCAGTCGGAGTTCCCTACCTGGAAACTGTTCTGTTCTCACAGCCCCAGCCCTGACTTTCAAAAACTCAGGTTTGGGTATACAAGGTAAAGCAGTTTGGTGAGAATGGGATGGAGCCTCTTGCCAGCAGAGCATGGAGGAAGAGAGGTGTTATTGGTAGAGTATAAAGCAAAACTGCCTGGAAAGTGATACTGCCACTGAAATTAAAAACAAAAAAAAAAACCAAACAGAAAAAAAAGAGTTATCATCTTGTAAACACTTGCACATGGGGCTTTGTTTACTTCCACGTGTGGTTAATCCAGATGGCCGTGTGATTACAGCTGAATCTGAGATTATGTATCACAGGCCAGTTTGGACAGGAAGACACTGCTGTGCCTGGAGAGCTGTTCTCAAAGAAATGAGACATTTTCTTCTGTGTCTTATGTACAATTTAAAGACACAAAGAGAGAGCCAGAGAAGCAGAACATACAAGCAAGTAAGCCCAGTGGGTATTTGTTTTTTACAGTTACTGTAAAAAGATGGGACATTGTGTATGTGCTTTTTAATTGGCCAGAAATAGGAAATAAACCCATCTCGTATCCAAGCTTTTTTTACATTACAGGGATAGTGCATTACGAGGTTTTGCACTTCTACCAATACTCACTGTCAAAAGAGTAAATTGCCGCTTTTCACAAAGTTGCATATTGCTCCATAAATATATATTCAGCAGGGGCATATGCCTTCTCATTTTAATATCTGTGATATACTTTAACACATTTGATTAGAGAGATGCATGTGCTGGGAGACTGCTGCATTTCTTATATTGAAAAAGAAGAAAAAAAAACCCTCAAATTTATAGATGATGCATCCTTTCTTGGTTTTGGAAAATGAAGGTGAGCCTGTGCCACTAACACTCCACACTGACACATTCCCACCTCCTATCCCTGTGTCCAAACTGATGAAAAGAAGGTTTCCAGTCCCTTAAAAGTGTAGAACAGTAGGGCCATTGGAAGGTTTTGGCAGCACAGCCCTAGTGGAAAAGCTCCATCTCACTCACAACAGCTATGCAACAGACAAAAGCTATTATGGAAATCCTGTTATCATTCACTTTACAAAATAAATGGGGAAAAAGTATCTGGCACTGGCTACAGAAGAAAACCTCCACAGTCTGACAGAAAAAAGAACAAGGGATTGATTCATCAACTCTAAAATGATTAAGAAGTGTGGTTTTAGCTTCCTTTTTTTTTTTTTCTTCCCAAAACAGACCTTACTAAAATGAAACAAAGGCAAAATGCTCTCTGACAGCTCTGCCAGTCTCTGTCACTTCTGTATTTTGGGAAATGGAGCAAGTCCACATGACCTCTGTTCTCCCTTTCTTTGAGATAATGCTGTTACATTTCAGAAGAGCACTTGAGCTATGGTTGACGAGTGCTCTACGCAGTTCTCTTATTGCAAAACCTCAGTGAGGGAAAAACCTGGGCCCTCTGAAACCATCTCAAATCACAGAAGAGAAGCAAGTGGCACTTGCCGATACAGAGGTAATTCAGATCTTTTATTTAACAGTAACCCGTGGCGCAGTTAGAAGTTTGGCTGTAGCATTACGAACTGCAGAAGGTACGGAACTTTTTGTCTCTAGAGCCCTGTTCCCCTGCTAATGGTGATGAAAAACACTGTGGATCTATGATCTGGCTGAACTTACCTTAAGTTCTCTGCAACAAAAACGGCACAGGTCTCCCTCCTGGGAAATCTTGGATAGTTTCAGACCCCAACCCGAGTGGACTGAAGCTGCTAAGCTGGAAAAAAATTTGAATTTCTTGCTCCCTACTCCCCAGAAATTTTTAATCTTGGGGAACACAACAAAACTGCATTGCAAATGATTTGTCAAATGCGAAAGACACTGCAGGATGAGGCCATGAAGGAACAAGCCATTTTCACCACAGCAGATCAGCTGACTTGTTATTAAACCATACTCCAAAACTTAAGAGTCTGTAATGAACCCTACTGTATTTCAGTTTGCTGTTCCAGCCAGGCATTGTGTGAAGAATCCTTCACTGGATTCTTCCCTCTGTGAAGCCACATCTGTCAAGTGAACTTGCTTAAATTCCTAGTGATGAGAAAAAAGACTGACTATCACCACAATAAGAAGAACAGAAATGCAGCAGGTAGGGATTAGTTTCCATGTTAAAGAATTTATTAAGTAGACCAGCAACTTTCTCCAGTCTATTACAGAATATTTAACCTTAAATAGTTGACTTTTCATGAATCTGTCATTCCCTTCCTCCTGAAAATATGTTTAACTTGGGCATTTTGTCTCCTTCACGTGCCTACGTTGCTCTAATGTAACTGCAGTAATCCTTGATAAAATGGCATTCTTGCCACATGATAAATGGATTTGCAGCTGTGCTGCAGACAGAACTGAAAATGTGAAAAATGAACTTCTCAGTGTTAGGTGTTAGCAATATCTGGATCAAACTGTGATGATCATTCTATAGATACAACTCCAGTGAGAGTGTGTGGTCTTTAATCAAGTGTCCTTAACAGTAAATGGCCTCTTTTCCATTTCAAATTATCATTTAGGATAGGCTCCTAGACTTCTTCAAGGAAGTCTCTTACACACCCACAGTCTACACGTGCTAATCATCTTTGAAACACTGATCCTGGCTGGATGCCACACGCCCACCAAAGCCACTCTATCAGTCCCCTCACCAGCTGTGCAGGGGAGAGAAAATACAACAAAAGGCTCGTGGGTCGAGATGAGAACAGAGAGAGATCACTCTCTGATCACGGGCACAGGCAAAACAGAACTTGACTTAGGGAAATTAATTACCAATCACATCAGAGTACGGTAAAGAGAAAGAAAACTAAATCTTAAAAACACCTCTGTCCCACCCGTCCCTTCTTCCCAGGCTTAACTTCACTCTCAGCCCTCTCTTCCTCTTTCCCCTCAGCAGTTCAGGGAGATGGAGAGTGGGATTTGCAGTCATTTTATTAAACATTCTCTCCTTCCTCCTTGTGCTCTTCCCCTGCTCCAGCATGGGGTTCCTCCCCTGGGAGAGAGTCCTCCACGATCTTTTCCAGAGTGAGTCCTTTCCCCAGGCTGCAGTTCTTCACGAGCTGTTCCAGCATGGGTCGCTCTCCACAGGGCGAAGTCCTTCAGGAACAGGCTGCTCCAGCATGGGTGCCCCACAGGGTCACAGGTCCTGCCAGAAAACCTGCTCCAGTGCAAGCTTCCCACCAGCTCAGAGCCTCCTTCAGGCACATCCACCTGCTCTGCCATGGGGTCCTACAAGTGCTGCAGCAGATCTCTGCTTCCCTGTTAACTTCCAAGGGCTGCAGGGGCACAGTTGCCTCACCAAGGACTCCCCACAGGCTGCAGGGGAACCTCAGCTCCAGCACCTGGAGCAGCTCCTCCTGCTCCTTTTCTGGCATTGCTGTCTGCACAGCTGTTTATCTCACATATTCTCACTCTTCTCTTTGGCTGCAGTGGTGTTGTGCAGGTTTTCTGCCCATCTTTTAAAATCTGTTGTCCCAGAGGCACCACCAGCATCACTGATAGTCTCGGACGTGGCCAGAGGGTCCATCCTGGAGCAGGCTGGTGTTGGCTCTGCTGGACACAGGGGAAGCTTCCAGCAGCTTCTAACCCCTTCCCTGCTACCAAAACCTGGCCATGCCAACCCCAACACAAACAGAGTTTACTTTATCTGCTGTTAAGGAGCAGCATTTATTCCGTCAGTGAGAAGCCAGCCCACGAGAGCAGCAAAGCAATGGTACAGAAAAGGTCGTTCCTGCTGCAGCTGGGCTGGGTGATTATTATAAAATAGAACACAAGCCACTCAAGTTTTTCGGACTCTGATACCATATGTTCTAAGAAGTTTAAGGCCAGATAAAGAATATGGTTTTTCTCACACAGTTCTTTTCACCTTTCCGATCCGCACCAGAGCAGCTGCATTTTCTTCACTGGTTTCCATCACTTTGCAGCTCCACCTTCCTAAGTCGGTCCTCAAACTTCTGAATGTCGACTCGATGCTTCATTAGGAACTTCCCATTTAAGTGAAAAACAGGTATGTCATATTTGTATTTTTCATACCACGCTGAGTTCTCTGGAAGGGTAATATCCACCTCCTGCAGAATAAACTGTGACAGAGAAGAAATATGTCAGTTCCTACTGGACACTGAAAAACAATACCTGCTTGTCTTCTGATCAATGTTTTCCTCAGAAATGCAAGGTTGTTTTCTCGCAGCTTTTGGGTTTATTCTTTGTGTTGTAGGTAAGTGCCCAGTTTTTTTGAGAACAAAACATATGTAGCCACAACCCTTGGCTGCCCCTCCACAAAGGAATCTCTCCCTAGCCCAGGATATTCTTGTTCCACTGTGCAGAACCACTCTCCTGTGAGCAGCAATCTCAACAAACATGCAGCTGAGAACAAAACAGCTGCCTGTCAGGCAGCAGAGTGCAACAGCTCTTAATGCTGCCATTAAAAGTTTCAACCTTCGACAGAGACATCAAAACCTGGTTGAAGAACGGCAAAAATTGCAGTCACATGTGGTTCAAATATTCGAAGCCCCACTTAGTAATATCCTTCCCAAATTATATCATTACCTGCCTCACAAAAGTTGTAAACTTCTCCTTTAGACAAAGCAACAGTATTTACAAAAGGAGTGTTTTCAAGGACTGCCGCAACACGGTGTATATTGGTTTAGTTTGCCAATACGTACTTGAGTAGCATGGTCACAAAATGCTTTTGGATAATGAGTTTTATGTAAATCAGTGCTGAAATTGTCTTGAAGAGGTCATCCATGAAAGAATAACAGATGCTAATAAATCCAAGCAATTTCTTCTTTACAAAGAAAGAATCCTGATTAACTGTTTTTCCATATAGAAAACACATACAGTATTGCCATACATTACCCTTCCCTTGTATGGCTCAAGAACTTCTTTTGCTTCATCACACAGAGGGCATGGTTTCTAAAGGAAAACATTCAGAGTAGGTTAAAACCTGCAGTAAAACACAGAAGCTGTTTGTACTGTAAAATAACACACACAGACAGGAGGATTCATCACTGCAAATGCAGGTTCCCTCCCCTGTACCAAGCACCCTGTCTTAGGGCTTTCTGAGCCTTTACTTATCAGTGCAGCACGGGTGAAAAAAAAAAATAAACTATCCAGCCACCAAATTGAATTATTTTCCATTTGCTATTCCATTTCCCATGAGGGAAATTAACAGCTTTCTAAAAGCTGTTCCAAGGGAATGATCTGAAGGGTCCTGCAGAGGCCCCTCGCTTTGGTCAGCAAGGAAAATTCAAAGCACTGTCACCACCAAATGAAGACAGCTGCAGGTACCACCCCTGCTAGAAGAGGAGTGAGAAAGTCACACAGGTAACTTCCAGCCTGTCTCAGATCAAGACATTTGGCTCAGTTCAAATGGGAAAAGAAGGCAATTTAAGATAAACTGGGTGGCTTTGCCTGGAAGAAATTAAGCAGGATCCTCCAACCTGCAGAGCTGGAAGGAGAGTAACCTCCAGCAGGGAGAACTGGCAAACAGTTGCAGTGTTTTGACCTGTGATGGGGTCCCTTCAGCTTTTTTTTTTTTGATAATTCCCTCATTTTCCACTGCAGTTGAACATCTGAGTTCTGCTGACCACACAGTCTGTAACTGAAGAAGTAACTCTCAGGAAGGCATGCTGCTCCAATGTTTGCAACAGCAGAATTTGGCTATAATTCACATAGCAAAGTATATGGAGGTGAACGTGATGGCTGTGTCCCTCTGCCCCAAAACACCTTCCACAGCTGGAAAAGACCTTCTTCTCTTTCTCCCACTCAAAAGCCTTCCTAGGGCTTGTTTAAATGTGAAGCTGACATGAAACAGCTACTTTTTGTTTCCTGCATGTGAATTACTTCAGATTAAACACTCCACTCTTATTCAGATATAATCTAAATTGCCTTTTCCACACAGACAAGTCCTCGTGCTCGGAAAACCTATGCAGGATACTAAAGTGCTGTGTTCTTAATGCTTCTGGTTGCTTTCAGTGGGACTGGTCTAACAGGTATTGGTGACTGAAAGGAATGACCCAGAATCCTGCACATCAGTTTTGTAACACACCAGGCTCCTTCCAGTTAAAACAGGACACACCTGGTTCCCCTAGGCCTGTGGAGAGCTTTCTAACATACCCGTCACATAAATGCATCTGACAAAGTAGGCAAATTTTTAGGCAAGAAATACGGTTTTACTCTCACGGCAAGCTCAGGCACTACGTGGCACTGGTTTAAAATCAACAGTGAATTACTTTAACAAACAGCGAAATCTTCTTTAAAAGTACATTTATATAAGCAGTTGCTGCAAGGATGCTGGGGTTGCCATAAGAGGGGACTGCAAGCAGAAACCTGTTTGGTAGTTTCTATCAGTGTGCTGCAGAAGTCATAGCTCCCTTCTGCTTCTTTCTCCTCTTTTCTCCTTATTAAAAATAAGGAGGAGGCAAAAAAGGCATTAATTAGCATAAACTAACAACGTAGATTAAGTTTTTTTATAGTCTGCGCTTTGCTTTGCAATTGCCAGTTGACATTTAAAGTTAACAGTAAATATTCAGAGTTAAAAACACCTTCAACAAAAGGCCATTTTAGAGAACTGCTGGAAATCTGCTAGAAAATTTGATTTCACACAGTGCCTTACTAGTTAGGAATTTTAGGACAAAAAGAGCTTTTTTTTCCAATTATTAACCCAAAGGTAAGAGCATTATTCCCTACCTCACCTCATTTGAATTACGAATGAGTTGAGGCTGAACCGGGCAGGGAGAGAGAAAGCTGCAACTCTATAGTTCTGATTATTAAATGGATGTTGACCTATTATTTTTAACCTATTCATTTGTCACACAGTTTAAACACTCCTGTATGGTTAGTGATGGAATGAACAAACATTGTGGAGGAGGAGGAAATGATTTTAATCGTATTTAAAACCATCGCACTGATGTCAGCAGTCTCAGTGCTTTGTATTTGTAGTTAGTCTTCTCTTGAAGGCTGCAACAACCTCACAAATGCAGCATAACCCACCTTGTGCCATCCTTTATAAAAGCACAGAACTATGCAGGTAATCATTAAAAACAATTCATGCAATGTGACAGCCCACAAATGACCCTTCCTGCTCTTCTCATCTGTTTTCTGAATATGCCTAGGAATCCTTCCTGCATTTTATCTGTTGCCAATAAAGCATAAAAGAGGGTAAAACAAAATCTACTTTTCCCTCACATGCTCCCCACACTATTTGGATACATTTTACAGTCTCACAGGTGCTGCTGAAATTAAATATAGACACTTTGAAGAGCCTGCTTTGACTGTTGATGCTTGTGCTTGGTGGATTATGTATAGCAATTCATCTCTTTTCTCCATTTTCAGAGTGAAACACTGGCAGCTGGGCCAAATCTCCAACTAGTAAATGAACCATAGAGTCACTGAGGCAAAACTGTTCTGAAATCTTTGTTGACTGCTATTTCTTGCTTGCTACAATGAGAGCAGGACTGTGCTGCAAAGCCTGGTGTGCAGAAACCCACAAAGCAAGAAGCCCAACACTACCTTGAAGAGGGGGAAAAAAGCAAGGACAAGCCATTTATCTGTGATTCCTGTGTATCAAAGCTGATAAACACACAGCCTTGCCCAGCTTTATTGCGCAAACAGTTCTTACCTTGGTGAATAAAGTCAACACTGGCTTATTCGTGCCGGCTGAGCAAAGTTGTCTCCCCAGAGGGCCGGGTGAATGCCTGGCTCGTGGCAGGGCTCTGCTCAGGAAACAGAGCACCATCATCCTGTTCAGGCAAGAATAAAACGCTGAGTTTCTCTGTGCCAAGTTATAGCTCATGAAATTTAATGTCAGGACAAATGCGATGCTTCTGTCGCGGCTCTAAAATACACACAATCAAAACATTCTCCCAGGGTTTTTATGCTCACGGTACCAACACACTCATCAGGGAGGTGGTTTACTATGTGGCAGGCCAGAAACATCGTGCAGCTCAAAAACCAGGAGTCCCATTAAAAAAACCCAACAAAACAGTAAAACACCTATGTTTTCTTGTTGAAATGCCTCTTGTAAATTCCCTAACACAAATGCTGACAGAAATGCATTACACTGTTCCAGCTCCACAGATTCCAGCTGGAATTACATATTTAAAAATGTAAAGTGCTGTGCTTTGAACCTCTGTAATCTTGCTGCTGCGTTTGACACAGTCTACTTACCCGAATTATTCCGTCAAAAAACTAATCTGTACCTAATCAGAATATTAATAAAATGCGTTCTGCAGTGAATACAAAGCTGCACCCAAGACAGCTTAACTTGGTAGTATTAAAAGCATTCACAGTGCCCAGAGCCCTTCCTGCAACAGCAGATTGTTATATGGGTTTGTGATTCCTTTGAGAGAGTTTAAATAACTTAAGTGTTATTGAAAGGTGCCATGTTGAAGCCTTGCAGTCACCTGTTCATAATAACATTAATAACAACATTGCTTCCTCCAAACTTCTGCCTTAATGTGACTTTTACAAGGCATTTTAGGACTGAGGGCCAAAAAATACCCAGAAGCCAAAGGGAGCCTGCATAGTGATTATCAGTAGACACAACACCTGATATCAGAATTTACACTGGCAAAACCAAACCAAACCAAATCAAATCAAATCTCTTTTACCTAAAGCCAAACTGCTTCTGCCCAGTTCCAGCCTTGACTCACCCGTAGCTCTGTTATCTAAAGCTAAACACACAACGTGATGTCACAGTTTTAAACAGCTTAAGAGTGAGCAGGACCACGTTGCAACTGCTAAGCACAGTTTAGGATGTTCAGTAAAAAAAGAGCCCAGTGCTCTTTTGCTTCACTGGATCCCTCAGTACTAATATCACAAAGCTTTTTTCAAAGAAGACAGTTTATCCAGCAAAACCACCATGGAAGAACACTGCCGCGGACTCTAAACTTTAATCCCGTATTTCTAAGCCACGACCACAAGAAAAATCAAACAGGTGACAGGGCACTGCTCCACCAATCTTCCTGCACAGCCAAAAGACAGCAGTTGTTAGTACGAGTCAGCTGCAGGGGCAGAGCAGTAAACATCCTGTCACTGAGCAGCGCCCAGCACAGCACACACTGCCAAAGGTCACAGTCCTTGGCAGCTACTGCATTTGTTTCACTGAGCCAGGTGGAAATAGAAGTGCCTGGGATTTTACATGTTGAATCGAAGAACAAGCTCAGAACCTTTTGGAAAAATGCCGATCTGGGCGACAGGAAGAGCCTCAGCCAGATGTGGAAAATTTTTCAATCGACAATGAATAGGAGTCCAGAACGGATGCAGTTTTGGCATAAAGTATTTGCAGCATGTCGGCCTGTTCGACCAAACAAAAATGTCTGCTTTCCGACAAGTTTTTTAAGAATGCTTTTGTTGCCAGCCTAGCAAGCCTTCTGTCTTGGGGTGACTCTATCATGTGTATCCCCTATCATGCTCTATGCCCAAAAAGTAGTAGTGTGCCTTTTCTGTGCCTTTAAACTGAGCTTGAAAAAAAAAAAACCCAGATGAACTTTCCAAAGCAGCTTCTCAAGGACACAGAGATTACACTCCTCAGTGTTTTTCTGACTGCGGAAGGCACGAAGGGAGCACCCTGCTTGCTTTTTCTTCAGCCAGCTGGTTCTTTTTTCCTTCTTGGTGTGAGACGGAGAGCTGAATTTTGTTTCCTGGGACTTTGGTTTTTTTCCCTTCTTCTCTTCTGAACTGTTTCAACAACATCAGAACACATCAGGAGAATTTTCTCCCCGAGGCCCGGGGTGGGCCCACGCCCTCAGCGACCAGCTCCGAGGAGGAGAGAGACCACACCTACAGAAGGACTCTGAAATCTTCCCAGGTTTCTCTCTACAGAGGGGGCTTTAATTCATTATTCAGCATCATTATCCTTTTCCTGTGTGTTTGTTAAAATAAATAGTTTCTATCGCTTTCACTTTCCTTTGAGGAAAAATTTCCTTTTTTCCCGAACCCTGTGGGGGGAAGGGTGGTTGCAACCTGGTTTTCTCTCAGGGGCTATATTACTAGATTTTGGCCAAACCGGCACACCTTCCAAATGAGTAAGATGCTCTCAAACTGTTTTGTGGATAGCAGAACGAATAAAGCCCAGATTTCCACAGATCACATTCTGCCTTCCACACACAGATGTGCATAAAACAGCTCCAGCTCAGTCCTATAAACTCCCTTTTTGATCCCTCCATGCTCTGTCGTCCTGAGGACAACTCCTACCAAATCATCAGCTGAAGGGGAATGAATAAAACAATATCCGTACCTAAGCTTTGAGACCCCACAAAAAGAAATCAGCCAGCAGTGCCTTAACTTCCTTACCAATTTTACATAATTACAAGCAATTCTACCTTCAGAATTCAGCAGCAAATCTTCACTGACCAGTACTGCTACTGAAGACAGAATCTGCTGTTTCTAGCACAACACTGGCTGGATGCTTTTATAAATAACCTAAAGAAAACAGTCTTGTCTGTCTATTTATCCACCTAAGTAGAACAATACCAAAGACACTAAAATACATGAAACTTCCCATATAATTATTCTGGATCTCTCTCTAGACCACCCCCGATTATAAAGATTTGCTTGAGGAAAAAAATGAATACATAAATGCAAAGAAGGATGCTTGCAATCTTGAGAACTTACCTTCCCCTACACCACAATGCTACAGATTTAACAAATGATTCTTTTGAGTCTGGACACGGCCCAAGCTCTCTCTTGCAAAGCCAAGTTGGATTCGATTCCTGTTAATAGAACTTTCATCACCCAATAAATCCTCACCTGCTGGAAAAGTAAGTTGTGACACTAAAACCATCCATTATTTAGATGAGATAATTATCTGTATAAACTTAATCTCTGCATCAGTCAAGGAAAGACAAGCGCTGATGGTGTTTTTTCTCCAAGTATTTACCTTTTAAGTAACAGCTGAAAGAGAATGGGGGGAGCAAGTAGGTGCAAATATCAGAATGCACGTTGATGGCATTTTAAAACACCAGTCTCCTGTTGTCCCTCATTCAAAACCAGCTATGGCCAACAAGGAAACTAAATTTTCTGGCAGTCTGTGTTTGATTACCTACCAAGGAAATGCTGAACATGAAAATAGGTGCCACAGCCACAGACCAAGGAGCCCACGTGAGTGGGAACTGCAAATCCTGCGTATGTGGAGATCCTCACACAGCTTTTACCCCACCAGACATTCAAAGGAGGCCTGCAAAATACAAGAAAATCTTTTTGCACATGCACATAACTCTAGAAGTCTTTCAGGGAGAATCAGGTTCTTGCGACAACTCAAAATTCAAAGATATCATCAGTAATACCAGCTGTATCTGCGGGGTGATGTTATGCATCAATCACTGCATGTTTCCATGCATTTTCTTCTCCAAAATACAGTAACCTGGGGCAAAAGGCACAAACACACTGCATTCCACCCCAGAAAGGACGGAAGTATCACTGCGTCCCAATGAGCAACGCGTGTTGTTCAGTAAGCCCTCCGGGAGCGTGCATCCTGGAATCTGGCCCAGGGCCACACTCCAAACTTCAGATACTTTAAATTACATCCAACAGGTTGCTGTAATGGCCTGTTCTGAATACTGTACAGAACTTGCACAAAACAACAGACTGCTACCATAATGCGAAGCTTGTAACAGAGTTTAAAAGATAATAATACTAGTAGCATAATACAGTATAATATACATGTCATATACATTCTATAACACAGCATATAATATTTTATATGTAATCATATATCTCATGAAATTATATTAGTATCTTAGATGTTTCACATTACATCATATAACATCATCACATTAATAAATATATCAGTAATATTAAAATATTAAGATACTGCTGGCATTAACACATATTAAAATTTATATAGAACCAATAGAAGGTGGTATTATTATATCATTAATAAGTAGTATTGCTTTGGTGTACTGTATTGATGATTATATTAACGATGCTGTATATTAAGTGATATATTATGTAGGTAATAATACTGTGTATTACGTGATATATTACACATATAATGATATTGTGTATTACGCATATATTTTATGTCTATATATGTATATTTATATATATTTATGTAGATATATAGCTTGTATGTTTATGTGTACACATATATACACATATAAATATGCACCTATACATATATATACTCATATATACACGTATATTAACATATATTAACATAGATTATATATACATATTTTATATATACACACATTATATATATACATATGCATACATNCACAATAAAAATTAATAAGAGTTTTAAACACTTCTATCCGGAAACTTTAGAGCTAAATGAGCCAAGCACTGCCGGCGAGCCCAACAGGGTACAGTGTATCCAGAGGCCTCCTCATCATCCCCCGCAACGAGCCAGCCCGAAGGGTGATGCCCATGCTTCCAAACCTGTTAACAACACCCTCCGCAGGGATAAGGAACCGGGGTACCGCGCTCCGGAGAGGCCGCGGAGCCGCATCCCGGGGGGAGCCGCATCCCGGGGGGAGCCGCATCCCGGGGGGAGCCGCATCCCGGGGGGAGCCGCATCCCGGGGGGAGCCGCATCTCAAGGAGCTAAACGCCGAGGAGCCAAATGCCGAGGAGCCGCAGCCCGGGGCATCCGCTCCGTGCCGGGGTCCCGGTCCCGCACCCACCTGCGGGAGCTCCGCCGGAACGCGCGGTCCGCGGGCGGGGCCGCGCCGGGCAGCGCCGGCTGTGACGTGACAGCCACGGGAAGGAAGCGACACGGGCTCGGGAAGCGCTCCCGGGGGCGAAGAGGGCGGCCAAGGTCCGCAAGAGAAAGTAAAATAAATAATAATAACAACAAAAATAGTTATTCTTATTCTTATTCTTATTCTTCTTATTCTTCTTATTCTTATTCTTATTCTTATTCTTATTCTTATTCTTATTCTTATTCTTATTCTTATTCTTATTCTTATTATCAACAAGAAAACAACCCAACGATAGCAATAACAATAACAATATCACCACAAAGTTTTATTAGTAAATTACAGGCTCGGCGTGGGAATCGGTGTGTTAGTCCCTCAGCTACTACCCCGCGCTAGGAGTGCGTGGAGGTGGGGTTTGGATAAAGGGGGAGGGCGAAAGGGAAGAGAGAGAAAAAAAAAAAGGGAAATTANAGGAAGGAAGGAAGGAAGGAAGGAAGGAAGGAAGGAAGGAAGGAAGGAAGGAAAGAAAAGGGAAAAAGAGTAAAGAGAAAGAAATAAAAATGAAGAGAGAAAACAAAAGAAAGAAAAAGAAACGTAAGAGGGAGGGAGAAAGGAAGGCAGGGAGGGAAAGAGCCACTCCAGCTGATGGGATGCCCAGGATCCTGGGGGCTTCGAGAGTCTTTCGTGCTCTCATCCCCCTTCCAGATCAACCTTTGGCTGTCACTTCACACCCACTTCTGTGCTGATGCTGCCTTTTATTTGCTGTGTCCTAGAACAAGGATGTTTGTCCCAGAAAAGTTCCGCCTTGCCTCCACATGGCCCCTTTTCCAGTCACATCTTGCTTTTCCTCTCAGGCTCCCCAGGGCCAGCACTAGCATTGCTCCAGTTTTCCCACCAGAGCACAATCCTGGCTGGCAGCTCCCCTACTTCCCTCGCTCCATGCCCTCCGTTATGTACCAGAAAGTGGGCAGCAGCCTCAAAATCTTCTCCTCCATCCTCCTGCGACATGGATTTTGGACATGCTCTCAGGTGGACAAAGGAATACCTCTAGAGATAATGGGAAAAAATCCACATTGTTGGAGGATATCATTAGAGCACAAAAGGGTCACAACAATGAAAGCACACAGGGGAAAGAGCTGGGCTTGTTTAGTCTAGAGATGACTGAGATGGGCTCTCATTAGTGCATATAAATATCTCCAAGGCAGGTGCCAAGAGGATGCTCCTGATGCTCCGTTTGATTACTCTGAGGTGTTTCAGTTGTCGTGTGTTCATTTTCCTTTCTCCAGACATGTTTTAAATAAAAAATAACAAGTGTCCACTGCTGGGCAACTAAAGCTGCAGGCTCATGTTCTCTTAGTGGCTGTATTTCTGTCAGGATTTTGGTTTTGCCGTAGTAGCTGTCCCTAGGCTGAGAGCGGGAGACAAATATTTTGGGTACAGGCTCAAGTCAGCTTCCCCTCTTCTTCTGTGCTTTGAGAAGCACAACAGCATGTAGGGGGAAGGCTCTCCAAGAGAGCAATCCTACCCCGCTGGTGTGACACATGTAATTAATTAGCATTTAAATTAACATGAGGGAGAGTTAGCTCCGGATCCTAGTGAATCCTTTTCAGCCACTATCTTAATCCCTGCTGTTGAACAGAGATGTAATGCTGGCAGCCGACACTGGCTGCTCATTTTTTCCCCAATATCAGAAAATCCAGTGTCAGGCTTTGGCGTTTGGCACTGGTACAGGACAGCCCTGACAAGCCTCACACAAGGGAATTGCTCAGCTGGCTCTCACCTGGCTCTTACTTCCTGAGAAAGGGTGGGAGGAAGACATTCAGAGACAGGGCAGAGGCAGGTTGGAAAGCAGCTTTAAGTGAAGACATCAGCATGCTCTTGACATCTCAGATTAATTTTATCCCTCTCGCTCCCAAAGCAAGTCTAGCCTTCTCTGGGACACGTGTCTGAAATTCCCAGAGGAACCTGGAGGAGACAAGCACACAGTTCCCCAGACTGGTCAGTTTATTTAAAGAGAATTGCTGCTGAAGCCAAGAAGTGACCTGGCTGTGTTCCGCCCCTGGTTTCAGGAGGACTGTCATGTTGCCTAACACAGTTCAATTAACCAAACCACTGACTGGTCCTGACAGTTCAGGATTTTCTTACACTGCCACTTGTGTTTATTTGTTGTGTGTGTACCTGGTGTGGACTGGTTTCACCCTCAGATCAGGTTGTTTATAATACGGTCTAAGCATGTTTAAAAAAAAAAAAGTTGAAAAGGAAAAAAAGGAGGAAAAAAGAAAGAGGTTTCTTTATACTACAAACATTTGCTTTGCAATTAACCGGTTTTGTTTTGCCAGGTTTTTGATACACCACTGTAGAGATCTCAGCACAAAATTAGCTTTGGTTTTAATCCAGTATTTATGACATGAATCTTCTTAATCTTCACAGAGGCAGATGCAGAAAGTATTATTACTTGGAGCATGTCTCACTATCGCTGTGCTTAGGAATGAGATGGATTGCTGCAAAGTTTGATATTTACAAATGTGTTCTGAGGTATGAAAGAAGTGCAACTCCACACTATTCTTCATTTTCTTTTAATTTCAAGGGCAGTTATGACTCAATGGTTATATTTGCTGCATAGGTACCACGCTACGGTGCACAAGTCTTCCTTTTTTTTTAAAAAAAAAAAATTTGTATCTTAAATAAAGTGTGGACATGGTTTCACAATTTGAACAAAAAGAACTCGTGCTCTAATGTATTACATTCAATTAGGTTCTCCTCCAGACTTCTATTTTATTTCCCTATGTTATTTTGACTTGGAATCACAGAATCATAGGATGGTTTGGGTCAGAAGGGATATTCAAGATCATCCAGTGCCCCCCCTGCCATGGGCAGGGGCACCTTCCACTGTCCCAGAGTGCTCCAAGCCCTGTCCAGCCTGGCCTTGGACACTGCCAGGGATCCAGGGGCAGCCACAGCTTCTGTGGGCACCCTGTGCCAGGGCCTCCCCACCCTCACAGGGAAGACCTTCTTCCTAATATCTGGTTTAAATCTGCCCTTTTTCAGCTTAAAGTATTCCACACCTCAAATCCTGGGGTCAGTTTTGAGCACCTCACTCCAAGGAGGACATTGAGGTGGTGGAGTGACTCCAGAGAAGGGAACAGAACTGGGGAGGGCTCTGGAGCCCCAGGAGTGGCTGAGGGAGCTGGGAAAGGGGCTCAGCCTGGAGAAAAGGAGGCTCAGGGGGGACCTTGTGGCTCTGCACAAGTCCCTGACAGGAGGGGGCAGCCGGGGGGGTCGGGCTCTGCTCCCAGGGAACAGGGACAGGAGGAGAGGGAACAGCCTCAGGCTGGGCCAGGGGAGGCTCAGGATACTAGGTTTGGATATTAGGAAAAAACTCTTAACTGAAAGGATTATCAAGCATTGGAACAGGCTGCCCAGGGGAAAGAATAATTTTGTACAGGTGAAAAGTGAAATTCTTAATGCTCAAGTAACTTGAGTACAGAAAAGGTGACAAATAGAAAAAAAATAATCACAGCATCACATATTCAGTAACTTCAATAAGGAGTGGAGCAACGGCAGAAAAATACATTAGAGAATTTGATTGTAATATGAGACCAAATCTTTGCTGTGCAAAGAACAGCTTTTAGAGATCTTAGCCTGAGGAAAAGCACCTTGAGGAATATGCTTAAAAAAAACCCCATAACGTGCTCCTTAAATGATGAATGCCAGTGGAAGAGCATTCTCATTTGTCTAAATGACCTACAGAAGGGAGGTGACCGCCTGCCCATGAACTTCCACTGTCTGCTAGCCGAAGGATCATCTGAGCATGAAACATGGTGACACATAAATGAAACCTTGTTTAAGAGCGATTCGGGCAGCACTTTGAATTTATTTTTGTATCTAATGTTTTCTGTCGGAACACTGCCGTGGTGACGCATGGCATCCAAATATTAATTTACTGAGCACCAAGAGAGCACTGGGTTCCAGGCTAAGACAGAGCCCATCTGAAATCAATGCTATTCTTTCTCTTCCCTTTAAAAAGCTTTGGGTCAGGCCATTCTTTCGCATGCAGCACAGAAAATAATTCATGGTATGTTTGCTCTGAGTGCTAAGGAGGAGTTGTGTTTAGCAGCATTTTTAATAGTCAAACTTACTTTACATAAATTCCAGCTCAGTGGAGATTATTTGAGGGAGACGGAAGTTTATATGGGATCTAGGATAAGCTCTTATTTTCAAGCAAATTAAGGCTGGCCTGGTAGATGGTGTCAGCAAATGCCCTACTCTTCTCATCTCTGAGATTATATAGTTGAAGAATAACAGGACAGTGAAATAACGTGTATAATTTTGGTCCATGTAAATTATGTGAGGGTTGCCGCAGTCACTTTGCTAACCAAAATTTTCCCATCACATGCCTACTATGCCTTGGACTGCACATAAGTGACACGTGAACGAACAGCATTTGTTTGGCATTATAAAGTAAACAGCAGAAATTTCATTTCACTCCTACACATTCATACCTTCTTCCTATAAATATCTCCCTGTGCTTTACATGGCTTTGTCTCCCAAGGCAAAAAGAAGCCTCTCCTTGTTAACACCCTGCAACACTCATCACTCGAAAAAGCATTTACAGTTTGAAAGAAAATGAGGAAAAAGACTGAGTGTCAGGCTCTGCCATGGTCTTCAAATGAAGAACAAATAATTACTTTTTCAGGTTAATGATGTACTCTGCAATGATGTGTTAAGTAATGAAGTAGTAACTAATAGAAAATGCATTTATTTTCTCTCACAAAATATGGGTTTCTAGAGGAAATGGATCTTCTTCTAATACCTTACACTCCTAACACTTCTTTCAAATTAATACAAAATATAGTTACTATCATGCAAAAGTTGATTTCTGCTGTTATTCCTAATTGATTACCTTATGGCGAAACACAAGTAAGTCATATTCTGCCCCTTTGCTAAAAAGCTAATAAGAAGTGTTAGAGTGTTAAAACTCTGTATTTTGAAAATAAAAAAAGTGTCCATTTACATTTGAAGTTATAATTGTTTTAAATCCGACTACTGGATTAAAATCAGCACATGGTACACAAATTCTATTCACATGATTTTTTTTCAGGGATATTTTGTTTCTTTCTGCTGTTCCCTCATTTGCTACCCAGTAAATAACTGACTAACTACCAACATAATCTATGTTATAACTCATTGCCTTTAATGCCATGGATTTTTTTTGCTAAGTGTTTTGTGTTTTGGTAAGTTTATAATGGCAGCAGTGTTGTGTTTTCTCTTGATTTAAGATCAATTATAAAATAAGTTCAAAGTTAAAATTGGAAGTGCATTTAACCCTGATATAGCAAAATGCTCACAGTGGTTCAGCTGCAGAAGGGGATGCCAGGTCTAGGGATGTGAGAAGTGATTTTTATGATAAAATTTTTCTTTTATCAGTAAGATGGAAGATGAACAAAGGCAAATGGGTGCAGCTTCAAAATTCATACAGAGCCTCTCTTCTGAAGAGAACAATTCCAAAGCATGGGAATAACTTCCTTGTGGATTTACTGTTCTTAAGTACCTAAAGCCATGGGAAAGCATCTTCATTATTTGCTGCTAGGCCTTTACCTAGGATGTTACTATGCCCAAAATGTGAACTAGCACAACATGATGTTACTATGATTTTTTGCCGCAGATGAGAGCTCTGACTTTCCGCATAAAAGCTTGTGTTGCCGAAAATGCATTGAGCTAACTCCTGCCGTGAGTGTTGCTGTAATTATGATCCCACGGCAGAAAAGTTGTAAGGGGACAACGATATCAAGTGTCTCATCATACTTTATTGACTGCTCTGAGGTCTACATAAAATAAATAGCCAGAAACGATAGCAGTTTTATTTCAGCAGCATTTCCAATTAAGGCAACCCTGTCATAACTTGTGCACAGGTGCTGTAAAATACGAACTCTTCATTTTACTCCTAATCAATGCAGCTATATCATCCTACTCACCCTCTCTGCTCTTTCTGTTTGACTTAATTTCAGGGTATTTCTGTGTCATCATCCAGTACTTCACTGGAGATTCAACACTTACCTGGAGAGGTTACACTGGAGTTCCCAAAATTTAAAAAAGCAGCATGCAGGTATTCTGGCATTCTTTCCACCCAAAAGTCAAAGTTTAATCCAGAAGTAACATTTAACAAGACTGTGTGGCTTTCAGCAGGCATAAAGAAGAATTTATTGTTTTCTAATGACTCCTTCAGCTCCTGATCAGTTCTCTGCTTGTGCAGGTGTGTGGATTATTGGGTTGAAAATAGGTAAAGGAGGGAGGGCTCCACAATATTCATCTCTTTTTTTTCTCAGCATTTTCTCTGTTAGTGAATGAATCCTCAAGCACGGGTTCAGCTACTGGTGTAAGCTGAAAATTCTTTATTCTAGACATCTCTACTGCTCAAATAAAAAAGAAGCAAATTAAGTACTTTTTTCTTCTTCTGTTCTTTTTTTCTCCTGTTTGTTTACAGTTCTGCAGGACTAAGACATAATTTGCCTCCCTCTGGGTTCTCCATTGCCATCTTGTTCTGTTCTGTCACTGTGGAATATCACCACAGTGTGTCTTGTCAGGCTGATAACTGGGCAAACCCTTAAACTCGTACCTCTCTTTCACCAGTCTGCCTAGATCTTGTCATACAACATCTCCAAACCATTTGTTTATGTTACTTACTTATTTAGAAATAAATAAATTTGTTTATTTACTATTTATTTATGCACTTAAGATTCTTGTCTGCAATGTTTCAGCTAATTAGAAGGACTTTTAGTTACTTTCTATTTGTGTTGGAGACAGCTATTTTCAGTATTTCAGAAACTAATGGGACACATAACAGGTAGTCAGTTGGTGCCTTTACTATTTACTATATATATTGATCTGATTTTCTGTGGTTTTCTTCTACTTCAACTGTTGTTTCATATTCAGGTAAACAAAAAAAAAAAAAGGACCCTGCTGTCAGGCAGCTTCAAGAAGAGTTCTTGTTCATGAAGCATATCTGGAATGTGACTGCATGCTGCCCAGGCACCTAAATAATACAGTACATATTCAACAAAACTGATTTTTGAGAACACCTGCAGAGGCTTTTTTTCAGTTACATTTCAATGTTTTGTGTCAGTATGGTGCAATGCACGTATTTATTTTCTGGGTGAGAGAAAGAGAAAGATACTGAAACAGTTGTTCTGAACAAGGTAAAAAGGTACCTTGGTAGACAAGAATAATTAGTACTGCCAAGCAAAGGACGAGCTAACTTTTATCTGAGCAGTACAAGCAGGAAAGTTTAAAAGAAAATGCAGAACTCTTATTTTGGCTTCAGTGGGGCTGTGTAGACAGGAATTTGGTGAGTTAGCCTACATGGAAAAGGAGCTCCATCAGGGCTTCCTCGTAAAAAAATTATTTTCTTTCCCTGATTTATCTAATTTATTAATCTCTCAGACATGCTGCAAAACTTATTCCTTTGGGTGCAGTTTTGGGCAAAAAGTGAAGAACTGCAGTTCTATCTATTACTGTCTTCCTGCTAACTAGTAGAAAACTGGTATCTTGAGAAAACAGCGTCAAGTGTGGACATGAAAAGTTCATGCTGCTTTACAGATTTTTAATTCAGAGTTGGGTGCTAAGGATAGTGCTTAAGTACTTGCTCAATACGATATTACTGATCAAATATATGAAATAACAGATGAGGTAACGAATCTGGATTGGTGCTGATGATGATGAAGTCCAGTGCCAGTAATTTTGTAGTAATTCCTTTCTTTTAACTGAAGAACAAAATTAAACCGAAGTGAATGAGATACAGTATTTGAGGTACCCCTAGAATATATAACGGGTTGTTATTGTTACTTTCATTATTTTTAGTAGTAGTGCTCCAACATTTGCCTAGTAGTTTTGGAGGGGTGGGCAATTCTGCAGAACTTTATAGAATGATACTAGAAATACTGTATGTTACTGAACACAACCACATACAATCCCTCTTAATGAGATTTATGTTTAATTGTGCAGACAGTAGGAAGTTTATAAAGAAGATAATTACGTATTTATATAGGAATAAGTGCAAGATAAAAATAACTTTATCTGTTTATGCTTCAATTCCTATTTTAGTGGTTGCCACTCTTTAAGGTTTTAATACTATCAGGAATGAGGCCACACAGCGCTTGAATTCTAAAATCTAATTTAGTATTCAACATGGTCAAATTCCCTATTAAAAAACTTTAAGTTATCCGGGTTCACAGCGATCAAAGACTCTTGGAGCCGATACGGCTATGAACCCAATGCAAAGACCCACAGCGCTGGGTTCTGCTTGGGCTAGTCCCGAGCAGAGTCTCTTAAAAGGCAGGCCTAACACCCACAGCACCGGGCTTTGCCTGGGCTAATCCCACGCAACAGAGCAAGGCAAAACCCAACTCAAAGTAGAGCAGGCAAAAGCGGTCTCTGGTCCCTGACAGTGGTTTTTATAACCCTCTGGCTCCTCCCATCACCGCCCACTGTCCCACCTCCAAGGTGAGGGGTGATTGGTTGAGTCTTTTCAAAGTCCAAGTCACTGGCTCTAGGTTAGAGCATGATGTAAGGTTCTTTGTCCAATGGCTCGCTTGCTGCTAGGGGTGCAGGCTCTAGGTGAGGTCATCTGGAGTTTTGGAGGGAGAATTCTGCATTAAAACTCATGGTTTCCATGGAGCTCAGTGTCAGGCTCCCAGCTGGACTTCTAAATATAACTCCTTCGCAACATTCTGAGGGTCTTTCCCTCTCTGTAACACAACTCAACTTGAACATTACTAACTTTAAAACTTTGATTAAAACACTGAAATAACACATATACTAATAACATTAACAACTTTAATTACTTGTCATGTCATTGACGCGAAAGCCAAAACTTTTATTTATGACAAATACCAAATACTACATAGATGATTTTGGTATATTTTAGCCCAGCTAGTCTCACTCTGTTGCACTTTGTGACTTCTTCCTAGCAGCTATTTTGGAAGTAAATATGGCAGTGTTGTACCCAGAGGAAACTTACTTGAAATGTAACTTTTTTTTTTTAATTTAGCCTAATTGCCTTGAAGAGGTGCCGTGGGACTGGTTTCCATTCACATTTTAGAACCTCAGTGAAAGGTACGGGAGGTAGGTTCCAGTTAGCTGAGAACTAAGATGAAAAGTGTAAACAGCAGAAATTAATGAATCCAAAAATTTTAGGCACTGTGGTGAGCTGAAGCAGGACAATCTTCTATTTGTCATGTTTTTACAGCAGTTTATGGAAAAATAATTACATTCTCCTCAGCAAGGTAGCTATTAAAAACTAGGAGAACCTGTTATTCTTGAAAATTATCACTGCAAGCTATTACAAAATCAGTATACAGATGAGGAAGATATTCCATCACTTTGGGGTTATGACAGGAAACGAGTGTAAAGCATTACAATTTCCTTAACAAGGTGCTTGCAGGTTTGGTTAAAAAGGAATTGAATAAATAATTTGTATGACCAAGAAGAGCTAATCTCTGCCAAAGCCATTCCAATATGGAATTTATTCAATCACTGCAGACCAGTTTTTCTTGAAGCAACACGGGGAAGAGCCTTTTACTACTCAACCTCATCTTCGTCCCAGGTACAGAAGAACAAGGCTGCCAGAAGGCATTTGCAGCTCCGGAATGAGGCAGATTTTAAATTAAGAAGTCTGCGCATAACACCAGAACAGGTGGAGCATCGTGATCTTGGGGCATCAACTTCAAAATGTTAAGAGCCTGTCTAAATACGGTACACACTAATTAAACCACAGACTAAAGCATCTGATCAGAATTTTGTGTGGTGATAAAGTGGAAAGAAAAGTTGTTCAGAGCTTGTCTGGCTCTGCCTCTGTGTTTTACTCCCTTCTGTCGTTCTGTTCGTGCTGAATTTCACTCCTCATTTTAATGGGCTTGATTGCAGTGAAGCAGTCGTAACACACCCCCATAATTCCGCAGGCAGAGTAATCGGGATGCAGAACCACTCCTCAGCTCTTCCAAGGTATCACCGCAACTTTTCCTGCTGTCCTAAACTCACTGGGCAAGTCAAACGCAGGAGAATGCTCGTTATTTGGCAGAATAGCGGCACCCTGTGGCTTGTGCTTGACTTCACTTCGAAGTATTTAAAATCCTAATTTAAAATCTCTCCGGCTTCCTCTGGTGCACGCTGGTTATTATCGTAACACATGCTAGAAGTTATTTTAGTTCATGAAAGGTGGCAGATTTATTTTTAGAGACCTTGATGCTCTGCATATGAGACAAGAGTGCTTTGGGGGCAAGAATACGACTCCATCTTCAAAAACTAAAGTTTTGTGTGTACTTATTTTCATCATTCGCAGAAAGCTATGAAGCCATCTCTGAGGTCATTTACAGGCAATTGTATGTCCAACAGCACAGATTAAAATTAGTCAAACTGACCTGGACTTCAAGTAGTGCCTCGGGTAGAGCTTTGTGAACCTGATCCCCTGATATTCAGAAGCCTAATATATATAATTTTGATAACTTCTGAAATAAGGGGCCTGCTACTAGGAGGCCCTGTGTTCTGCTAGTGCAAAGAATTCTTAATACTGAGGCAGTGTTCTGACCCCCTTCCAGTATCACACCTCCTGTGTCACCTATGACACATTTTGAGTGTCACTGTCACTCACAGCATCTTGAAAAAGTCCTGCCACACCTGTCAAAAAAATGAGGCAGCGAAAATGAAGCAGCATCAAAGGAAACCACTGTTTGCACTCTCACTCCTCTATTGTTTAATTTATTCTTTGTAAACCAACCCTAGTATCATTAACCGTTTGTTCCACAGCCTCTGTAATGAAATTTCTTTACTAATAAATCTCTGCAGAGGTGAGCGCTCTACTCAGGAAGACGTGAAAACGTTGATGTGTTTCTGGTTTTTGCTGGCCACCAAATTTTCAGCACTCAGGAGGTTTAAGTGCACAAGTCCCAGGTGATGGATTTTGTTCCAGCAGCACACACGTGTGCCTTGGCCATGTAATAAAAGCAATAATCAGTGTTTTTAGATGAGTAAAGTATAACTAAAGCACCCAGAGAAGTATAAAGGATTTCTACTGCATTTTGGGTGGAATTTTGGTTGTTTAAGTCAAAACAGGGCTTAACTAAGTCATGCTGCCCAGAACCAGACCAGCCTGTGAATGAATCTCTTCGATCTGTAGGGTGTTAAGTTTATCTAACTCATATATGCTTATTTCAAATGCCACATCCTGATTTTGCACCCGTATTTCAGGGTTTTGTCTCAGACATTGAAGCAGCAGCTGAACAGCCCCTGCTAGCTGACGTTTTCTCAGATACATTTAAATGAGAACTACAGTTTCAGAGCAGCAATTGCCACTCCAGCCAGGGCTGGGGTGGAGGCAACACTACAGAGGCAAGAAATCCCAGACCAACCTGACAACAAATGTAAGAAAAAAAAAGGAGCAAGAGAACAGAGGGAGTGGTTGGTGGGTGTACAATTGCATAAGTCAGAAGAAACAAGATCTTTTTATTTCGTTTTTCAGTTTTGAAAGGTACCGATCAGATTATCCCCTCTATGCAGAAAAATGTCAGAAAAATGACAGCAACACAGTGGAGATACCTGACTTGTTTTAAAACGACTGCAGTGGATCTGTAGCAGGTTAGACACAACATTGCAGAGCTCAGTGTGTAATCCGCCCCAAGGATAAGTTAACAGGCATGTTTAAATACTCGCAACTGCTGAGCGCTGTTACCAGTTTGTACTCAAGGGTTCATATTTTCAATAATCAATGATGCCAGTAACACCTTTCAAGTTTGAGCTGCTGGATATTCCATCAGAAGCTGAGGAAACAACTCCATGGGAGGAAATTTACTGAGAAGAGATCCTGAAAAAGAAAAAATTTCGTTCTCCTGAACTTTCAAGTGGAGTTGTGAAAGGAAGGCACGATTTTGAAATAAACATCAGGTTACATAGATAAATTTGCAATCGTTTATCCACTTAAGTTCTAATGCAGAAGAGAAATAATGATTTTGACACATTAGAAGAAAACACAACCGAAATCTGTCACTATGACATTTCACTAACTGTGCTCCATCCTGTCTGTAGATAGTGTTGGGTGGAGTCATTAGCAGTTCAAAACTCTCTATAATTGGGTCCTCTGAACATTACCGAAAGTCTGAAAATTGTGTATAAGAAGATTTTTAGGACAAATCTGCTTGCATTTAACGTAAAATGTGCAAATGTGATAGTGAAGTAATAATAAAAAAAAATCCAAATATTCAAAATACACTACATAGGATATATGTTTTTTGTTTTTTTTCAAAATTAAAGTTGTGTTTCATGTTAAAATATATTTTAGCATTTTCAAGCATGTACAGCTTCCTGTGTTGTGCAACGTGTAAGGGGTAAAACTGGCAGACAGGTTGGTTAGGATACTGCAAAAATTGCTGGAAACTTAAATGAAGACTGTTAACACTGCCTAACATAAAACTTCTTTCTGAAAAAAAACAAAGTAAGTAATTTAATGATAAACTCATTTATAGATGTGTAGATATTTATATTAATCTCATAGATCTAGCAGCTGCTTTGTAACCTACAAGTAGTTAATAACTGAAAAAAGCTCTTCAAAATTTACTCCGATTTGTATGTACTCCCTGAAAATTTCCTGATCAATAAAACTGCAGAAGTGTTACTTTTTCTTCCTTCATAATCTCAACTATTTTTTGAACATGTTATTCCATGGGGAAAAAAAAAGAATATTGAGGTATATGAAGTGCTACAATTTCACCATGTGGTTGTACAAATAGATACTGCTGTTAGGGGTTATATGCTTTATAATTGGAAGAAGCCTAATTGTAATTGTGGAGAGTAGCTCACGTTCAAGCCTGGTCATTCAATTTTAGGAAAGCTAACAATGACCTGAAAGCAAGAATGGATCTTTCAGTCAGAAGCTCAGGTTAGGTAAAGCACAGAAACACATTAGGCAGAAGCACTTTTTATTTTCAGAGACTAGAAAAACCCATTTTTCCCCCTCCTTTTCTGAAGAAGAATAAAACTCCTTAAACTCTGGTAGCTTGGAAAATTCTTGTCCTAATTTGAAAAATGACTCCTCAAGAATTTTACTCAGCAGAAGACTATACCTCAGAAATAAATAAATGTAAATAGCTGCTTAACATAATATAATTTTATCTATAGACACATTCCTGCTTCACTATAACAGTGGTTAATTTAATAAATAAAAATGTATATTAATATCTAATAATTTAACAGTAGTAATATTCTGTTCACAGACTTCTGCAGAGAAGAAAGACTAAAGCTGTAAAACAATGCTTTTGCTGCAGATATAAAAATGTTAAGCAATGTCTTTCAAAATAAGAACTCTTCCACTTAAATATCTTTTTTTTTTTTTTCACCTAGACTTCTACATGAGACAGGAATGTCTGTTTTTAAGTGTATTTTGGAAGCCATACTCTGGCCTTCATTCAGAGCCCTCCGAACTGAGCACTGCAAACACAAAGGAGAGCAGTTTCAGCCTAAAATCTGGCTGCCAGTGCAGCACCTGGAGCCAGAAATCAACACAGAGGTGTTCCTGCTGACATTATTGACATTATTTGCTCCGTTAGATTTGTTTACTGCAGCGTTGGGGATGAATTGGTATTTTACACGTAATAGCCTTGACTCGCCTGGAGAAGGCACCCAAAGAGTGTCCCTTGCCCCTAAGACTAAATGGTTTCCATGAACTTTGGTTGTATTTAAATGCACTATAGCTGCAATCATTCCTGAGACAGCACAGTGAATACACAAAAAAGTACTGTGCAAGTGTTCCCCTTCTGTGTTATCTTTTCTGGTTGTGGATCTGTAAGGCACCACATCATCTTCTGCATCTTTCAGATGCTGAAGTATAAAAGTAATTAGTCATTTCTGCTTTATTATGTGGGAGAAAGAAAACGTGGCACCCTAGTTTCCACGGTGATGTGAGGGTAGTACATCACTCAAGAAAAAAAATAAAGGGTGAAATAAACAAACAAACAAACAAACCCCAGTGGGTAATAAATAAACTTATAAATTAATATTGAGCTGTTGAGTCCAGGCGCACACTGAAGCCTCTGCGCCTGATCTACTGCCCCCAAGAGCACGGTGATTTTGTTATCAAGAATGCATAGCTGTAAATATAATTGCCTTATTGATTTCTCTCCCCTTGGTACCAACATGAACAGCAGCCGAGGAGAGCTGTGCTAAGCACAGGCACATCTTGCAATGCCTCAGAGTTTCAGGCAGCATCTCCACATTTTCTTTTCAATCCTATTTCCACGAGCTTCGAAGCTCTGAGATAAAGCCACGTGATAGCGAATAACCAGTGGCACCTAAGTGAACTTCAGGCTACTGAATTATGTTGGAAGGAATGTGGCAGTATTTCATACTTTTGCTTTTCTAGCCTGGCAGGCATTTCTAGTCTCTCAGATTTCCAGCTCTGCCAGAAAATGTAGCTGCTAATACACACCAGTCGTGTTAAATTGGAAGAACATCATCCCCTTAAGTGTTTAAGCTGAATTCAAAAGGCAAAAGAAGTAATCCCAAACCACAATTTTCTTTTAGAAAAGTAAATAAGAAAGCACTGAATCCTTCAGCAGGGTTAATTAAAATCCTCCAGTCTTTTAAATGCTACAGGATGTTATAATTAAACAGTGAGCTAAACATATGAGGGATCTCTGACGATTCCCAACGCAGCTGGGTAGGGCAGCATTCAGTGCCAGGTGCTCCAGAGTCTGGGACCCAGTCGAGTGATGCTCTTCTTCTGTTTGCTTCACACAAGATGTGTGATGGATTTACACCACAGTTAGTTTTACGAGGCTCTCATCATCTTCATTTTTCTACTCCGAGGATGAATTCGCCTAAGAGGGTGTAATTAATTATTTTGCTTTTGGTTTTCCATAAAACAGATTAGATTTGAAAAAACAACCCCATAAACTGAAGAAATTACTAACTGCCAATTCATGTGTCAGTTTGCCTCATTTTTCTCTTGTCTAAGTTCTCTTTAATGTTAAATTACTCAACACATCAACCTCAGAAGAGCTGTATCTCAGGAATTTTATGTGAATGCCTCTGCCATCAAATCTGTTTCCTGTGGTTCCATACGAAAATGTAATCACAATCAAGAGGTCACAACGAACTGCAAAAATTTAATTTTATATTCTCATAAGGTACTAAAACCTGCAAGAGAAGCACTGTATCTTCTTTTGGGTCCAAGAAAACCTTTTGTCTGAACAAAGTGCAACAACGCTGCCTAAATGTTACTTGCACAAATCAGATCTAACTTCATTTATGTGAACGGGTTTTTTCCTTATTGTGCGATCTAAACACAACTTTGGCAACACTAACATCGTATTTTTATTAAAGGCTTCATTAGATTAGGGAACGTTTTGAAAATCACAGAGCTCATTTCTGTCACCTCAAACAAATATACTAACATATACCATTCACACACACACGGTCTGGTATTTGAACAGGAGAAATTACAGTTTTACACTAGCCACTGAATAAATAAAATTGTATGCCATGATTGTGCTGACTGTAAGCACTTCTCCAGAGAACGTGAGCAACTACTCAAGGCGTGTTTCTATAGTGTAGAGGTTATCACATCTGCCTCTCACGCACACATTCCCTGGCCGGTAATAGGGCAGAAAACACTTAGTTATTTCCAGATTTATGAAGTTGGACTAAATGATTTTAAAGATCTTTTCCAACTTAAATGGTTCTAAGTAGAGAAAGCTGAGGTTTGTCCGTTGTCACCACACAAGTGAAAATTACTCTGTTGGATGTTCCTTCTCACTCCCGTGTAATGCATCAGCCTGAAATCCCACCACTACTGCTGCAGAAGAGCAAGCGTTTTCCCAGAAATAAAATTTTATTAGCAAGCTTCAAGAATTTGAAGTGGCAGGTTCTCAGAGCCTAGTGCAATCAGGTATTTTGGGCAATGTTTTTCAAAGCACTAGAAGTTCACTCACAATGGGATGAAAACTTACTTTTAAGAGGTGATATTGCAAAACAGTGAAAAGGAAAAAAATGTCTTTTTATTCTCTGCAATGGTGACTATCTGTTCTGTTAATTTCTACACCACTCTGTTAACTTACATTATGCTGTCTTAAAAATAAAGTATTTTAACTAAGAGGTACCCTTAGAACCATACTTTCAACTGAGACACTCAAAACAGGAGATTACAAAAAAAAAAAACTCTATTATAATTTTGTGTTTGTGTCAGTTTTTTCCCTGCATGCTTGAGTACCTACTTCACTGAAAGTGCTACTGGTTTGTTTTCCTTATCTGCACTACAAATCAGAATTCAAAACCAGATTTGAAATCCATGGGTGCTGCATTGATGGGGCGTCAAATTCTTCGCAGAAATGTTTCGTATGTAGTAACATACAGTACAAGAAATAATGCTGATATATTATTATATATAATTGCATTTATATTTATACTCATATGTTTTTACATAAACACATAATTTTTAAAATATTATATATAAAATCTAGGATTACTATGACTTAAAACCAATAGAAGTTTGAACCTTACAGACTGGTTTCTGTCACTGCTAGCCTACTAACAGCTATTAAATGAAGGCCATATGATAGCTTGCTTTTCAGCAGTACGAACAAACATGTGGTAAAGCACATCTGATTGATTATGTCAGTGATTGTGTGCTATTTACAGCCCAATGGCTCCAAGGGACACAACTGGTAGCATAAGCTGGAAATTGTTTCTTGCACAAGCCTTCTGTGCGTAGACTGACTTAACTGTTCTACACAAAGGTTTAAAACCTAGCACAGAAAAAAAACCCAAATAAAATAGTTTAAAAGATGTTCAGATTCCAAAAATGAATACAAATATAAAGTCAGTAGCAGAGATATGGTGAAAAGATAAGGAAGCCAACAACTCCTGGGAAGCATCTCATGGAAATGGGATGCTTCAAGGTAGAAATGTCCCTGAACAGTGTTGTTTCTGATTGGAGTATAAAACCCTCCCTAGGAATTAGGATTACTGCATACCAAAACGTTACAGACAAAACTTGCTTTTGAAGAAGGAAATGCTTTGTCATCAGGTTGCTGTAGTGGTTTTTCCAACAAAGTGTGTATCTGTTGATAAAGACTGAAGATGCTGAATGTTAAGTAGTTGTTTCATGACTCCAGCTAGTATTTTTTTTCCACCTCATATTAAGTTTTTTGCTGTCTAAGAGTTAGCATGCAGGAACTAATCCCAATCCTGAATGTCCTTTTTTACCTGTTTTCAAATCACAAATCATTCCATTTTATCTCTAAAGTTCTCCTCTTTTTTATTTTCACTTACATATTTGAAAGCCTGTTATGTACCCCAAAAAAAAATTCAGTCAGTGCTTTTCAAGTTTTCCTGTTTCTCCCTGATACCACATAGTTATTACATATTATACCAAGATTACCACCAGGGACCACAACCAGAATTAGGCTTGAAGTGCTTTTCATGTAAAATACTAAGAAATGGTTAAAAAATGTTGTCTGTCTTGAAATGCAGAATGGATCTGTCTGAAAAACTTCAAAAATCAAGTGCTATTCTTGCATCATCTCTTTCATATGAGAAAAACATATGATTTTACTTAATCCTTTCTTGTTCCTCATTTGGTTTATTATTTTTGCTTTTACTCTGTATTATATATTTGCACTTATTTGGCACCTTGCTTCCTTTCCCTTTTCTGCACTTTCGTTCTCCAGTCTGCTGTCTCCAGTCCCCAGAACCTTCATCTTTAAAGTCAAAGGCCAGGCTGTGATCACCCCTTCATGTCAACTAGGCCTTCCACAGATCATTCTGGTTCCAGCGATCCCCCTTTTCCCACTTTCCCTCTTCCCATTTTGAAAGCAAACAGCGATCCACTCATTACTGAAAAACACTGTAAGCTTGAGGCACTCAGGAAATGCAGCACCAATCCATTCAAGGTTAAAGAGTGATGAAGCCACACGTAGCTCATGGTCGTACCACTTCTCTCCTTCATCTTCGGAGGAGGAATACCCCATCCTCCAACCATGACAGTATGAAATTGTGGACACGATCAGGACTCTTGAGTGCAAATTTCGTATTAACTGCAGATTAACTGCGTTAGAAAAAACACTTGTATGCAACAGCTGGATCACTCGTGTTACGTATTTTCATCTAGTTATTTTTAAGATCAAATAATTTGTCTGGAAACGTAAATAAAAGGGAAAAATACTGAATAGCTACATATGCAGATGATACTTTTTGAGCTGTTTACATAAATGTATATTTTGTGCTTACCTAACTCTTTTTCTCAGTAGACAGTGTTCAGCACTTCTTTTCAGGACCTGTGCTCTTCCTTCTGAAGCTTTACTGCTACCCAGCGTCACCTACTATGTGTGTTCACAATCTCTTGTGGGCCTTGAGCCCACATAAATGCCTTGAGCAGCTGATAAGGGCAAACAAAACCCCCTTGTGATTTTGCTCGGTGTCTAGAGTCCAAATATTCCGTGCAATAATTTACAAGTTTTTCTTACTCAAAGACAAACCAGATCAAAGACATCATTATTTTTTTTTTTTTTGGAGAGCCATTCCAGTTTCTGAGGGCTTTTTTAATCCATTAAGCTTCAGATCAAAACAAAACTGACACTAGTTCGATCAGTGAGATATTAGAAATAGCTTGGTTATGCCTTTTTTGTTTTCTCTGGCAATTTGAATATATTGCCTAGAGGTAGTATTGCAACTATTACGGCTGTGCTGCTTCCTCACACCCCAACATGACAGCAGAATAAAATCAGACCAACGCTTCCACAAACAACAAGATGCACAAATTGCAACCCTGCAAAAGGCAAAGAGCAAAACTCCATCTCTAGGCAAAACAGACGAAGGAATGAGGAAGAAAAGTCTAGGGAAAGTGCAGCCAGCTGTGGCAGAGGCAACAATGTCCCAGGACAGTGCCCTCAGGAAAGGCAGAGAAGGATGACAGGAAAACGAGCGTGGGACCTCCTGGTGCAGATGAATTTTAGACCATTTCAACTGGACAAACCTTGGCGGCAGAGCGGGTCAGAAGCTTCCTCCAGACCAGCTGTAGGGGTTTTTCTCCCCACGATGTTGCTGTAGGACACATTGGATCTGGATGGGCTCAGGCTGGGAGCATTTGTCCCTTTCAACTGGCAAGGAGCAGTGGGACAGCCCTTACACCACGGGACTGGAACTGCTGCGGCTGACAAGATCTGCATGGTCTTGGGAGGCTACAAGGAAAGGCAGAAGGGTGAGCAGCGTGGCCACCTAAACCCTGGGCAGAGGAGTCCATAGTGGCACCCACTGCCCTACTGGAGAGCCAAGCTCACCATCAGACCCTGCTGCCAACCCTCAGCCACAGCTCAGGGGAACCCAGGGGCTTTTCCTCTCACTGCTGCCCCGGCCAGCACAGCCCCCACTCTCTGGGGCTTCAGATGTTCCTCAGTCAAGAGCAGCCTCACCGGGTTCTCTGGGCACCGCAGGGATCAGCACGGCCGCAATTCCCAGCACCCAGAGAACCAAAGGAGGGACTGGTTGTGAGCACCAAGTGCCGCAAGCAAGACACGGCTCAGCTGGGCCCTTGTGCTCGCTCCTTCCTTCCCCCCACCCCGCCCCCCCAAACCCACGGGCACACA
>VZTD01002569.1:7340-19265 GCA_013397725.1 Rhagologus leucostigma
GGCGAGTACGTGTGCCGGGTGACCAGCGGGGCCGCCACCAAGGAAACCTCCATCATGGTGACCATCCAGCCCAGCAGTGCCAGCACCTACCGTGAGTGGGGACAGGAGGAGGTGACTGAGGACTGGGGGACAGTGCCACGGTTCTTGGGGTGACCCTCCTGTCTCTGTCTCCAGCTGTTGGTGTCACCCTTCCGGTACGCATCGAGTCCTCGTCCTCCTCCGTGGCCGAGGGACAGACCCTGGACCTCAACTGCATCGTGGCCGGGCAGGGACAGGCCACTGTCACCTGGTACAAGCGCGGGGGGTCCCTCCCAGCCAAGCACCAGGTAGGGGACGCTGAGGAGCATTTTGGGATGGAAAAGGGATCTTTTGTGGTGGTGAGGGGTTTATGTCCCCATTTTCACGTGTGTCACCCCTCCAGGTGTCAGGCACTCGCCTGCGCATCCCCCAGGTGACAGCAGCCGATTCGGGGGAGTACGTGTGCCGGGTGACATCGGGCAGTGTCACACATGAGACGTCCCTCATCGTCACCATCCAGACTGGCGCCGGCTCCTCTTACGGTACTGGGATGGGTGAGAGGTGACATAGGGACGTGGTGAGGACACAGTGGTGACCCTGCTGACCCTGTTGCCACTCGCAGCTGTCGGTGTCACGCCACCAGTGAGGATCGAGACCTCCTCCGCTGCTGTCACTGAGGGACAGACGCTGGACCTCAACTGCATGGTGGCAGGACAGGGTCATCCCCATGTCACCTGGTACCGGCGTGGGGGGGCTCTGCCACCAAACAGCCAGGTGGGACATGGGGGACGTGGCTTTGCCCTGCGGGCCACAACCCTGCATCAGGTACTGATGTGTCCCCAACTTGTCACCTCTCCAGGTGTCGGGGACCCGCCTGCGCCTTGCCCAAGTGGCAGTGGCCGATTCAGGGGAGTACGTGTGCCGGGTGACCCTGGGGACCGTCACCCAGGAGGCATCTGTCATTGTCACCGTGCCCAGCAGTGCCGACACCTATTACAGTGAGTGTGAGAGAGAGGGCAGCACTTGGGGACAGTCGGGTGTCACCTTGGTGATAAATATTCCCTTTTCCTGTCCTCCCCCAGCCTCTGGCATCTCCCAGCCCCTCCGCATCGAGTCCTTGTCCTCTGCCATCGCTGAGGGACAGACCCTGGACCTCAACTGCGTGGTGGCAGGGTCCGGCCCCACCACCGTGACGTGGTACAAGCGTGGTGGCTCCCTGCCCGTTGGCCACCAGGTAGGGCACAGGGGAGGGTCACCCTGAATTTGTCCCATCCCCTGCTCTACGGTGCTGACTTGTCCCCTAATTGTCCCCTCCAGGTGTCGGGCACCCGCCTGCGCATCCCCCAGGTGACAGCAGCTGATTCGGGGGAGTACGTGTGCCGGGTGACATCGGGCGGCGTCAGGCAGGAGACGTCCCTCATCGTCACCATCGATGACGGAGCCAACCCAGCCCACCGTGAGTGCCACCCTCCAGGGGACAGGTCCCCGCTGGTGCCAGGGACCACTGGGGCCATTCACCCTCAACCCTGCCCACGCAGCCACTGGCATCACGCCACCCATCCACATCGAGTCCTCGGCGTCCTCTGTCACCGAGGGACAGACCCTGGACCTGGACTGCGTGGTGGCCGGCCAGGGACAGGCCACCATCACCTGGTACAAGCGCGGTGGGGCACTCCCAGCCAAGCACCTGGTAGGTGGGGACACCGGTGGGTGGGGACCGGTGGTGGCTGTGCATGGCTGTGTGATGCCACCTGTCCTGTGCACCGCTGTGATGCCATTCTGTCATGATGTCCCCAGATTTCAGGGTCCCGTCTGCGGCTGTCACAGCTCTCAGTGGCCGATTCGGGAGAGTATGTGTGCCGGGCTGACACGGGCAGCGTCTCCCGCGAGGCCACTGTCTCTGTCACTGTCACCTCCCATGACAGCTCCAGCTACCGTGAGTGCGGCCACGGGGTGAGGGAAGATGCTGGGGGCAGATGAGTGACGTGAGAGACCTCGTGGCCTCTCTGTCCCTGTGTCCCCACAGGTCTGCAGAGCCCCATCATCTCCATCGACCCGCACAGCATGGCGGTGGCACCGGGTGAAGACGCCACCTTCAAGTGCCGCGTCCACGATGGCGCCCGGCCTGTCAACATCACTTGGCGGATGGGGCCTGGCCAACACCTCCAAGGTATGGCGGTCCCCAGGGTGGCCCTGGCACGGCCCCCAGGGTGGCCTTGGTGCTGATGGCTCTTCCTTGCCCAGACAATGTGAAGATCAGTGCCAACGGCTCGGTCATCTCCATCACCGGCGCCCACGTGGGCAACCAGGGTGCCTACCACTGCGTGGCCTCCAACCGCTTCGGCGTTGCCAGCAGCGTCGTCAACCTCGTGGTGCAAGGTATGAGGTGGCCAGGGTGGCCCTGTCCCTGTCTCCATGTGCTCCAGATGTCCCCAGGGCATTGGTGTCCCCATCCCCATGTCCTCCATGTGCTCCAGGTGCCCTCAGGGTGGTCTCCCTGTCACCATGCTGGTGTCCTCCCTGTCATCCAGATACCACTGGAGCGATGGTGTCCGTATCCCCATCCCCTCTCCATGCTTCAGGTGCTCCTGGAGTGGTGGCGCCCATGTCCCCATGCTGGTGTCCTTCCAGGGGCCCCAGGAGTTGTGACGTCCCCATCCCCATGCTGATGTCCTCCGTGGGCCTCAGATGCTCCCGAGACGTTGTGTCCCCATCCCCACCCTCGTGCTCATTTCCTCCCATGCTCCCGATGCTCCCGAGGTGATGGGTGCCCCCGTGGCCAGGCCAGCATCCTTCATGCTGGTGTCCCAATCCCCACCCCGATGTCCTCCTCCTCCAGGTGCCCCCACGGTGTCAGTGATGCCACCGGGCCCCGTGACAGTGAAGGAGGGCAAATCCCTGAGCGTGGAGTGCCTGGGCCGGGGCGAGCCACGGCCGCTGGTGCGCTGGAGCCGACTGGGCTCCCGGCAGAAGGTGGAGCACCAGACGCTGCTGCACATGGACAGCCAGGCCATCCTGCAGGTGAGGGGACACCCAGGGGCACCGTGGGGCACCGGGCAGTGCCTGGTGCTCATCCCCACCCTGTGCCCCCCAGCTCTCACCAGCCAAGCCGGAGCACGCCGGGACCTACGTGTGCACGGCGCACAGTGCCCTGGGCTCAGCGCAGGCACGGGTGGACGTCAGCGTGGAGTCGGCACAGCGGCACCCCGGGGCCCCCGAGGTCACCGCACCATCTACCGTCACCGTGGTGGCTGGGGACACCGCCACACTGCACTGCACGGCCAGAGGTACGGGGAGCCTGGAGGACCGTGGTGGAGAAGCAGTGTCCTGAGCAGTACCTGACACCACGGTGATGGGCACGGTGTGGTCGTAGGTGACCCAGCGCCCCGGATCGAGTGGTCGAAGCTGCGGGCACCCCTGCCCTGGCAGCACCGCGTGGTGAACGGCAGCCTGGTCATCCCTCGTGCTGCGCAGCAGGACTCGGGCCAGTACATCTGCAATGCCAGCAGCCCCGTCGGTTCCACCGAAGTCTTCGTCACCCTCGATGTGGAGAGTAAGGAGGGGACAGCGGGGGGTTGGGGTGCCCCTTGGTTCCTGCTGCTACCTCTGCTGTGGCCATCACCCGTCCTTCCTCTGCACGTGGCCGCCTCCATCGCCACTCCCACCCTTACGTCCAGCCCTTCCTTGTGGGACCATCCTCGCTCCATCCCAGCGCTCATCCTCCTCCTCTCAAGCTCCTCTCAAGCTCTGTCACCAACCCTTCCCGTGGATGTGTCCACCCACTTGTCCCATACCTGTGCATGTCCATCTCCGCTTCTGCTCTCTCATCCATCCGTCTATCCATCCACCATGGATCCATCCATGGCTCGTCCATCCCAGCTCAAACCCATCTCTCTGTCCCTGCTCATATCTCTCCTTCCATCTCTTCCCCATGAATCCATCCATCTCGTTCATCCCAGCACACACCCATCTCTCCATCTCCTTACTCTTACATCCCTTTCTTTCTTGGGGATTCACCCATCACTCATCCATCCCAGCTCACGTCCATCTCTCCATCTCTGCTCACACCTCTCCGTCTGTCTTTTCCCCGTGGATTCATCGATCCCAGCACACACCCATCTCCCCGTCTCCTTGCTCTTCCATCCATCTCGTCCTTGTGAATTCACCCCTCTCTCATCCGTCACAGCTCACATCCATCTCTCCATCTCCTCTCACACCCCTCCATCCATCCCTTCCTGGTGGATTCATTCATTGCTCACCCACTCCAACTGACATTCCTCTCTCCGCTTCCTCTCACACCCCTCCATGCATCTCATCCTTGTGCATCCACCCTCCTCTGGTCCATCCCAGCACACGCCCATCTCTCCATCTCCTCTCACACCCTTCCATCCATCCCTTCCTTGTGCATCATCCATCTCATCCATCCCAGCTCACCATCTGCTCTCGCACTCTGCCAGTCATTGATCCATCCACCCCCGCACCCACCTCTTCCTCGTGGATTCATCCACCACTCACCCATCCCAGCTCACATCCATCTCTCCATCTCCTAACTCTTCCATCCATCTCTTCTTTCTGCATTCATCTATCCCAGCACATTCCCATCTCTACATCTCCTCACTTCTCCATCCAGCTTTTCCTTGTGGATCCATCCTTTGCTCATCCATTCCAACTCACATCCATCTCTCCATCTCCTCTCACACCTTTTCCATCCATCCCTTCCTTGTACATCCATCCATGTGATCCATCCCAGCATACACTTGTCTCTCAATCTCCCCTCAAACTTATCCATCCACCCCTTCCTGGTACACTCATCCATCATTCAGTCTTTCCAGCTCACATCCAGCTCTGCATTTCCTGACTCCTGTATCCACCTTCTCCTTGCGCATCATCCGTCTCATCCATCCCAGTACACACCCAACTCGCCATCTCCTCTCAAACTCTCCAGTCATCCATCCGTCCGTCCATCCATCCGTCCGTCCCTCCATCCGTCCCTCCATCCATCCATCCATCCGTCCGTTCCTCCATCCATCCGTCCATCCATCCATCCATTCCTCCATCCATGCACCTTCCTGGTGGATTCATCCATCACTCCTGGCCATCCCAGACATCCATATCTCCATCTCCTCTCACGCTCCTCTATCCACCCCTTCCTCGTGGATCCATCCAACTCTCATCCGTCCCAACACACACCCATCACCATCACCCCCTGCCCCCCTCACCAACACCCTCCTTGTCCCGCTGACCCATTCCTGGCCCCATCCCAGCTGACGGCTCCACCCATCCCGCAGCACCTCCATACGCCACCATCCTCCCGGAGGACACGGCGGTGCGGGCAGGTGACGCGCTGCAGGTGCAGTGCCTGGCCCACGGCACCCCTCCGCTGCACTACACCTGGGACAAGGTGAACGGTAGCCTCTCGGCGCGTGTGGCCCACCGCGCCGGCCTCCTCCGCCTCAGCCCCGCAGCTCCCGCCGACGCCGGCACCTACCGCTGCCTCGTGACCAACCGGGTTGGCACCGCCGAGGCCTTCGCCCGCGTGGCCATTCACGGTGAGCCCACCCCCGGCCTGGGGACCATTGGTGCTCCGCATTGGATGGTAGCAGTGCCGCCAGGTGCCCTCAGAGCTCTGCGTCCTGCCCAGGCGATGCCGGTGCTGATGGGTGCCGCTGGGGCTCCCCATCCCTGTTCAAATGATCCCAGTGCCACTGGGTACCACTGGGGCTCTGCATCCCTTCCAGGTGATGCTGCTGAAGGTGGGGACATCGCTGGCGGTCCCTTGGTGGTGCGGGTGACACCAGGGAGCCTCGTCAAGGGGGTGGGCGGCACCGCCGAATTCACCTGCTCTGTGTCCGGGGACCCCCGTGCCCGTGTGGAGTGGCTGAAGGAAGGTGGGGAGCTGCCCCCCACCCACAGCGTGCGGGACGGGGTGCTGCGGTAAGGAACGCGGGACCGGGAGGTGGGACCCCCACACTGGCCCCCCGTGGGGTCCCTCACCCCGGCTGTGTCCCTGCAGGATGCCGGAGCTGGTGGCGGGGGCGCAGGGCGTGTATGTGTGCCGGGCCAGTGCCCCGGGCGGGCAGGCGGAGGACAGGGCCACCCTCACTGTCCAGGGTAGGAGCATCACCCCGGCACCCGGGGACACGTGCACCCCCTGACCTGTCCCCCACCAGCAAGGGCACCCCGGGACCCCCACGTGCCCACACCGAGGGGCTCCCTAGCACCTTCCATTTCCCTACACCCCCAGGCACCCTGATAGCCCCCAACGCCCGTGGTGACCCCAAATCTTTCCTCAAGCCTGCAGGCACCCCGATACCTCCCACCCTTCCCCATGCCTGTGGACACCCGGACACAATCAATCTCTCCCCACCCCTACGGACACCCCAGTGCCCCTTATCTCTTTCCACACCTGTGACCACCCTGGTACCCCCCACGTCTCCCCATGTTCATGAGGATTCCCAACACCTCTGACCTCTCTCCGTTCCCACAGCCACCCCAGTTGTCCCACATCCCCTCAGGAACCCCATTTCTCCCTATCTCCCACTCCGGTGCCAGGCCGCGATGTCTCCCTGTGCCAGGGGTTCACCCCAAAATCCCACTGTCCCCCCAAGCTCTCCCCAGGGCCCTCATCAACATCCGGACCGCAGTGCAGACGGTGCTGGCAGGGACGACAGTGGAGCTGGAGTGCCTGGGCTTGGGGGAACCCCGTCCCCACGTCACCTGGAGCAAAGTGGGGGGCCACATCCGCCCCGGGGTGCTGGTCCGCGCCAGCACCCTCACCATCGAGCAGGTGGAGCGGGCGGACGCCGGGCAGTACCGCTGCACCGCCACCAACGCCGTGGGCACCGTCCAGTCCCACGTCATCCTCCACGTGCAAGGTGAGCACGGGCACACAGAGGTGGGGACACGCACTGTGTCAGCGCAGGGCGGTGACACCTCCGTGTGTCCCCAGCCGCTCCTCAAATCGCCGGGCAGCCGGAGGTGAAGGAGGTGTCCATCGGATCCGCGGCTGTTTTGCCATGCTTGGCATCCGGCTTCCCAGTGCCGGAGATCACCTGGAGCAAGGTGCGATGGAGGGATGGAGGGGAGGGTGCCAGGGGCTGTGGGGGCTGCCCGTGGGTGCTGACCCCCCCTCTGCTGTGCCACAGCTGGAGGGGGAGCTGCCGGCGGGTGCCAGGGTGCAGGGGAACGTGCTGACGCTGCCGGCCGTGCGCCCCGAGGACGCCGGCGTCTACACCTGCGTGGCCGCCAACCACCGCGGCCAGCAGACAGCTTACTACGTGCTGAAGGTCCAAGGTGAGGACAGACGGACGGACAGATGGATGGATGGGAGCGGGATGTGAGATGCCCCACCCCTCCTGACCCCCCTGTCCCCACAGAGCACGTGGTCCCCTATTTCGAGCAGTCGCCCCGCTCCTTCCTTCCCCTGCCCACCATCAAGGACGCCTACAAGAGGTTTGAGATCCTCATCACCTTCCGACCTGATGCTGCTGATGGTGAGCCCGTGTCCCCCACGTGTCCTCTGTGTCCCCCTTCATGTCCGATCCATCATCTCCCTCTCCCTTCCCTGCCTTCATCCTCCCCTCCCTTCGTGCTCCCCTTGCCCTCCTTTATCTCCCATTCTCTATTCATCTGAGAGCCTCCAATTTATGGGGGATTTCACCTCCATTCTGGGAGGATTTTGGGGTCCCCTAGGACGTGTCCCCCACCTCAGGATGGGGACTGTCCCGCCTGATCCCCTGTCACCCCTCAGGGCTTCTCCTCTACAACGGGCAGCGGAAAAACAGCGGTGCCGACTTCATCTCCTTCGGGTTGGTGGGCGGACGCCCCGAATTTAGGTGAGACCTATGAGAAGGTGCTACGGGAGAGGTGTGAGATGGGCGCCAGCAGTCACCCACACCCTTTGTACCCCCAAAACATCAGGTTTGATGCTGGTTCGGGCATGGCCACCATCCGTCACCCCACAGCGCTGCGGCTGGGCGAGTTCCACACCGTGCGGCTGCTCCGCAACCTCACCTGGGGCTCGCTGGGCCTGGACGGGCACCCCGCTGTCAACGGCACCTCCCAGGTATCAGTTTGGGGGCTGTCGGGTGGGGTCGGGGTGCTGGAGGTGGGGCTCACCCTCTTGTGCCCGCAGGGGAAGTTCCAAGGGCTGGATCTGAACGAGGAGCTGTACCTGGGTGGGTACCCCGACATCGGCGCTGTGGCGAAGACGGGGCTCAGCCGGGGTTTCATGGGTGAGTGGCGGGTTCTGGGGGGCACCGGGGTGAGGGGACGCCGGGCATCACGTGACAGTTCTGCCCACTTCCCCCACCCCGCAGGCTGCGTGCGCCAGCTCCGCATCCAAGGGGAGGAGGTGGCCTTTGGGGACATGGATCTGCAGGCACATGGTGTCACCAATTGTCCCACCTGCCAGGACCGGCCGTGCCAGGTGAGCATGGAGGGGAGGAGGTGATGCCCACCCATCCCTGCCCACCGCTGACACTCGTGTCACCCCTCACCCAGAACGGCGGCGTGTGCCAGGACGACGAGAGTGGCACCTACGTCTGCCGATGTCCCCACGGCTTCACTGGCAGCAACTGCGAGTACTCACAGGCTTTGCACTGTCACCCGGGTAGGTGACACCGCTCCCTCCGTGGGGACGTCATCCCAGGGTCCCTCCAGGATGGGTGCTCATGGCTTGTCACCCCACAGAGGCGTGTGGGCCTGATGCCACCTGCGTCAACCGGCCGGACGGGCAGGGCTACACCTGCCGCTGCCACCTGGGCAAGACTGGGGAGAGGTGCACCGAGGGTGAGCGACACAGGGACATGGCTGGCACCATCCAGGGGCGTGGGGACAGGGTGGGGACCACCCCAGGGAGATGGGGACATGGCTGGGACCATCCTGGGGACATGGGGATGGGGGTGGGGAGGGGTACCACCCTGAGGACACTGGCCCAGAGATCAGGACCAGCCTGGAAAGATGGGCACCATGGCGATGGAGGCTGGGGTCCCCTGCTGGGGATGAAGGTTGGGTCTCACCATGGGGTTGGACATTGGGCCTCACTGCGGGGTTGGAGGTTGGGGATGGATGATGGGGTCCTGTCATGGGGATGGATGGATGGATGGATGGATGGATGGATGGATGGATGTCCCACTCTGGGGATGAAGGCTGTGGACGAATTTTGGGGTCCCACCCTGAGGATGGGGGTCCCACACTGGGCACTGACTGGGCTGTGCAGGTGAGCTGGTGAACGTGCCGTCCTTCGATGAGGAGGGAGCCTTTGTCTCGTACCCGCCCCTCACCAACGTGCACCACGAGCTGCGGCTGGAGGTCGAGTTCCTGCCGCTGGCGCCCGATGGGCTCCTGCTCTTCAGCGCTGGCAAAGCCGCCCCTGTTGAGGACTTTGTGGCCTTGGCCATGATCGGTGGCCACCTCGAGTTCCGCTACGAGCTGGGCTCAGGTAGGTGGCACAGGGACAGGGGGCACTGTGGAGGGGTGGCACCGGGGACCCTGGGAGTAAGGGGGTGACAGGGCCTTACCAGGGTTCACTGGCATCAGAGGGGTCCCTGAGCCACAGAAGGGTCCCCTGGCACCATTGGGGTCCCCAAGTGTCACTGGGGTCCCTGGGAGTCATTCTGGTCCCCAAGCATCACTGGGATCCCCTGGCACCAGCAGGGTCCCTTGGCCTCACCGGGGTCCCCAGGTGCTGCCAGGGTCCCTGGACATCAGTGGGGTCCCCTGGTGTCCCCAGGGGTCCCTGGGCATTCTTGAGGTCCCCTTGGCATCTTTGAAGTACTGTGGTGTCACTGAGGTCCCCTGGCATCACATCCCTGGAGTCCCCCACCATCCCCTGGGTCCCCAGGCACTGCCAGTGTCCCCAAGCATCACTGTCACACCACTGGGGTCCCCTGGCATCATTTATATCCCCAGCTGTTCCTTTGACCTCATTGAGGTCCCCAAGTATCGCTGTGGTCCCTTGGCCACATTGGGGTCCACAAGTGTCACTGGGGTCTTCTGGCACCACTGGGGTCCCCAAGCATGACGGTGGTACCTTGACTTCCTTGAGGTCCCCAGGTCCTGCCAGAGTCCCTTGTCACCACTGGGGTCCCCAAGCATCACCAGGGTCCCCAAGCATCACCCAGGCCACGTCTCAGGTCCCTGCGCATCCCTCCTTGTCCCCCGGCGTCCCCCCATGACACCACCCCCCGTCCCCACAGGCCCAGCAGTGCTGCGGAGCGCGGAGCCGGTGGCCCTGGGCCAGTGGCACTGGGTGACCGCCGAGCGGGTGCACAAGGATGGGACGCTGGTGGTGGACGCCGCCGCCCCGGTGAAACGCTCCTCGCCCGGCAAGAGCCAGGGGCTCAACCTGCGCAGCCCCCTGTACCTGGGGGGCACCGAGCCCCCCCTGCGCCCCCCCACCAACGCCTCCTTCCGCGGCTGCATCGGAGAGGTGAGACCCCCTTGTGTCCCCTCCGGTGGGGAGGTGATTCCCCCATATTGGCAGCATGATCCATTTGCTGGGGAGGGAGGTGACCCCCACTGATGTCCCCATGTTGGGGGGATGACCCCTCTTGGTGTCCCCTTGGTTGGGAGGTGACCGCGTTGGTGGGGAGGTGTTCCCTTCACGGAGTTCCCTCACCGGGTTGATGACCCCTGGCCTTGGTGTCCCCTTGGTGGGGAGTGACGCCCTTGGCCGGGGGGTGGTGCCATTGGTGTCCCCTCGTTGATGTCCCCTCGTCGGAGAGGTGACCCTCACTGGCGTCCCCTTGGCGGGGGGTGACCCCGTCGGCGTCCCGGTCGGGAAGTGACCCCGCGGGCAGGGAGGTGACGGCCGGGCGGTGTCCCCGCAGGTGTCCATCAGCGGGAAGCGGGTGGAGCTGCGGGAGCGCTTCCTGCGCAGCCGGGGGGTGCGGCCGTGCGGCCACCGCGCCCCGTGCCGGCCGGGGACCCGCGGTGAGAGCGGGGACAGGGCTGGGGGAGCGGGGGGGGGCGTGGGGCGCTTGCACGCGTGTGTGCACTGAGCGTGCATTTGTACGTGTGTGCTGTGCGTGTGCGTGCGTGTGCATGTGCTGCGTGGGAGCGCGTGTGTGCGTGTGCGTGTGCACTGCGTGTCCATGTGTGTGTGCGCGTGTGCATGTGTGTGTGCGCGTGTGCATGTGTGTGTGCGCGTGTGCATGTGTGTGTGCGCGTGTGCATGTGTGTGTGCGCGTGTGCATGTGTGTGTGCGCGTGTGCATGTGTGTGTGCGCGTGTGCATGTGTGTGTGCGCGTGTGCATGTGTGTGTGCGCGTGTGCATGTGTGTGTGCGCGTGTGCATGTGTGTGTGCGCGTGTGCATGTGTGTGTGCGCGTGTGCATGTGTGTGTGCGCGTGTGCATGTGTGTGTGCGTGTGCACTGCGTGTGTGCATGTGTGTGTGCATGTGCACTGCGTGTGTGTGCGTGTGCACTGCGTGTCCATGTGTGTGTGCGCGTGTGCACTGCGTGTGTGCATGTGTGTGCATGTGCTGCGGGTGTGTGCATGTGTGTGTGCATGTGTGTGTGCATGTGTGTGCATGTGTGTGCGTGTGCACTGTGTGTGTGTGCACTGTGTGCGCGTTTGTGTGCACTGCGTGTGTGCACTGCATGTACGTGTGTGCATGTGTGCTGCGTGTGCATTTGTACCTGTGTGTGCTGCGCGTGCATTTGTGCGCGTGCACCGCACCTGTGTGTGTGCGCTGCATGTGTGTGCGTGTGCTGTGCATCCGTGGGCACTGCGCACGTGTGTGCTGCGTGTGTGCTCTGTGTGTGCCCTGCGCACACCTGTGCCACGTTCCCTGCACACACACAGCTCACACACGTTCCCTGCACACACCTGTGCCCCATTCCCTGCACACACAGAGCTCACACACGTTCCCTGCACACACAGCCCTCACACCCGCTACCTACC
>VZTD01002569.1:22990-53796 GCA_013397725.1 Rhagologus leucostigma
GACCGGGCCGGGCCGGGGCAGCCCCGGGGCGCCGGCGGGAGCGATGGCACCGCGGCTGCAGCTGGAGAAGGCGGCGTGGCGCTGGACCGAGACGGTGCCGCCCGAGGCGGTGGCGCAGGAGCACATCGAGGCGGCCTATCGCGTCCGGCTGGAGCCTTGCCAGCGCGGCGCCTGCCGGTACCGCGGGGCCGGGCCGGGCACCGAACCCTCCTCACAGCGCGCTTGGGAACCGGGGGCTCCCTCGGCCCCAGGGCTGGGGGCACCCCCCGTGTTCCCTCCCCCCGTGAGGCGCGGGGCGTTCCCCGCCCCTTCCGAGGTCCCGCGGTGTCGGTGGAGGCTCCCCCGTGTTCCCTTTTGGGGGACCCCCGTTCACCGGGGCTAGGGGTCCCTCAGCACGGTCTCCCTGTGTGGCTCCCCAGATATAGGGGACTCCCTTGGGGTGGTGGGGGACCTCTGTCCCTGTCTGCTCAGACACAGGGGACCTCCCCCGGGTTGTGGGGGACCCCTCTCGTTTTCTGGCTCCTCAGATGTAGGGGAACTCCCCTGGGGTAGTGGGGGACCCTCCTCCCTGCCTGGCTCACCACCCTGGTGTTGTGGGGGACCCCTTGTTGCTGGGCTCTTCAGATACAGGGGAGCCCCCATGGGGTTGTGGGGTCCCCTCTCCTGGGTCACTCCCCATTTATAGGAAAACCTCGGGGTTGTACGGAACCCCTCTTCTTGCCTGGCTTCTCAGATATAAGGAACCATTCCCACCCCAGGGTTGTGGGGACCCCTCTCTCTGCCTGGCTCCCCATTTATAGGGGAACCCTGTGGGTTCCCTCTCCTTGCCTGGATATGGGGCACTCACCCTGGATCTGGGGTGACCCCTCTCCCTGCCTGGCTTCCCAGACGCAGGAGACCCCTTGGTCCCATACTCTCCCCTGGGGTCCCCCTTTTTACCAGCAGGGGTTGGTAAAAACCCCTCTGGTTCTCCATCTCCTTCCTCACCCATGACCACCGTTTTTAGGGGGGGGAGTGTTCCAAGTCTCGTCCCGTTCAACAGTGGGGGCTTCCCCTTGTCCTTGCCCCCACATCCCCCACTGTCACCCCTGCCAGCCCCCGAGGGACATGGGGGTGACCGCTGGGGTCTGGCTCCCCAGGAGGAACTGCCGGGGGAACCCCAACTGCCTGGTGGGCATCGGGGAGCACGTGTGGCTGGGCGAGATCGACGAGAACAGCTTCCACAACATCGACGACCCCAACTGCGAGCGCCGCAAGAAGGTACCCCCAGACCCGCCCCCGGGGCCCAGGCGGACACTGGGGACGAGGGGAGGTGACCCCTGGCCCTTTCTCTGCCCCCCCAGAACGCGTTCGTGGGCCTGACGAACCTCGGCGCCACGTGCTACGTCAACACCTTCCTGCAGATGTGGTTCCTGAACCTGGAGCTGCGGCAGGCGCTCTACCTGTGCCCCAGCGCCTGCGGGGACGGCGTTCCCAAGGACGCAGGTGCGTGGGAGAAAGGGATTTGTTCCTTTCCTCCTAAAACCGCGCCGTGGGATAAGGTTTATCAGGAGAACCCGCGGGTGAAGCTGCAGCCGTACGTCTCGTCGCTGCACTGTTGGTTTTGAGCCGTCACCCAGATTTTGGGAACGAACCAACCTTAATCCAAGTGGTTTCTTAGATCAGAGTGGTCTGAGCTGGTTGAAAGTGATGGTTTGGTTTGGTCTTGCTTCCCAGAGTAGCCTAGCGTGGTGCTGGGGGTGGAACATGTGGGTCAGGGCTGGTCTGTGCTGTCACAGAGCTGCACTTACCCCATGGCAGGGCTGAAATTTGGGTCCCAGGTAGGATTAAGGCTCCCAGTTTTTCCTGGTCTTGGGTGCTTTCCCCGGGGAAGCTCTGGGTCAGCGCAGCCACCTCAGCTCTGCTCCTGTTTCCCGGGGGTTTTCAATGATGTTTCACCTTCCGGGGTAAATAAGAAGCTGTTTCTCGGGGTAACTGGTGCATGCTGTGTAAACCCTTCACTCACAGCTCTGGGCACTGCAGGATCATGGAATCCCCAAGGTTGGGAAACTCCTCCAAGATTATCAGTCCGACCATTCCCCCAGCACTGCCAGGTCCACCACTAACCCATGTATGTACCCAGGTGCCACATCGAGACATTTTTTGAGCAATTCCAGGGATGGTGACTCCACCACTGCCCTGAGCAGCCTGTTCCAGTGCCTGACCAGCCTCTCCATGAAGGAATTTTCCCTAATATCCAACCTAGATCTCCCCTGGTGCAACTTAAGGTCATTTCTTCTCATTTTGTCCCTTGTTCCCTGGGAGCAGAGCCTGGCTCCACCCTCCTGTCTGGAAGTTACAGAAAGTAAATATTTACAGTTGGACTTGATGATCCTAAGGGTTTTTTCCAACCTGAATTATTCTCTGTTTGGCTTGTGCTGGGATTTGCCACCATCACCTACACGATCCATTTCAGTTTTCCTGACAGCTCAAACCACCTTCCAACTCCATCACTTGTAGTGGTTAATTTCCCCTGACAAACCCAGAGCAAGTGAAACACGTGGAGCGATCCCTTCTTGCCCTGAGTTCCTGCTGTGCCTTGTGTTTTCCCCAGATTACGAGCCCCAGACCATCTGTGAGCACCTGCAGTACCTGTTTGCTCTGCTGCAGAACAGCAAGCGGCGCTACATCGACCCCTCGGGCTTTGTCAAGGCCTTGGGGCTGGACACGGGGCAGCAGCAGGTGTGTGGGAGAGGGTTCCCGACACTTCCAGAAGTTGGGAATCACCCTTGGGTGGTCACTGGGCAGCTCCCAGCTGGGTCTGGCTTCTGGGTGCAAATATGAAGGGGGAGGTGGGGCTCCAGGCCCCTCCCACAGTGCAGGGGGGGAACAGGAGGGGACCAGGGACATCAGGAGCACAGAGGGATCAGGAAGAGCCCAGGGAGTGATGGGATGGGGAGAGGGAGATGAGGAGTCCAAGGAGTGATGGGATGGGGCCAGGGAGATCAGGAGGATCCCAAGGAGGAATGGGACGAGAACAGGGAGACAAGGAGGAGGCCGAGGAGTGATAGGATCAGGACATGGGACAATGGGATGGGTAGAGGGGTATAAGGAGGAGCCCAGGGAGCAATGGAATGAGGCTGGGAAGTGGTGAGTGCAGAAGATCCGGAGGAGCCAAAGGAGTGGTGGTGAAGCCCAGGAGCGATGGGATGGGGCCCGGTGGGCGCCAGAGCTGCGGCGAGGGTCCTTCTGCAGGTGTTCCATGGGCTGCTCCTCCCCGGGGGGGTTGGGTGGTGGAAGGGCCCTCCCAGGGGTGCGGAGATCCCCAGGGTGGATCGGCAGGAGCCAGCCAGGATCCGAGGGGAGCGTGTGGGAGGCCAGTGCTGCAGGGCCCTGTGGGCCTGCAGCTGGAGAGAGCTTGGGAGAGGGGCACGGCTTGGAAACGCACTCGGAGAGGTAACGGGAGGTTTTGGAGGAAGAGCCGGAGCGCTGGCAAATGTTTCCTTGGGAGGGTCAGGAGGGGAAGGAAGCGGACCAGAGACACCAAAGGGCAGCTGAGAAAGGCCAAAACTTGTTTGCTTTTGGGAGAGGAGAACCAGGGTGGGAGAGAAAGGCCTCGAGCTGGGTGTGGGGAAGCTCTGGAGCGTTGCCGGGATCACCCACAGGGCAGCTTCTCATATTTGGGGTGTTTTTATTTCTCTTCCCACCTCTGATCCGAGCAGGGACAGCTGCAAAAATGAGGATCAAGGGGCTCGAAAGCTCCACAGGAGGGTTTTTATCCCTTCCAGAATCCTGGGAGGAGCAGGGCAGAAGTCAAAGCCCCCGGCAGGGCTGGCAGGGAGCCAGGGCAGCTCCCGCTGTGCTCCCACACCGAGGGCCTCACGCTCCCTTTAGCCAAATTCCTCTGTTTTCCTCAGTTCTCCTGCCTGGTCTTTATTTTCCATGCAGTGCACGGAGCCTCGGCACAGCCTGTGTGGAGGGCTCGGGGTAATTAGCAGTGAATTAGTGACAGGGTTGGGATTGTGCTGTGGTGGATTGTTAATGAACTTGGGTTTTCTCTTTCAGGATGCCCAGGAGTTTTCCAAGCTGTTCATGTCCCTGCTGGAAGATACTTTGTCCAAACAGAAAAACCCAGATGTCCGGAACATTGTGCAAAAGCAGTTCTGTGGAGAGTATGCCTATGTCACGGTGTAAGTAATAGTTTTGGGAAGACCTTTTTGTAAATATTTAAATTTTTAGAAGGATTTGGGAGGGGAAGATCCCTCCTAACAACCAGAGCAGGCAGTTAAGCTGCAGCAGAAACACTTTCTGAGAAATATTTACCTTTTCCATTCCTGTCCCTGTGTGTGTGGTGTTGCTGGTTCTTCAGCTGCTTTTAATCCTTTAATGAGAATTTACCAATTAAACCTGCAAGTGAGTTAATGGAGTGGCAGGTCCTGCAGCCAGCAAACAGCGTCCTGGGTGTTGTATTTCCATTCCTGTGTTCTCAGAGCTGTGAATTTCACCTTAAAAATTATATAAAATGGTGCGTGCGAGTCGTGACAGGTCCTGATAGGTGCTGTTAAGCTGTTTAAACCTTCTGGAGTTTTTGTGGTGTGGAAGTGTGGATCTCCTTAGCCCTGACTTCACTTTTTCTCCTGGTTTTATTCAAGGAATATTTTACTAAAGCCTGGGGAGCCCCGACACGTGAGCCATGACCTGTCCTCAGATATGTTTTTGTCTTCTTTCCCATCCCAGCTGCAACCAGTGTGGCAGAGAATCTAAACTGGTGTCTAAATTTTACGAGCTGGAGTTAAACATCCAAGGACACAAGCAGTTGACAGACTGCATAACGGAATTCCTCAAGGTATGAGCTCGCTGGGGTTGGAGTCCTGCTATTTTTAGCAAAGAATTTCAATTCCTTCCTCCAATTCACAGCCTTCGAGGTCGGTGTCAGAGCAAAGCCACTGACTTGGCTCGGTGAGATGCATCCGAGTGAAAATGGTTTTTTCTGCAGACCCAAAAAATGAGGATTGAGGCACGGAGCAAGGAATGGTTCCGTGGTATCACATGCTCCTGTTACGGTTTTAAAAAGCACTTGAAAGTTGCATTTTTAGTTAGAATACTTTGCCAGGAAAGTTGGAGGAAAGTCTCTGCCTGCTTTGTCACGGATAGCACTGGGAGAACGGCTGCTTTCCGTGTTTTCTGTGTCAGTGCTCATCTGCATAGCAACAGGAGACATTCCCTGCTGAAAAATGTGCTCTCAGAAGTACCAGGGAGCGCCGGGAATAGCTGCAGGAACAGCTGCAAGTGCTCTCAATTCAGCTTGAAAATTTGCCTGGATCTGAAGTTCAGCTCTGGCACACTAAGGTGTGGATTCCACTCAAAATATTTAGGACAGAACTAACCCAAACCCCTTCCCCTAGCTCCATGCTTGCTGGTGCACTCAGCAAAGCAGTTGCTCTGCCTGGAAGGTCTGCTATGAAAAAAAACTGGTTTGGGTGCACACATTAAACTCCTGAATCAGTGAACTTGACATTTGTCTGCTCCTCCTTCACACAAACAACCCTGTGACGTTTTTTAGGGGAGTTGGAATTTTCCTCTGGCCTAGTCCTGCCCTTGGATCTGCTTAGGCAGTGAGTGACTGTCGCAGGGTGATTTTGGGTGGCTGAGCAGAGGGCTGTAGTTTCCAGGTTAAAATGTGGCTTTACATTAACTGGGTCCATGTGTACTCATAAAAGGAGGGATTTAATTATTTTCTTTGGTATAAACCAACTCAGTCAAGCGAGGAGTAAGAGACCTGAGAACTTGGAATGGGGCTTGATTCAGTCTAAAATTTAAAGTGAGAGCAGCCTGCTATGGCCATGCTGTAAAGTGCAGTTTATTAGTGTGTCTTTAACTCAGAGAAAAATTTGGGAAGCAGCTGAAAAGAGACTTAAATAGTTAAAATAACTTTGGTGCTTCTCATTCTCCAGCTGTTGAGTAGCTCAATTGACTTCTCACTGCTGACATGTTCTCAAGACCTTTCCCTCTGCCTCTCCACACTCAGGAGGAAAAATTAGAAGGGGACAATCGTTATTTTTGTGAGACTTGTCAGAGCAAGCAAAATGCCACGAGGAAGATCCGGCTGCTCAGCCTGCCCTGCACCCTCAACCTGCAGCTCATGCGCTTCGTGTTTGACAGGTGAGTGGGAACCCCTGGAAGCTCTTTGGGAAGTCACCTACCCTGCTCTTCCTGCTTTAATTTGAGGGGTGGCAGGGTGTCTGAGCCTCTCTGGGGATGTTCAAGGGAGTTATTTCGGGATGTGAGCTGTTACTGCTGTGCCCTGAGCTGAAGCTTTGCCTTCGCACAGACAAACTGGCCACAAGAAGAAGCTGAACACCTACATCGGCTTCTCAGAGCTGCTGGACATGGAGCCTTTCATGGAGCAAAAAAGTGAGCTTGGGGCAGGTTTTTTGTTATCTTTTCCCATTGCCTCTTGGCAGATCTCCTCTGTAATTCTGTTTAGGAGAAAAATCCTCCCTGTGAGGGTGGGGAGGCCCTGGCACAGGGTGCCCAGAGCAGCTGTGGCTGCCCCTGGATCCCTGGCAGTGCCCAAGGCCAGGCTGGACGGGGCTTGGAACAACCTGGGATAGTGGAAGGTGTCCCTGCCCATGGCAGGGGTGGCACTGGATGGGCTTTAAAATCCCTTCCAACCCAAACCATTCTGGGATTCTGTGATTCCTCGGAATCCTCTTTTTGACTGACAATTCTGTCAAGAGTTGTTTGAAGCCCGTATTTCAAACAAAATCCTTGTTATTGAGCCACAACCCTCTCGGCAATGTCCCGAAGAGCTGTGAGTTCAAGTGCAGGCTTTTCTGCCTGGTGCAAACATGAAGTTTCAGGCCAGGAAAGATGGGTGGTGCTGGCCGCAGAGCTGTGTGTGAGTGCTGGCTGCCTTGCAGATGGTGTGTACGTGTACGAGCTGAGCGCTGTGCTCATCCACCGCGGAGTGAGCGCCTACTCCGGCCACTACATCGCCCACGTGAAGGACCCGCAGACGGGCGAGTGGTACAAGTTCAACGACGAAGACATCGAGAAGATGGAGGGGAAGAAACTGCAGTTGGGGATTGAGGAAGATCTAGGTAAAACCTTTCAGTTGTGAGTGCCCTTTTAAAATAACTCTTTTCGCCAAACCACGGGCGTCCCCGGCTGCAGCCTCCTGCTCCTCCCCAGAACGCTCCTACACGGGCTGTCACGGCTCGGAGGAACGTGGGAAACAGCAATCCTGGTGATTGCAGCCAGATTTGCTTCGTTTCAGCCCCGTGTGAGTGTTTACACCTCGTGATCAGCTGCTCTAGTATTTCTCTGGCTGCCACATGGCAGATAAGACACTGATAACGCGGGCAGCGGGTTCCTATCGAGGAGCAACAGGCGAGTGCCACTTCCTTGGAACAGATAAGGAGAATGCTTTCAGTTTCCTTAACACATTATGGTTCTATTTCCACTGAGGTGTTTTACTTGGAGGCAGTAAAAACGATTTTGATCCAAATAACAACTTGGAAGCTGAAACTGCCTTTTCACTCTGAGCTTTTTCCTCGGTGCTTTTCTGTTTTTCTGGCTCGTCATGTACTGCTCAGATCACTGTTGTCCTGGACTGGATTTCTTGGAGATTTCTTGGAAATTTCTTGAAGAGCTTGAGCTGAGGCTGGACCTGTGGATTTCTCACTCTGCAGTCAATAAATAAGAGCAGCTCAGTGTTGAAGTGGCATTTGGAGTGAATTGGTTTTGTAGTGGCTCGGTGTTCTGTAGTGCAGGTGCTCACAAGGGGGAAAACCAGGAAAATTAATAAGAAATTCACTTGCAGTGCGAGCAATCCATTCCCAGGAATTCTGGCCCACCAGGATGCTTTGCTGTGGTTGGAATTTATGGAATGTTGCTTTTCTTTAAGGCATCTTTAGAGAAAAAAACACCTGGGGATTTAAGTGCTCCCTTGGTTTGGTGTAATGGGGCATCAGCCTTCTCCCATTTCCTTGTTCTCACCTGCACGATGCTTCTTGAGGTGCTGGAATGTGTCCAGAGGTGGGCAGTGGAGCTGGGGAAGGGTCTGGAGCACAAGGAAGAGAGTCTGGAGAACTTCTGAGAAGGAGCTGAGGGAGCTGGGAAAGGGGCTCAGCTTGGAGAAAAGGAGGCTCAGGAGGGACCTTGTGGCTCTGCACAACTCCCTGACAGGAGGGGGCAGCCGGGGGGGTCGGGCTCTGCTCCCAGGGAACAGGGACAGGAGGAGAGGGAACAGCCTCGAGCTGTGCCAGGGGAGGGTCAGGGTGGATATTGGGAAAAATCCTTCCTGGAAGAGGCTGCCCAGGGCAGTGGTGGAGTCACCATCCCTGGAGGTGTTCAAAAACCGCGTGGATGTGGCACCTGGGGACGTGGGTTAGTGGTGGACCTGATCATCTTGGAGGGCTTTTCCAGCTGTAGTGATTCCATGGTCCTGCCTGTGCCAGCAGCTCTGTCCCGTTCCCCGTGGCTCCGCTCGCTCCCGGCCCAGGCTGGGGCTGGCCGGACATTGGAGCTGGCCGGACATCTAGTGGTGTGCAGGGAAAGTGAGCCCTGAAAAGCACCCAGAGCAGTTCAGCCTTTGCTTTTACCCTCCCCACTCACCCAGTGCAACAAAATGAGATGCAAATAAACTGCTGTGACCTCAGTTTTACAAAGCTGTATGCTTAACTGCAAGTAAATGTTCTTATTTCTTGTATTTCAATTCAAGGCTGTTTGGAGAATAGATGTAAAAGGTGTTTAGGAGCCTCTCTAAGCTGGGAGCTCCGTATTTGTATCAAATTTTGATGGGATTTGCGTGTTCCAGGCAAAACTGAGGCCTTTCTTTGTTACAAATACATGTAACAGCAGGAGAAGGTCAGTAACATCAAGTGAAGGTCTGTGGGGGGGAGAGTCTTAGCCATGCAGATGGGAACAATTTAGAAAATTCTTGGATAAATTGCAATATATAGAGTCTGGGAAGTCCTCTGGATGGTGTGGGGGGAAGGGCACATGAATTTTTTCAGAATTGGGGAGAAAGAAACTTAATAATTCAGTAGTCCATTTAGAGTTTGACTTACGAGACGTTGTTCCTTTAATTTTTTTCTTTACTTAAATTGGTTTGGTTTTTGAAGCTGCAGCTGTAGATAAGTGTTTTCCTTGCCTGAGAATCCATCTGGAAACAGCAGCTCTTGCAACACAACTTTACATCCCCCAGCAGCTGCTGCAAAACAACCCTTTCCATGGCTCTGGGCTTCCTAAAAGCTTTGCTGTGTTTTTTTCGTATCCACAGTCACCTGTAAATACGGTTTCCTTCCCTGAGGATTTGACTCTTTTCTTTGGAGCCAGGACACCAGAACAAGAGGCAAAAGGGAGAAAGGATGTTTTTCCAAGAGTGGCTTTTGGCTCAGAGAAGTTCCACTGTGGAGAGAAGAAAGGCTCTTGGAGAAGGGAGGTTCAGAGCAGGCTCCTAAATTTAGTCCCTTTGATTTGCCCAGAAAGGCTGGAGAGATTTGGGGCTTTCTTTGGGATACAGTTTTGAGTCGTGCCAAGCCCAGTGCTTGGCGCACAGGCCTGGCACGGGGAAGCTGGCTGGGTGGCAAACTCATCCCGTTAATGGAGGATCAGGGGAGGAGCTCGTGTGTTGCTGAGGTTTTGCCTTTTGTTCCCGCAGCGGAGCCGTCGAAATCCCAGACCCGTAAGCCCAAGTGTGGGAAGGGCACCCACTGCTCCCGCAACGCCTACATGCTGGTGTACAGGCTGCAGGCCCGGGAGAAATCCCTCACAGTTGAAGTGCCAGGTGAGTCCCTCGGGGATCCCTCTCGTCCTGCAGTGCTCCAGCTGGGCCAGGAGTTGGAATTTTGCTTGAAGCCCCGATTTGGGGTCAGGAAGTTGCTGGAGCCCCTCTGCTCTGGTGCCAGGCTGGGAGAGCTGGAGAAGGCTCCAGGGAGATCTTAGAGCCCCTTCCAATGCCTGAAGGGTCTCCAGGAGAGCTGGAGAGGGACTTGGGACAAGGCCTGGAGTGACAGGACGAGGGGGAATGGCTTCGCACTGCCAGAGGGCAGGGTCAGATGGGATACTGGGAAAGAATTCCTGGCTGTGAGGGGGGTGAGGCCCTGGCACAGGGTGCCCAGAGCAGCTGTGGCTGCTCCTGGATCCCTGGGAGTGTCCAAGGCCAGGCTGGATGGGGCTTGAAGCAAACGGGGATAGTGGAAGGTGTCCCTGGGTGAAACAAAATGATCTTCAAGGTCCCTCCCAACCCAACCCACTCCTTGATTCCATGATTTTTGACTCCATGATTCCATGATTTTTGCCACTGCCGTGTGGCACCTTGATGTCTTGACCAGTGAAACCCCTGGGTTTTCCCAGCACTTAATTAACATTAACCTGCTGATCCCTCCCATGTGCCCACTCAGACACTGCTTTCTTACCCAGCTGGTCAGGCTGGGAAGGGGTCAGGAGGAGATCATCCCGCTGGGATTCGCCACCGGGATCCTGCTCGCATTCCAAGGGCGCAGGAGAAGAGCGTGGTTAAATGTCATCAGCAATGCACGAGGGGTGAATAATCCTGACAGATGTCAGGTTCCCTCTGCGACCGCCTCAGCTTTGCCACATCAGGAACAAATGACATGCAAATAAAGAGGCTCCAAGCCCCGAATGGGAATTCGGGCCGAGCGCCTTCGTGTCGTGTTTTAGAATTATGGGGGTGCCAGAACTGCCTGTGGGTTTAATGTTTCCTGTTCGGCTGCTCCTTGATTAGAAATACTAATTAGGCCCCTGGTGCTGAGGTGCATTCCCCCTTCTCTTCTGTGGAGCGGAGGTGGCTAGTCCCTTTGGATCCCTGCAGAGGGGGTAAATCCTACACCTTATTCCCTCCTAATAACACCCCAAACCTTTCCCAAGCCCCCCCTGTTAAAAACACACCCTCCAAGCCATAAAACTTCAGGAATTAGCACTAATTCCTGCCTGGATCTGTATTTTCAGCCTGTTTCCTGAGCTTTCTTGCTCTCCCTTTCCTCCTACCCCTTTGCCCAAAACAATAACTCAACAAAAACCTCCCCACCCAGCTCCAAATTCCTGCACAGCCCCGCGGTTGCCTTTGTTTCCCGTGGAATCCTGCCAGGGAACAGGGAGTGAAGGGCAGCAGTCGAGCTCTGCGGTTGTGGGGAGGTTTCATGGAACTGTAAATTTGAGGCATTTTGCTTTGATGCTGTTAAAAAGCGGCTTTTCCGGGACAGTGGAGAAACGTAACTTGGCTCTGACCTCAAGGAGGTCAGGCTGGTTATTTTTTAATACTGGATATTCTCCCCTGGATATTTTGGTCAAGAATTAACCTTTTTGCAGATATTTTAGCTCTTCAAAATAATTCTAAATAGGAAAAGGCCTCAGATAAGCAGAGCTTCCCCCCCGCTCCCTCCCACCAGCCCCGTGAGGGAAGTGGTTTATCTTCTTTTTTCCCTGCTGAGGTTTGGGTTGTTTGGGGTTTTTCCATCAGTGGCAGCAAAAATCCCCATTTCCCTCACCTTTCCGTGGATCTGCCCTGGCTAATCTCCCATCTCCTGAGGGCGCTTTGCCCTTGGGTTTGCAGCGGGCTGGATCGCAGGTCGTGACAGGCTTCGGGTGCATCCGTAGGGTGAAAAGCTTTTGCTTGACCCCGGGAATGATGAGGCAGGACAGAGGAGCTGCACTTAACGTGGCAACCAACCCCAAGTAAATTATTTTCTTGGGTGCAAAACTTTGCATTTAATCATCTGCAACTGTCAGTATCAGAGAGAGCAACGTCCACGTGCTTGGCCTGGGGAAAGACCTCTCCTGGCAGGGCTGCGGGAGGGAATTTTTAGGTTTGTTATCCCCAGATAACCCGTAGTAATTAACATAGCTGGCATTTTCCCTTCAATTCCTGGGGTTTTTTTTCTTTCCCAGCTTTTCTGCAGGAGCTGGTAGAGCGGGATAACTGCAAGTTTGAGGAGTGGTGCAACGAAATGGCCGAGATGCGCAAACAGAGCGTGGCCAGAGGCAAGATCAAACACGAGGAGGTGAAGGAGCTCTACCAAAGGTTACCCGCCGAAGCTGGTCTGTAAGACATTGTGGAGTATTGCTGTAGTAGAGCTGTTAAGCTTAGGAATGATTTGTGACTAACCCCCAGCTCCTGTGGCCTTGCTGGAAGGCATTCCCACAGCCCTCTGGAAGGGGAGAGCTTCATGCATGCTTACATTTGTTTTCCCTTGCTTCTTTTCCTGCCTTAACCTATTTTTCTCCTTTCTTTGCTCATTCTCGTGGCCTCTGGCGTCGCTAATTCCCTCCTGCTCCTTCCCCATCCGTCAGCCTCATGCTTTGTGACTCTTTTCTTCTGCCTGGTGAGCAGCTCAGCTCGTTAGGAGCATCGAGGCGGAATAACTGCCTGCTCCCAAATTGCCAGCTCACGGCAGGTTTGGGAGCTGGTGAGCCCGATCCGTCAGCAGGTGACGGGCTGAGAGAATGCCTGACCTCCAGCAGAAAATTACTGGGTCCATCCCTGCCAGTGCTTCACTGCTCCGTGTCTCAGCTTTGTAGGGAGACTGGGGTTAAGCTTTTCCTCCTGCACCTTGAGTCTTGTTGCCTCAGCACAAGGAGTTTTATTTCCCACCTTGTTTTTCTCACCCATCTCTCTCAAAACTTGTTCTATCCATCCAGCCCAGGGAATTTGTCTCCACTGTGTGCCCCTCCTAAAAACTCCGGGATAATTATAATTGAAGACTTAAAAGTGGGTGTAACTGTGTGCCATGTTAGAGAATTTGCTGTTTGGCTTTTATTATTGGATGCTCGGAGTCCACCATGAGATTGGAGTAGCCTAACAGCAAACCTGCTCCTGTAAACATCTGTCTCTCCAGTTTGGGAATGCAGGTGCTTAGCTTGGAGCAGGAAGGTGTCACAGCTCCTCAGGAGCCTGAGCAGCACTCAAATGTCACTGTGAGATCAGAGCTGTGCTGGAGGGATGAACCTGCCCTGAGTCCCCCATGAAAAGGAGCAGCAGCACAGTTCCAGTGTGGTTTTCCTCAGCAGGAACAGAAGAGTTTGCTCTCGGCAGTTCTGATGTGACAGAGGAATAAATCTCAAAAGGATGGTTTTTACAAGTGCAGGTGAAGCTCTTCTGCCCCAATTCAGAGATGACAGGACCTAAAACTTTGCCCTGAGGCACCCTCTGCCTGCTGCTGGCACATCACGGGCACAGCACTTCCAGCACAGCTGGAGGCAGCGTCATTCCAGCGCTGCTCCAGGTCCTGTCTCTCCGGAGCGTGGGGCTCTCTCTGCAGCTGTGCAGACACGTTTTCTGCCAGCTTTGTGGAGCCTGCCCCAGAAAACCCTCCTTTCTGGGGGAGGCAGTTTCATCCCAAACTAGCAAACCAGTTCTGACAGCGATGCAATTCTCTGGAGGTCACGGCTGCGGAGGGCGTTGCGTAAGATGAAAACACCGTGGATTGAGGCTGTGGAGGAAGAGGCTTCACAGAGCTCCAGTGCAAGCTGGAGACACAGTATTTTCCTGTCTTCTGCGTTTTCCTCTTGCTTCTCTGTTGCTCCTTCCTAGGAAACATGAAGGATTTGTGCTCAGTTATAAATGTCACCAGCAGATGCGTTTCCCCGTGATTTCAGAGCTGCCCTCGCGGCAGCACAGGATGGGTTTAATTCTTCCTAATTTCCTCCTAATTTCCCAGTTGTCCCACGGAAGAGTTGTGTGACTATACTGTGCCTCGGTATTGAGATACAGGGGTTTCACCCCAAACCATTTCCCTGCTCACACAAGCGCTGACCTGCTCCTGAACCTCGGCTTTGTACTTCTCTTTCGGCAAACAAGGGCAAGCCTGCTGCTCTGCTTCAGCAAAAAATCTAAGCAAGTTTCCGTTTGCACTGTGAATTTTAAAACTTTCTTACCTAAAATTGTAAGAGACACTGAAATTTTGGGTGCTGAAGGGACAGGGGAACACTGATTTCCTCTCTGCTGTTGTTGCCTTTAATTTTCAAATTATGCTGATGAACTCTCTGTCGTAGAAAAAGCCTGTAATGTATGATCATTATTTGAATATTGTATCAGTCCCTTGATGGATGATAGGAAAACCTTCCCGTTTCCTCGACTGCTCTCCAGTAATCCCCAAAGGGTTTGAAAGCACTACCATTCCTCCTTGGAGCTGTTGCATATTGATTGCTGAATCCAAAATGATCTGCACATCTTAATCTCACGTAGCTCCTGTCTTCTGAATCTGTGACACTGAGATCAGAATGGGGTGGGAGAAGCTGGATCAGACCTTTGAAAATTTGCACCTCAGAGATTTAATCAACAGTGATTGCCTGTTAATTTTGTAAGAGTAACTATAAAATGCCACCTGGTGTTGGAGCTGACATGTATGGTCTTGTTTCTGTTTGCGGTTTCTCCCCTCCCAGGTTCCCCCTACGACTTCATCTCTCTGGAATGGCTGCAGAAATGGCTGGATGAGTCCACTCCTCCCAAACCTATTGATAACACAGCCTGCCTGTGCTCCCACGGCAAACTCCATCCTGATAAAATATCCCTGATGAAGAGGATATCGGAATACGTGGCCGACTTCTTCTACCGGCGATACGGAGGAGGGCCCCGGCTCAACGGTAACATCCTCTCCACGTCACCTCCTGGGGTGTGGTTTGGAGCCTTATTCTGGTCCCAGCCCTGTTTTGAGCCATCCTTTATCATCATAACTTTATTTCAGTGCATGGCTTTAGTGCTGCTTTATTTCCAGGGGATTTTTTTAATATCACTTAATTCTGTTACCATTTCCCAAACCCATTTAGGGTGATTGCAGGGTCTGCTTTGGCCCCGGGCTCTGCTCGGGGAAGGGCTGTGCCTGGAGGAATTGCTGTGGAGGAATTGGCTTAGGAAACAATATTTGGAAGGTTTGAAGGCAATTCTAGAGAATAAAACTTGCACATGCAACACTCCAAACTCTTGACAATTATTTTCTGTGCCTGCAGCACCCACAGCTCCTGTGTGGGCTGGGTCTCATGGAGTATTCAGGCCAAAAATATCCCTTCCTGTCTGTCACCTCATCCGAGGGAGCACTTACCTGTTAGCCTGCTCCTGATGAAGCATCTACCACACATTCTGCGTTTCGGGGTCAGCCCAGCCCCTCCAGGCTTTGGACATCCTCTCGTCGAGCCCCGGGGTTCGTTCCTTTTAGGAAGTTGCTCAGTAACTCCCACTGAGACCAAATTAGCTCAGCTCCTACTGGGAGCTTGTAGGGAAGAAACTGCTTGTGACGCAGGCAGCCTTTGTGGGGAAAAACAGGGCAAGGTTTATTAGTCAAGTGGAAGATCGCCTGAAGGGTTGTGGGTTGAGTGTGGCTGGCAGGGAGGGAGGGACGGGTGAAAGGATGGATGGACATGCCGCTTCCCTTCTCCTCTTGCTCCAGGATGAAAATCCGTAAAATACACGCCCAGCTGGAGGATTTCCACTCCTTTGGTCCAGTGCAGCCCTGTGGAGGGAGGTTTTTCTGGGTTGAAGTGGCCAAGTGCCACAAAACAGGTGTTTTCCTGGCATTTCCTGCCTCCTGTGCCTCGGTGCTGGGCTGCCCTGGCTCCCTGACGCTGCAGGCTGCAGAGACCAGGAGCTGTGAGAGCAGAGTGGTGGAACAGATCACACCTCGTTTGAAGTATTTTATGCTTCTTTAAGCTTCAGACGTGGCCTGATGTGGCTGTAAGCCCCAGGATTTCCTCATTTACACATGAGATCACCTATCCTGAGGCAGGATAGTTGGTACACACCTGTGTGAAGGCCTTCAAACCAGCAGGAAACTACCTGTGCAGTAAATTATGCCATAAATAGTGTACAAAACTGTGTTTCTTTTCCCCCCACCCCAGTCAAAGCACTTTGCAAGGACTGTGTGGTGGAAAGGTGTCGAATCCTGCGGCTGAAGAACCAGCTGAACGAGGACTACAAAACCGTGACCAACCTGCTGAAGATGACAGTCAAGGGGTATGGAAGTCCCAAACGCTGTCAAAGATGCTTTTTAGAAGTGCTTAAACAGCTTTTTCCTAAAGATTTCCCTGTTTGGGCTCTGAAGAAGGGAGCTGTGATTTTGGGGTACCAGTGCTGTTGTCTCCCTGCAGGAACGATGGGTTCTGGGTTGGAAAAGCATCCTTGAGGAGCTGGCGTCAGCTGGCTCTGGAGCAGTTAAACGAGCAAGATGAAGATGCAGAGCACAGTAATGGAAAAATTAACGGAAATGCACAAAACAAAGGTATTTACTCCTGATTTCCTCCTAATTTCTGCTGCTGTGGAGACCTACCAGTTCTGCCTGATCCCTCCTAACAAAAGACACGTCAGGGGTTTCTGTAGCTGTTTTGTTCCCCTTGTATGAGTGGGGAGGAAAGGATAATAAATCAAATAAAAAAGTCCTTCATTTAAGGAGCTTTTTCTTTGCTAAGCTTGAAAACTGCGGGGTGATGTTCATGCTGGAGAGGGAGATGAGGTGATAAGTGGTTTTACAAAGCTGTGTGAAATTACCACCGCAGACACATGATCTTTTCATCCGCTCTTCTCTGAATGAGAGAGCACAGGGAAGGAAGAAACGTGAAAATTACCTTGGGGAAGGGATGATGATGATGTTTATTGTGAAGGCTGAGGGATAAAACAGCACAGCTGATGCAGCAGCACTGGGAAAACCCAGCCCGGGAACAAAAATCATGGATTGCACTGCATTCTGTGCCCGTATTATAAGAATAGATGGAGGTTTTATTTGCCTTGTGCTCTTTAAATGTTTGGAAATTATATTTTGTTGAGCTTCTTTGAACTGGGTTAGAAGCTTGTTGGAATGAAAGTGGGAACGATGGCTCAGGGCATTGATCTCGGGCTGGAAGGCTGGAGGGCACCTCAGCCCCCCTGGGAAGAGGGAACACTCATGGGGAAAAGGGTCTTTCTGAGTTACCACTCCTCGTTCCTCGGGGGTGACTGACTCACAACAGGTTGCACTTCTCAGTAGTGCATTTGAATTACTCACGAGCCGAGTCGCTCGTTAGGCAGCTCGTTAGAGGCTATTGCTGACACGTAATTGTCTTGATGATGCTCCATTCAGTGGCCAACGCTTGATTTTAACTAATTTAGAGGTCGATGTAGGGCTTGTCAAGCCCCCGGCAGGCTCCCCCTCGGTTTGTCAGGCAGCATCTGGTTTAGATCAGGGATTTTGCCAGGAATTCTGCTCCTTTTGCTCTTACCTAGGCTTGTGTTTAGGTTAAGCTCGGAGATGTCTGGGAGCAGGGAACCCCTGCGGTGTTCCAGCCCTAACAAATGCATCCTTTGTAATCTCACAAAGGCCTGGCTTGTGCTCCATGCACTTCAAAGCCCTCCTACGTGGCCTGGAGGCTGTAATCCCGCCTGCCCAGAGGCCAAGACATCGGAGAATAACAAATTTCCTTCCAAATTTTCCCTTGGGTGAAGGCGTTTGCTGTAATTTGAAAGGCGACCGTGCTCCTTTCCCCGTAAGATTTTTTTCCTTGGGAGAGGAACTCTCTGCAATCCTCTTGTATTTTTTTTTTTTAATTAGATGAATCAAATGACGAGAAGAGGGAGGAGGAAGAGGAGTTAAATTTTAATGAAGACATCGTTTGCCCACATGGTGAGTCTCTCCGGGGGCTGGAGCTGAATATCTCCCTTGTTGCCCACTGCTGCACACATTAACCTTGTAGCCTTTGCTCCGTGACCAGCTTGAGGAGTCACTGCAGAAATGTGTTCAATTCTCATTTTCCTGGTGTTTCTTGCACTCGGAAGTTCTACTTGCGGGCAGACTCTGTAAGGACTCGGCCAAGCAGAGCTGTCACATGCTGAGCTTCCCTTCCTGCATGGGCAGCACCAAAGCTCTGCAGCCGTTTGGAAGCTCTAAAAACAGCAAGAGCGAAAGAGGTGGTGTAAATCAATGCAGGTGGGAGCTGGGAGTATCCATTTAATATCCTGGTTTACATTAGAACAGGAGCACTCACCCAGCACCTGGGCCAGGACCGCTCCCGGATATCGATTTCCCAACCCGCTGTGCTTTGGTGTCTGTTTACGTAAGGTTTTGACCCCATATCAGTTGTTTTGCAAGTGATGCCTCATTAGCTGCATCCTTGGCTACTCTGTTGTTTAAATCTCACTTTCTAAAGCTTGTGTTCCCGGCCATAAAACCCAGTTTTACTTAAGCTCCTGTTTGTAGGGACGCTCCATCTTATCTCTAAACAGAAAGAAAAATGGCATAAATTAGCCCCACACCTCCTGTCATCAGGGCTAATCAAGAACCTGGAGTAAGGCTTGAGAAATCTCATTTCCAAGCAGAGTGTTTAAGCACTTTGTCACGATTTTAGCTGTTACTCAGAGCCTTGAACGCTGCATTTCCCATTGCCTCGAGGCTGCTGCTGTTCAATAAATGCATGGAGCGTGGGGATGGAACATTTATGGAGCCAGACACGATAAAAACCAGGCCAATAGGCCTTTGGAAAATGTATGGTGTTAAATTGCTGGTTGATCTGTGACTTGGGGTCATAGCAGAATAAATAATACTAAATAAGGGGGCTGCTGGCAGGGCAGGTTTTGTTGTCTCGAGGTAACCTCTGATTACTCACGGAAAACAACCTTTCCACCTTGAAAAATTCCCTCTGGAGTGGATCGGCAAATCTGTAGTCTGGTTCCTACGGCCTTAATTTTGTGGTGGAGGAGGTTCCTGCCTCCATGGTAGGCTCTGGAAAAGGCAGTGCTGGATCTGGGAGGGCTGGCTGGCCTCCAGGAATGCCACCCGGGTGTTCCCTTCACAGCTCCCTTTGCATCCTTGCTGCAATTCCTCGCTCTCCAGTAGCTGCCTGAGAACAGTGGATAATTTTTTCCAGATACCAAGTTAAGCCTTCTTTGATGTCCATGCCCAAAACATGTCCCTGGATGGTGGGAGTGGGAAGCAGTGTCAGCAGTGGTTGGGATCATCTTCCAGATGGCAAAACACTTGTTCCCTGCACACCCAGAGCTGATTTTTCCACCTCTTTCACTCACCCTAATAATCTGTTTTCATTAATCATGTGGTGTCAAGGCACTTCCTTGTACAAGCTCCTTTTTTCCCCCATCCTCGCTGGCTCTGGGCAGCATCCTGGGCCAGCCTCCGGAGCCAGTTGGCCTTGTTGGATGGAGCTCAAGTGGCCAAGTGCTGCAGCGAGGCCCGACCTTTGTTTATTAGAGGAAAAGCAGGAGGGAAGCATTGCTATTTTTTCCTCTTCAGAGCTGGCCGAATTCCAGGCTCGGCTGGAGCGAGTCCCTGGGCCTGAGGAGCTGCTTGTCATGTTAAAGAGCTGCCGGAGGGTGGGGAGGAAGGAGTTTCTCTGCCTCGCCTCTCTCTGCAGCTCTCCAGGCTATAGAAAAGCAGATAATAAGGGATTGTGCCCTTTGGACACCGCAGTTGCTGTTTTCCTTCCCTCTTGCTGGTGCAGTCCCACCGAGGCTCGGATATTCCCAAATCCGGTTTGCATCCGCTGTCGCACCGGCTGCGCCTCGCGTTCCTCCCTGTGCCTGCACAGGGACTTCCCAGCTGCTGTCTCGGAGGGAGATGTGGTTGTGTTTTCCCCGTGGCCATCATCAGCCCTGCAAGTGGGCAGCTGCTCGGATCCCGGAGCCTTCTCCCGTTTTTCCAAGCCTTGTTTATCCAGCCAGCACGTGTCATCGCTGTGCACGTGGTGTCCCAGTGCTGAGAGTGCCTCCTGCTTCCATCCCCGAGACCACAGCCCCACACTGCTCCTGAAAAACCCTTGCTGGGGTCTTGGAGCTGCCTGAGCATCAGGGTAGATAATCCTGATATCAGGATAAATAATCCTGATGGATAAATAAGTGTTCTAGGGCATAGCTGGTAAGTCTTGCTTGGTGTCTTCACATCCAGTTATTCCCCAGAGCAGATTTAGGGTGCCAAATCTGCCCTTTCCACATTTTCAGGTGCTTGGATAGGGCACATGGAACTGTACTGAGATTCCACAGTGAGAATTTGGGGTTTTGAAGGATGTGGAAAGCACCTGGCTTCATGGGACACAGGGTTATCAGCAAATGGAGTCGCCATGCAGATGTAGCTGTGGATAGCCAGGATCAGAAACCAGTAGCCCTGTGCCATCTGGCTTTTCCCAACGTCCCTACTTGTGTTTGATCAGCTGCTTAGGCCATGATCTTGGAAGTCTAAAGGTTATTTTTATGAATTAAAGTAATATTATTATTATTATGATTATTATTCTCTGTCTAAAGAAAGCAAGGAAAGAGTTGAAGGTGACTTTGCAGGTTTTTGCTGACGTGGTGTTGGCTGATGAACTTGTGGATTTTTTCCCCACGTTTATTCCTGGTAATCTCTTCAATCAAGGGCTGCAAAACATCCCTGAGTGTGTTGTGATCAAAGCCTTTCCCTTGATTCTCTCCCTGCAGGTGACCTGTGCATCTCCGAAAACGAGCGGAGGGTGGTTTCCAAGGAAGCCTGGGAGAAACTCAAGCAATATTTTCCAAAAGCCCCCGAATTCCCAAATAACAAAGAGTGCTGTTCCCAGTGCAAGGTATTTGCCAAACACTCCCCTTTTGTTGACTGTAAATACTGGTTGTATTTCTGGTTTTCCTTTTTAACACAACCCTGTGCTGTGGAGGAGAACAAAGTCACCTTTAGGAGCAGCTGGGAACGGGGGCTGGGGTGTAATTAACTGTTTCCTGCAGATTTTGGAGCGTGAAGGGGAGGAAAATGAAGCTCTGCATAAGATGATGGCCAGCGAGCAGAAGACTTCTCTCCAGAACCTGTTCCATGATAAATGCAGACCTTGCCTGGGCAGCTGGCCTCAGGTAGGGAAGGAGGGGAGTCAGGAAATGCAGCTGTGCTCGTGAGAAGTTTGTATTGGCTTTAATCCCTCTCCTGCCCAGAGCAGCTGTGGCTGCCCTGTCCCTGGGAGTGTCCAAGGCCAGGCTGGACGGGGCTTGGAGCACCTGGGATAGTGGAAGGTGTCCCTGCCCGTGGAAGGAGATCCCAAGGCAAACCACTCCGTAACCATTGGCTCCGTCCGTGCCAGCGGAGCTCTCATGTGTGTTGAGCTGAGGTGTGATTTCCCTGGATTAGCTGTGCTGGCACAAAGCCCTGAGGAGCCACGGGAGTGGCTGGTGTGCCAAGGGAGCTGTGGCCAGCCCGGAGTCAGGGAGATAACAGTGACAGTGCTGCTGTCATGGTTGTAATCTGTCCCTGGAAGGACGGAAACGGCGCAGCCGCTTCCCACCGCTCTCCGTCAGCCTTCCCGTGCAGGAGGATGCTGGAACACACCTGAATTTGCCCCACCACCACCTTTTGCTGCTGGTTGGGCAAAATTCAGGTGTGCTCCGGCATCGTCCTGTGTCCCAAAAGCTCAAGGAGGTTCCCGAGATGCTGAAGCCCTCCAGCGATGGCTGTGCAAACCCTCTCCTAGCAGCTTCTCCAGGAATTCCTGGGGATTTGAGGGGCCCAGAACGAGCCGTTGGCTCCAGTCCTTGGCTGCTGGGAGTCTCGTGGTGCTGATTAATGATTGACTCTATAATCCTGCCAAGGTGCTTTGGCAGGTGTCTGCCTCCATCCCTCGCTGCTCCAGCTGGGAATAAACACTGAGGCAACACAGATCCATGGCTCGGAAGCAAGGAGACCCAAAAGCGTTTAAGAGGAGTTTTCCTTTCGTGCTGAGCTGGAGAGCTCCAGGTCCTGCAGTGGTGGTTAAGGTTGTATCTGGTTGGATTTGCTTTTGGAGCTGGAGAGTGGAAAGTTGGAGCACTTCACTGTGAGTCAGAAATAGGAGGGTCTCCACCAGCAGGGCTACATCCTTCTTCCCCTTTTAAAAAAAATCCTCCTTTCCTCCTTTTCTCTTTTAATTTCTCATAGAACAGAGTTGAGGATCTTCCCCTCGAGCCTTTGGAGTTTTCCTGATCCAAAGCAATTGAGGTTTGGGGAGGAAAACAAGAAGAGTAAAAAACAAGGAGAAATCAAGAGACAAAGGGAAATTAAAAAGTGTATATATATATATGTATTTTTATACATATATATTCCTCAGGTGTGCTGCGTTTTCCTGCAGAAAGATGGAGCAAGCCCTTAAATCTGTCTTAGGGAAGGGGGTGAGGATGTAGGAGAGCATGGAAGTAATTTTGTCACCCAGCTCTTGAGGTCTGGGTGGTTTCTTGTCCAGGAGCAAACATTTTAAAGGTAGATTGGGACAAAACCCCACAGGTTGTCCCAAAAGCACTGCCTCATTCAGGGCACAGCTGTGGTTTTGTATCCCTGCTGCTGCCAAAAGGAAAAGCTTGGGGATTTTGATGTTGGAAGCAATTGAGGGATGTTGGGGTGGTCTCACCCCACACCTGGGGGAGTGCAGGGATTCACCAGCTTCAGACCCTAAGTACCCAGCAGGAGAAACAGCGCTGGGGAGTGCTGGCTGCTCCAGGGAAATGCCCTTTCCCGCTGGGAATTAAAGGTAATTGGATCAAAAGCTCAAGTAACTTCATAATAAACAGAAGATTAGCAATGGCACTGCTTAGTACCTGATCCCAGTTATTTTCCTTGGCTTTTGCAGCCCACGTGGATGGAATTGTCATGGCAAGGCAGCACTGAGGTCTCGAAGAGAGCGAGCGCTGCCGAAAAACCGAACAGTCATTGTTGGATTCATTAAAAAGATCTTTTTTCCTCCTCTTTTCCCCCAGGAGACGGATGAGCTGTATATTGTTTCGCAGTTCTTTGTAGAAGAATGGAGGAAATTTGTCAGGTAACTTGGCTGGAGGGTTTTGGTGCTTTTTATCCCTTATTTTGGGGGCTGGAGATAATATTGTGCTTCCGACTCCCAGCACAGTGAGCTCATGGAAGCAATGAAGCTGATTTTTGCAGGACTTGTATCAATTGTAAGACACTGAATTTCCGTGTTTGCTGTGTGTTAACCAGATGGTCGGATTAGCTGGTAACCTGATTAGTTTTTTCATCTGTCTGGAGCTGTATCCCAAAGGTCACCACTCGGGCTGGAGATGGAAATCTCTGCTGGACAGAGTCACTCTGCCCCGCAGAGGAACGCAGATCTGATTTCCTCATCACTAGTAGTTACTACTCCTTGTTGGAATGCCTCGTGTAAATACTCACCTGTGATTTCTTCCTGGCTTCCTGAAGAGCTGTGGGGGTTGTGGTGGGATAACCTGGTCCAGCTTTCCAACCTCGGCCCTTTCGCAGGAGGCCGACGCGCTGCAGCCCCGTGTCCTCCATAGCAAACAGCGTCCTGCTCTGTCCCCACGGGGGGCTCATGTTCACCTTTGCTTCCATGACCAAAGAAGACTCCAAACAGTGAGTTTCTTCCCTTCGCACACTTTCCTTCTGCCAGGAGTTTTAGGAGAACATTCCCACAGGAATGCTCTTGCTGCTGAGCTGCAGCAAGATGAGGAGTGAATCCTTCCCCTCAGAATTAACACCAAGGCTTTCTCAGAGCCACCTCAGCCTTCCTGCAAGGCAAGACTTAAACTGTCCAAGGATGCTGGGTCAGGAAAAAAGAGCTTCCTTCAGCTTGGTTTGTTCCTGACAATGACCACCCTGGATTTGGCCGGGATGCAGAAACATCCTGCTTCCTTACAATTTGCTTTCCGTGAGCCTTCCCCCCCGGAGCGCTGGCTGCAGGGCTGGACTTCATGCTCCACAGCCTTGCTTCTGCAGTGATGCAGCACTAAAAGTAGGAAATCTTCCACTCCTTTCCTCCTCCATCCCTCCCTCCGGCACGACGGGAGCACAACAGCGGCACTAATCACCGGCTGCTGTTATCTGGGTGCACAGGCCCTCCCGTGTAGCTGGGTTTTGGATGGATTTTGCAGTTTTTCTTTCATTGACAGACCAACAAGCCACAGAGGGAGGTGTTTTTGGGAGCTTAGGGCTTGGCTTTCCCATGTCATAAAGCACCTGCCTGTTCCTTTGCACAGTATAGCTCTGATATGGCCCAGCGAGTGGGAGAGGATCCAAAAACTCTTTGTCGTGGATCACGTCATCAAAATCACCCGGACACAGGCAGCCGGGGCCGACCCCGAGAGCGCCCGCTACGCCTCCGAGCCCCGTGAGTCACCTCTGCTCCTGGGGGTAAAAACTTCAGCCAAAGGGGGTCAGTGGGAAACACAGAGCTTGGCAGATCCCCCCCGCAATGCCGTGTCCAGCTCTGGAGTCTCCAGCTCAGGGAGGATGTGGAGCCACTGGAGCAAGTCCAGAGGAGGCCACAGAGATGCTCCAAGGAGCGCCTCTGCTCTGGAGAGAGCTGGGGGTGTTCACCTGGAGAGGAGAAGGCTCCAGAGAGACCTCAGAGCCCCTTCCAGAGCCTAAAGGGACTCCAGGAGAGCCGGAGAGGGACTGGGGACAAGGGATGGAGTGCCAGGACAATGGGGAATGGCTTCCCACTGCCAGAGGGCAGGGATGGATGGGATACTGGGAGGAATTCCTGGCTATGAGTGTAGTGAGGCCCTGGCACAGGGTGCCCAGAGCAGCTGTGGCTGCTCCTGGATCCCTGGAAGTGTCCAAGGCCTGGAGCAACCTGGGATAGTGGAAGGTGTCCCTGCCCATGGCAGGGAGTGGGGTGAGATCCTGAAGGTCTCTTCCAACCCAAACCACTCTGGGCTTTGATGTGATTCACTCTGGGTTAGCAGTGAGAGGCCCTGCACTGGGACCTCTGAGGAGCTGGAGCAGTGAGATGTTTTCTGCCGTGGTGTTTCCCCAGAACTGTGCCCTGAGTGCCGGGAAGGGCTCCTGTGCCAGCAGCAGCGGGACCTGCGCGAGTACACCCAGGCCACCATCTACATCCACAAAGTGGTGGATAACAAAAAGGTGGGGACTCTTCCCCCATCCCTGCTCAGCCTGGCTCCAGGCGCCCTGGGAATGCCCCGAGGGGACTGTCACAGCTCCCGTGTCCCCAGGACTGGTGGGGATCCTGCTGGTCTGTGGTGGTGGTGAGGGCAGAAATCCCCTGCTCTGCAGCTTTGGCAAAACCAGCAAATTGGGACATTCTGGCTCTGAAAATTCCATCTCCTCCAGGCTTCTTTTTGCCAAACCAAATCCTTTGTGTTTTCAGGGATGCTCTCAGCTGTTTTCTCTGTCTTACCTGTGTTCCCAGGCTCTACCTGCTCTCCTCCCCCTCCAATATTTGTCATTTCCTTTCTTCTTGCTCAAGTGACATTTTTATTGCTGGTTAGAAATGAGCTCTTCCCCTCAGTGCTGGTGAGACAGTGAACTTGGAGATGGTTTTCAGGATCCCCTGAAGCTGTGAATTTTCTTTTTACTGATCTTAAGTGTCAGGATCAGCTCTAGAATTGGTTTTCCAAGTACCCAAAAGCTGGTTCTGGTAAACCTCCGTCCTTAGGGCTCTTAAGGAGGGAGCCAAGGGTGGGCGAGCTCGGATGGAGACAATCCCTGCACCTTTGCAGTGTGGGGTGGGTTTTTCTGGCCTTTCCTTGATTTCCACCTCCGTGCCAGTCCCAGGGAGGCGCTGGAGCCCGGGGAACCGCAGGGAGCTGGAGGCTGGATGGGTTCCTGCCTTGGTTGTGAGATGGGGATCACGCAGCACCGTCTGGAGCCATCCGCCACGGGCTTTCAGCCTGAATCCCCAGCCTGAATCCCTCTTGGCTCTGGTGCAGGAGAGCGTTGGGTGTTGTGTTTTTCTGGCACTGGACAGGACTGTGCTCACACGTGGGGCTGGCAAAAAAACAGGGAGCTATTCTTTGTGGAGCAGCTGGAGCTGGAGAGAGGGGGCGAGAATGTGCCCACGAGATCCCCCAGTAGCAGGGCAGCCTCGGCAGGATGGGAGGCAGCAGGAGTGCTGGCCAGGATCACTGGCGGCAGCACTGGGAGCCACTGTGCCCTTCCTGCTGGGCTTTGCAAAATCAGGGAGTGTTTCCCAGCCCCTCACCCCTTTCCTCCCTCCTCTGCAGCACCTGGTTCCTCCTTGGGGGGATGATGCTGCAGAGGGAAGCCTCATCCGGATAAAATCATTGTAGGGTGGCACTGCTGGAGTTCAGAGGGCTCTGGGGAATATTTGGGAGCTGGAATTGCATCATGAATTGTAAATACATTGACGGAGAAGAGAGCTCTTGGCATCCAGGGCTCCTGCAAAGCCCAGTCCCAGCCACAGCATAGCTGGGAATTCACATCCAGGCAAATCTGTGCCTGGAGTGACTTTCACCGACCTGAACAACCTTTTTATTTTTGTATTTGTGTAAATTATTTAGATTTAATTTCCTTATGACCTCCAGCCCCACAAGTGATGGTGCTGAGTGTCCCTGCCAGGCCGCTGCAGGGACAGAGAAATGTCTTAATTCACAGAAAATACTTTCTCCATGTTGAGGCTTTTGTAATACCCTTAGATGAAGCAGCTGAAGGGAAAAAAGGAGTCAGTCCAGGGCTCGGGAGACTTTCCCGTTGCCTGGAGAGGAGGGCAGGAAGCACCTGCAACTCCTCGGAAGGAGATTCCTGAGCTGAATCCCACGGAGGTTCCACACAGCTGGGGAGGGTGGAGGAGCCTTTGCAGAGCCCACGGAGCAGCTCCTGGGGTTATTCCTGAGCTCTCTGGGTGGAGGTGGCACCGGGAGGTCTCCGGGAGCTGTTTGCCATGGTGGGACAGGCCGGGTGGACGCTGTTGGTTACGGAGAATGATTTTTGTGACTCCAGGTAATGAAGGACGCGGCTCCAGAGCTGAACGTGAGCAGCTCGGAAGCTGAAGAGGAAAGGGAGGAAAACAAGCCAGAGGGGGAGCAAGATCCCGATTTTAACCAGGTAGAGATGAAAAATCCCATCAGGTTCCTTGATTTTTGTATCATCATCCTCTTGAGTCAGCATGGTGGGATCACCACCCTCCTCCTCTGCGTCTCACTGGCAGCGGAAGAGTCATTAAATTGTCATTTGGATGGTCAAACCACACAGTGCTGGGTTTTGGAGATGTTAGATACGGGTAGGGATTCATGTGCATGTGGGAGTCTGCCCCACACTGGCATTAGGACAAGGAGCTGAGGTTTGAAGGCAAATCCTTCGGTCGTCTCCACACTCGCATGCTTCAATTGGCTTTCCAAGGGGTTTTCCATCGCTTCCTGCCTTCCCTCGCACGACCAGCTCACCCAAAACCCTCTCTGGGATCTGGGAAAGTTGTGTTTATCCCTAAACAACTCGATCTCCTTGTTTTTTGCCTCATCTCCAGGCCAACGGCGGCGCGAAACGCCAGAAGCTCTCCCACCAGAGCTACATCACTTACCAAAAACAGGGAATCAGGAGGAGCACGCGGCACCGGAAGGTCCGGGGGGAGAAAGCGCTGCTTGTGTCGGCCAACCAGACCCTGAAGGAGCTGAAGATCCAGGTGAGGCCGGCTGTGCTTCCAGGAGTGAGGAAGAAAACACAAAATGAGGAGCGTGGGGGCGCAGGGCGAGGGTCTGACCCCCCAGGAGGTGGGGATGGGTGCCGGGGCGTGCTGGGGCGGGAAGTGCCGCGATCCCGGGGTGAGGTGTCCGTGTGCCCTCAGATCATGCACGCCTTCTCCGTGGCCCCCTTCGACCAGAACCTGTCCCTGGACGGGAAGATCCTGAGCGACGACACGGCCACGCTGGGCAGCCTGGGGGTCATCCCCGAGTCCGTCATCCTGCTGAAGGTATCGGCGGCGTGGGATTCGGGAATGCCGAAGGGTGTGGTGGTGTGTGTGGAAATGGGGACAAATGGAACGAGCTCCTCGGGGAGCTCCTTGGAGGAGAAAAATCCTTAAATTTTTTGTTTTAGGGAAGGAAAATCCTTAAATTTTTTTGCCTTAGGGGAGTAAAATCCTCATTGTTTTTTGTTTTGGAGGAGGAAAACCCTTAATTTTTTGTTTGTTTGCTTGTTTGGAGGAGGAAAATCCTCAGTTTTTTCTGTGCTCGGGGAGGAAAATCTTTGTCACTTCTGTTTTGGAGGAGGAAAATACTTCTCGTGGTTTTGTTTTGGAGGAAGAAAATTCCTAATGTTTTTGTGTCGGGGACAAAAATCCTCATTGTTTGTTTTGGAGGAAGAAAATCCTTAATTTGTTTCGGAGGAGGAATATCCGTAAGTGTTTGGGGGTTGGTTTTTTTTTGGAGGAGAAAAATCCCTAATTTTTGTTTTGGAGGGGGAAAAACCTTTATTTCTTTTGTGTTAGGGGAGGAAAATCCTCATTGTTTTTGTTTTGGAGGAGGAACATCCTTAATTTTATTTGTTTTGGAGGAGGTAAATCCTTTTTATCTTTGTTGTGGAGGAGAAAACCCCCTGGTTTTTTATTTCCAAGAGCCCCTTGTAGCTGATTTGGCTGCTGAGCTCTGCGGGTACCAACTCACAACACGACCGAATCGGGGAGTGAGTCCTCCCGAGCTGGGAGTGAGGTCCCGCTCCCCAGAGCCCCGTTCCCCGCTCGTGTCCTGGGCAGGACCCCGGGGTCCGTGTGCCCGCTAATTCCCTGCCCCGATGTCTCTCCCAGGCTGACGAGCCCATCGCGGACTACGCGGCCATGGACGATGTCATGCAAGGTGAGAGGCGGGGAGGGGCTGGGCTGGGGCTGCTGGCCGAGGATTTGGGCTGGGAAGGTGGAAAACGGGGATTGTGGCGCTTCTGTGTCACGGGCCGCGGGACGCTCGGAGCGACTTCTAACGCCTCCCTTCCCTCTCCATCCCAGTTTGTATGCCTGAAGAAGGATTCAAAGGTGAGTCCAGGTTTCCCCCTTCGTATCCCCTCACATGAATCCCACGCCCATCCCGTCTCCCTCCTCATCTCCTGGTGGTGTCTCTCCTTCCCAGGGACTGGTTTACTTGGCCACTGATGGTTTTCCAAGAGGAGCGACCAGAAGGGAAGAGGATTTGTCACATGGTAGGGCATTAAAAGAATAAAAGCAGGTGGATACAGTACTTTTTGACTCTTCCAGAAGGCAAAAATCCATCGTGAGACATTTGCTCCCCAAAAAACAAAACAAATGCCTTATGTCAAAGCAGATTGCACTGAAGGACATCCGGCTTCAGGACAGCGTTCCCGGGTTTATTTAATAACCAACAAGAAGGTTGGGAAATTGAGCAGCAGTTGGAGCGTTTGGGACGAGGGGTGGCCCCGAGCGTCCCCCGGCCCGGCCGCGGAGGGGTCGAGATCCAGTGGATCCAGACCATCCTGATCATTCTCCAGGAGCTCTTTAGGATAATCCCGTCTCTGATCCGCTCTCACGCTTTCAGTCCAGCATGGAAGTACAGGAATTGTGACTTGGTGAGGAATGTCTAACGCTTTGAGACACCAAAACTTCATTTATTTAACCCGAAATGGAAGCTGGGATCTGCCTCCCAAGCCCTCCCAGGGGCTGGGAGCCACCCCCTCTCCGCATCCCTCCGCCGTCACTTCCACACCTTGGACGATCCGATAACCGCCTGGGCTCTGGGAACTGTGGGATTTTTTAGAAGTCTGGGATATTTTAATGACTCTGGAGAACATTTTCCTCCAGTCTGACGCTGCTGGGAACGTTCCTGGCTCGGGGCATCCGGAGCCGGCGGGTGGGTGCCATTTTCCCATGGGAAGAGGTTTTCTTGCCCCTCTCTCCTCGTTTTTCAGCAATGCACTAATTTTTTAATTTTTTTTTTCTAACATCTCCCAGCAAAGTTTTTTCCTCATTAATATTTAGCAGGTATCCCACTTGCCATTAATATTTAGCAGTATCCCACTTCCAGACTGATCCACACTGGGCACTGCCGAGGGATCTCTCTAACAGAGATCCTCTTCCTCTCCAGCCTTTTCCTTTGTTTCTGTGGAAAAGTACAATGCAGAGATCACATCAGTTTTGTTTTTCCAAGGTTTGCAGGAATTTGGGGTGCAAGAAGAGGGTGGGGGCCACAAATTCCATCCCCAAAACCCCACCAGTTTTGATTTCCAGTGTTTTAATTCCAATGTTTTATGTGGAGAATTCCAGCTGCTCTTTGCCCAGCCCCCTCCTCCCTTGTCCCCACTGGGTTTGGGGGTGAAGCAGCAGCATTTGAGGGGCTCTAAAGTTCCTAAGAAGTGATTTTTTGGGGCAGTTTGAACCCGTGGATTCTTTCCCAAGGTACAGACATGATGAATTCCATGCGCTGAAGCCACAGGAGGTTTTTCTTCCCAGCCTGAAGCACTCGCTTGTGTACATATTCCTTGGAAATTCCATCTTTTCAAGTTGCTGTTAATTTTTTTTAATGTTATATATAAAAAAAGTCTCTTCCCTGAGCTTATACTGTTGTGGGAAGGGATCCCGTGGGGCCGTGGGGGTGTTCCAGGGCTGTGGCGGTTCCGGCAGCGCCGGATCCTACGGAGGACGCAGGTGCAAGGTATGAGCCAAGGCCCCGTTCCTGTTTTGTCTGTTATTTGCAAATATTATCGGATTAAAGTTGTCATTGGAGCTGTGGCAGCCTCGTTACAGTGGGCCGAGGGTGTTGGAGCAAGGTGGAGGTGATTATGCCATAAATCGCACTTGGAGCTGTCCCAGAAAGGAACGTGGGCGCTGCGGGGTGGGATGGGAGCAAGAGGGACCCTGCTGGAGCAGGAATCCACCCCTTCTTCGCACAGGGGAGAGGTTTTATGGAGCTCGGGCGCTGCATTTGGTGGCCCTGGCCCTGTCACATCCACCCTGCTGTGTCCCCGGGGGGTTCCCTGCCCCTCCTTGGGGTCCCCCTGAGCCAGGGTCTCCCCCTGGGCCCTTGGGGGAGGGAAATGGGTGCTGGAGGTGGGGAAGGAGAGCGGCCTTGGGGAATGGGCGACCCCTGGGTGCCAGGGAGCGAGGGGGGAGAGGGGGCCTGGGTACTGGGGATGGGCATGAGGGAGGGCAGGGGGCAGGAATGGGGCTGGGGGCTGTGG
>VZTD01002594.1:9990-33039 GCA_013397725.1 Rhagologus leucostigma
CTCCCAGGCACCAGCAATTCCACATCCAGATCCCGAATCCTCCGGGATTCTTCCCTGGAGTCTCTAAGAAGAAAATGCCCAACATTTTCAGCTTTGCTCTGGTGCAGCATCCCCCTCAGCAGGATCCCACTCCCAGCTCAGCCCGGAATCAGACTTTTCAAGGCTCTTCCTGCGGAATTCCTAAAAGGCTCCTCAGCTTCTCTCTTCTGAATTATCCTGGGAATAATTCAGACTAAAGAGCGAGGTCCTGCCACATTCCTAAGCCTGGATCTTTCCCTCTGGAACGCTCTGACGTCTAGAGGAGGAAACCACCCCGAAATAGGAGCTTTAAACCCTCAATAAATGGATTTTCCTGGCTTTTGGGACCTGGCCACTCCATGGCAGCGCCATCCCGCACTCCCAGGCACCAGCAATTCCACATCCAGATCCCGAATCCTCCGGGATTCTTCCCTGGAGTCTCTAAGAAGAAAATGCCCAACATTTTCAGCTTTGCTCCGCTGCCTCCAAGGTGGGAATTAACAAAAATGTGCTTTGCCCATGGAACCATCATCTCCCTGTCATTACCTGTGATTATGGTTATTAAACATCCCCGGGAGGTGACTGGAATGTGGAATTGGAAGGAACGGCTCGAGTGAGTGCCAGGAGTGGAAAAACAAGGAAAAATGGGGTTTTTTTTTAAAATCTCAGAATTATGAGACTTGCAATAAACGAATAAAGAGAGATTGGTTTGTTTGGGGGGTGGGGTGAACAGAATATTCCACGTTTTTCCTACGGAGGACAACAGTTCTTCGGGCCAAAAAGACGAGGAATAAATCAGATTTCCTCCTGGAAATGTGGTTTCCAATCCTTAGGGATTGCCTGGAATGACTCTGGTTCCTCTCTCCACAGGCACTCCCGGCCAGTGTCACCTCTCCTGTCCCAAAAAGGCACCTGGAGCAGGGAAAAAGGTGGAAAAGCCCCAGGGAATTACACAGCCTTGTAGCTGCTCGAGCCTACAGACCGTGATTTATGCGGGACAGGAGCTGCAGGCCCTCCCTGGGCGATGTTCTGCCTCCCAGAAATGCATTTATTTACGATGTCATTAAGAAAAGAGGTGTAAAAGACAGGGAAAAAATGGATAAATTAAAAAAAAAAATCAAGTGTACGATTCAGGGAAAAAATGGATATATTAAAAAAAAAGGTGTAAAACAGAGAGAAAGAATGGATCCATCAAAAAAAAAAAAGAGGTGAAAAACACAGGAAAAGGGTAACCACATTAAAAAAAAAAAACAAGTGTACAATACAAGAAAAGGATCTGAAATGAAACTAAAACACCCCAATTCCACTTCCTCCTGCTGAGAAACGGAATCCACGAAATTCCGTTTTGCCCACAAAATGTCACAGAGAAAGGCAGGAGGCCGCGGGGGTTTGTGAATTTTTCGTGCCACATCGACGGCCACAAAAGCAGGGAAATAAACGGAATGTCTCGATATTCTCTGTTAAGTGGGAATTAGCCATGGAAAGAGCTGCTGAAGGATTCCAGAAGGATCCAGGGAGAGCTTGGAGCCCCTTCCCGAGCCTAAAGGGGGAAAGGAGAGCTGGAATTTGGGAAAAGGGATGGAGGGATGGGAAACAGGGAATGGCTTCCCGCTGGTAAAGGGGAGCTTGGGGTGGGATCTTGGGAAGGAATTCCTGGCTGGGCTGGAATTCCCAGAGAAGCTGTGGCTGCCCCCGGATCCCTGGGAGCGTCCAAGGAAAGGCTGGATCACCCTGGGATCACGGATGGTGTTGGGATTGGAATGAGATGGGATTGAAGGTCCCTTCCCAGCCAAAGCATTCCAGGATCCTCTGGAGCTGCTGGGATGGCTCCAGGCTGGGGTTCTGTTCCCCAGCAGATAAATCCCGTGGGATGCTGCTCCACGGAAAACCCTGAGCTCCACGGAATCCTTGGAGCCCCTTCCCAAGCCTAAAGGGGCTCCAGGAGAGCTGGAATTTGGGAAAGGGCTAGAGGGCCAGGAGCCAGGCTTCCCACTGGGAAGGGGGAGCTTGGGGTGGGATCTTGGGAAGGAATTCCCGGCTGGGCTGGAATTCCCAGAGAAGCTGTGGCTGCCCCCGGATCCCTGGGAGCGTCCAAGGAAAGGCTGGACGGGACTCGGAGCACCGCGGGATGGCGGCAGGCAGCGGGGGCGGGACGGGACGGGATTTGAGGCCCAAGCCACCCAAGATTCCCTGGAATTGTCCCCTCACCTGTTGGTGTCCCGGGCCACGTCCTCGTAGACGCTCTGGACGCCGATCTCCAGGCGGGTGCAGCCGTAGGACAGCATGGAGCTGAGGTGCTGCTTCAGGCAATAGTCCGGCCGCGTCTCGATGGTGATCCCCACGCACTTGGTCAGGCTCCTCTCCGAGTACCTGCCCGGAAAAAAAGTCCCATCCTGGGTTACATCTCCGAGTTTCGCTCGTAAATTCGGGTTTTAAGGTGTCACAGGGAACTCGGGGATGAGTCTCTGGCGTCTTCCAGGCGGGAGTTTTGGTGTCACTTCACCGGGATTAATTCCAGGTTAAAATTCCCGTAACGCCTGGGCAATGCCTGGATGGAATGAGGCACGAAAATCCCCACTAATGCAATTTCGCATTCATTTTTTAATTAATTGGTTGTTTTGGAGCACAAAACTGTGGCGGCGTGGAGGGGCTTCACAAGGATATCCATGAAAAAACCTCACAAAATCCCTTTGGGAGCCATCAGTTCCCAACCTCACCGAAGGAATCTCACAAACCCCAAAACTCACCGTCACCCTTTTTTCTCCTTCTCTGCCCTTTACCACTGCAGGTCTAACAAAGACTAATTACTCCAGCCAGTAATTTAATTTTTTTTTAATTACTAAAGAAACCCCACTCCTGATGACAAATGGGAAGTTACCGACCCCACGAGAGAGGAAAATAAAAGGGAAAGAAAAGGAACCCAAAGCCAAGTTCACGCAAGGAAACCATCGATCCCCATCATCTCCACCACCACCAGCGAGCGGAATATTCCTTTCCAGAGAGGAACCAACTCCCCGCAGCATTTTTCCTGCTCTTTCAGGCGGTTGTGTAACAGAACTGCAGCCCAGGAGCGAAGATTTACAGCAGGAAGAGGGGAAAGTTCTTTTGGAACTGCAGAGAGAACCTGGATAAATCCCAAGGCAGGATGAGCAGCTCCGGTTTCAGGGAATATCAGTCTCTTTAACGGCCCTGAGTGATGATTTGGGTGCCAATAGGAAATGCTGCTGGAAAAGGGGACACCTTGAGGAAGGGAGGGATGTAATTCCTGTACCCGCAGGGAGATTGCACACCCCAATCAAAAGGATGACTAAGTTCAGCTCTTTATTAGGAGTCCATAAAGATTCATCATCCCATCGCCAGCACCTGGAAATTTCTGAATCGAAATAAAGTGACCTCAGAGCAGCACGGAACACAATTTCCCCCCCCAAAAAACCCAATCGAAACCCTTCAAAACTCCAAAAAACCAGCAAAAAAAAAAAAAAATACCCCAAGTGGGCTCAGACTCATTAAAAAAACATTAACTCCCTTCAAACTGTTCGAATCTATAAAAAGACCGAGATATTCGGGGGACAGGCCGTCAAAAGAAGAACCGAAAAAAAAAAAAAACCCAAACAAACAATAAAAACCACGTAAAACATTTCCAAGTTTGTGGCTCACTAATCTGACAGCCCAACAGCACAATTGTTTATCACGTCAGGGCAAACACTGCCAAAGTGTGATTCATTAACAGCAGACTCCCAAACACCCACTTTGAGAGACGTGATTCGCAAGAATTAGAGAGAGAAACCGGAGCTGAAGATGGGGAGGGCGGAAAAAAAGTCTTCGGATAACTCGGGACAAAGGGCACCCGCTCCTGTTAAGGCCAAAAAATCAGGGCAGAAATAGAGGGGAGATAAAAAGAATTCAATCGCCATCATTCGCAGAAGAAAGAAAGAGAAATTTGATTTTTTTTTTTTTTTGGTGTCTTTTTCTCCGCTCGCAAACTCGAAGGGTTCACTTGGATATCCGACGCTTTCTCCCGCTTGCAAAAGGAAAGCCTGTCTCATCCTGAGCCTGCCGCTAAAGGCACGGCTTTTATGGTTTAGAAGTCAAAGGCAAGAAGTATCAGAAGCGGACGTGAATTAAAAGCTTATTTATGAAAGATTTTCATAACCTGGAGGGAATTATCGAAGAGCGCCCATAAAAGCGGAACCGGGTATTATTGCCCAGCACAAAGCTGCATTATACGACTAAATCACATTTGATATTTCATTAAAGAAAATCAATCTGACGCTGTTTCACGTTCGGTTTCCACGTTTTCCAGTGCACGACCATTGACTGAGCCAGGGGCGAGCTGGAACACAGAGCTCGGGGAGCTGGGAAGGGCGGGAAATACGGGATGAGGGGTATCTCCTAAATACGGATTCGCATCAGGGCAGGCGGGGATTTATGGGGGTTTTTTTTAAATCAGATTGTGAGGATCTCTGATTTTAGAGCATCAGAGACAGAGATAGATCAGCAGAGGGGGAAAAAAAAGTAGGAAAACGGATGTGTGCTTAGGAATAACACCTTCATTAGTGGGAAAAGCTTTTGAATCCCAGAATTCCAGAACGGTTCGGGTTGGAAGGGATCTTAAAGATCATCTCAGACACCTCCCACTATCCCAGGGTTGCTCCAGCCTGGCCTTGGACACTTCCAGGGATCCAGGGGCAGCCACAGATTCCCTGAGAATTCCATTCCAGGGCCTCCCCGCCCTCACAGGGAAGAATTCCTTCTCAATATCCCATCTATCCCGGCCCCTTGGCAGTGGGAAGCCATTCCCTCCTTGTCCCTCTCCAGCCCTCTGGATGAGCCAAGAATCCAGCAAAACTCCCTCCAGGAATCTCCTCAATCTTATGCTGTGCTGCCACTGAGGAACCAGACCCAAGGAGTTCTGTATCCTGTCCATTAATTATTCCCCAAATCCCAGGATGGTTCGGGTCGGAAGTGCCCTTAAAGCTCATCTCCTTCCAGCCCCATATCCCCACTCCCAAATCGGAATTCTTGCATCATTCCCACACCTATTCTTAGCTTTCCTCCAGCTTTTTGCGGCCTTTGCTACCAAAAAAAGCCACCCAACTCTGCAGCCACACCGTAACTGCATCCAGCTGGGAATGATTTGCCTATTCCCATCCAATTTCCCACTATTTATGCACTCAGGGGTAATTTGGCTGCTGAATCACACAGAAAACTCATGATTCTGTGACTTCAGCCCCCAATATTTTTCCAGACGTTTCGGTGCTGCTCAGAATAGAACCCTGCCCCGTTCCTAGAAAAACTGCTGGACGTTTTTCCATCCCACAGCTTGCCTGCGTACAGTTTAGCACAGAACGTGGATTTATCCCTGATCTCCCAAGCTCCAGGATGGATAGGTGCTGCCAGCCCTGAGAAACGAGCGCTTGAACACAATATTAAAGCGGAGCCCAGAGGCAAAACCAGCAGAATCCCATTAGAAAGCACCGGGGTCGGTGACGATCCTTTCCTGCCGCGGCTGCTTTGGAAATCCGTGGAACGGGTGAAACGTTGTGCCGGGCTCTTTTTTGATGTCCAACATCTGCTCTGGGTCAAATCCTTGCAGAATTTTATGGATATTCCACATTTGTGCCCATCCCTGTAAGCTTGGGAACAGGATCCAGGGATTTATGGTGACAAGGGACACGACGGATTTGCCAGAGCTGGATCTTTGAAAACAACAGAGCTCCAGCCACAGATCCTGCAGGAATCCCCTGTTTATGGGAAGAGGGAATTGGCTCTTTCTGAGCAGGAAAAGCTGGGAAGCAGACACGGAGAGCTCTGAAGGGAGGGACTTCAGGATACCCACACACGAAAGGTCAAGACTTGATGAAGAATTACTAATTGAATTTTGCTAATTGAATAGAGAAAAACCTGAGAAATTTGGTGAGCCCGAGCTGAGAACTCCGCCCATGATCATGGAATCATGGAATCATGGAATGGTCTGGTTGGAAGGGACCTTCAATCCCATTCCATTCCAACCTCGATGCCTTCCACAATCCCAGAGTGCTCCAACCTTTCCTTGGACACTCCCAGGGATCCGGGGGCAGCCACAGCTTCTCTGGGAATTCCAGCCCAGTCAGGAATTCCTTCCCAAGATCCCACCCCAAGCTCCCCCTTCCCAGTGGGAAGCCATTCCCTGGCTCCCGGCCCTCCAGCCCTTTCCCAAATTCCAGCTCTCCTGGAGCCCCTTTAGGCTCGGGAAGCGGCTCCTGGATCCTTCCCTTCTCCAGCTGAATATTCCCAACTCTCCCAGCCTGGCTCCACAGGAGATGAATTCGACCTTCTCAAGCACCAACAAACCCCTTGGAATATTTCTCCTCCTTGCCTGGAACAGAATCATTTGGCATTTGCACGAGTGCTGAGGATCCCCCACATCATGCGAGGAATAATCAGGAATCAAGACAAGAGAACAGCACGACATGAGAGAGGGGCAATTTTAATAATAGGCTGACCACAGAGGTTCATTATGCAAATGAAGCAGCTGCTAAGTCATGCAAATGAAGATCCACAGAAGCCTTAAAAGATTTCAGCGGGCAGATTTCGTGAAGCCAGTGATTACAGAACAGTCTGAAAGAGGCCGAGGTAAAGGTGAGATAATTAACTTTAATCTTTTGAGTGAATTTGCACAGAAAGCTGCTACACTGAACAGACCTTCAGATCAGAAGCTGCCTCTTAAATAAACTCATTTTTTTTTAGATCTAAAAGGCAGCTACTCCTCCACCAGACTCAGGGTGGTCTCAGCCGCTTTCTCACTCTGAGGAAAAACCAGCGCAGCTCTGGCATAAAACAGCTCCGTTAACAAAGCCTCTCCATTAAACTCTGCTCTCCAGACAAAAGCCTCGTCAGCTGAGAGACCTGAAGATCAAAGACTCAATTATTTCCAGCCAGCACCAGGGCAGCTTCCCAAATCCCCACTCGGGATCGGGATGGCCGGGAGCCAGGCGGCGCAGGATGAGCGCGCTCAGCCCGGCCGGCGCAGAGATCCCCGGCTCCAGCTCCGAGCAGGTGGGCTCGCGCTGAGGGTATCTCACATCTTTAAACCTGTGCTTTGGTTTGTGTGTTTCGGAGAAGCAGAGAACAGAAAGAAGCCAAAAAAAAAGAGCGGGAAGAGGCACAGGAAGCAGCAGAAGCCGCAAGAAGAAGAGGCTCAAAGGTTGAAGCAAAGAGAAGCGATCGCCAGGAAATGTTTAGGAAAGAAGGGAAGGATCTAAACCAACTCATCCGCCCCAAAAACTTGCCTGCAGGACATTCCAGCACTACTCCATCCCTGGAAGTGTGCAAGGCCAGCGTGGGCTTCCACCTGGTCCAGTGGAAGGTGTCCCTGCCTACGGCAGGGGGTGGAAAGGGGCGGGCTCTAAGGTCCCTTCCCGCCCAAACCATTCCATCGTTTTATGATTCCTGAAGGCAAAGATGGAATAAATTATCCAGATGTTCTTATTACTCGATCACCGTTGTCAGTAATGGATTGAAGTCCCGTTTCCATAAAATGTGGTGCTCCAAACCCAAACCCATCTTGGTGAGAGGTCACAGCTGGGCAGGGGAAGGCCCTTGGCTCATCCACCCTTGGCCTATTCCCAGAAAAACCCCAAACAGAAACAAACCAGGAAACATTTGCAAGCTTAGAATCACAGAATTATTTGGGTTGGAAAAGACCTCTAAGATCATTAAATCCAACCATTCCCAGCACTACCAAGGCCACCCCTGAGCCACATCCCCAAGTGCCACATCCACAGGGATTTTCAATCCCTCCGGGGATGGGGGCTCCAGCACTGCCCTGGGCAGCTGTGCCAGGGCTGCACAGCCCTTTCCAGGCAGGAACTGTTCCCAATATCCAACCTGAACCTCCCCTGGCACAGCTTGAGGCCGTTCTCCCTCATCTCATCCCTTGTTCCATGAGAGCAGAGCCCGATCCCACCTGGCTGCCCCCTCCTGTCTGGGAATTCCAGAGAGGGAAAATTTCCCTCTGGAGCCTCCTCTTCTCCAGGCTGAGCCCCTTTCCCAGCTCCCTCAGCTGCTCCCAGTGCTCCAAACCCTTCCCCAGCTCCGTTCCCTTCCCTGGACATGCTCCAGCCCCTCCGTGTCCTTCTCGGGGGACAGAAGTGTCCTTAGAAAAGGCCCTCAGAGTCTCGTGGAAAGACTGGAATGTTGGAGAGTTGGATGAGAAAAATCAAGAATTTTAATCAGCGACCAAAGGAGTCCTGGGCCAGGAAAGTTTCTGGTCTTGACTTCGGGAAGAGCAAAGATTGGGAACATCCAGCACCTCAGACAGGTCTAAAATGTTGTAAATAAAGCCCTCCGGGTGCCCTTGACCACCAGCAGCACAGGCCTGGGTGTCACAGCGACAGTGCTCGATGACATCTGTAATTGTAGAATTAAGTTCAAAAACGACCCCAGAGGTTTCTGAGGAGGAAAGTGTCACTATAACCCACGAGGATCTCACGTACCACATCCTCATCTATTCCTTAAATTACCTCCCTGATCTTGATCTTTAGTGCTCTGCTTTATCACAGGGCAGTCTCTGAAACACAGCCAGCAAGAATTCATTCAGCATCCACCATTCCCTGTGAATAAACCCAGAGTCAGGGAATATTCTGACAAAGCAGGTGGCATCTTACTCAGCTGACGTGTTTCAAAAGCTGCAGGTTTGATGAGTGCCCAGAGCAGGCATTTCTGAAAGCTCAAATGCCAATTATTCGACTTTATGCTGCTCCCTTTTTATTACAACATTTTTTATACAACATTTCAGGGCTTTCTTTATCACCAGCACCAGGAGTACGACGGAGAGGCTTGGTTTCTTAGCAGCATCAGCTTCCCAAGGTTTAAGCTTTCAAATCCTGAATTAAGTTAGTTAAAATACACCCATTTATTGACTAAAACACAGTTTTCCAATTTTGATAAGGTAACAGTATCTATGCCTGCGAAAAGATAAGGGAGAACAATTTTTTTGTCCCATGAGATGCCATCAAGAGATAATTCTGCTCTCTCTTGCTGTCACTTGGTTCAAAATCCACAATGGGATCCTTTCCGAGGTAAAAACCCTGAAACACACCTGTTTTCTTCTCTTCCTCAATGTTTTTACCACGTGTTAACACCATTCTGAGCTAAAACCCCTAAACCACATCCATTTTCTCCTCTTTCTTAGTGTGTTTACCCCATTTTAACCCCAAGGATTGGCTCTGCCACCCAAAATCCCTCTGAAAAAAGGGCACAGCACGAGCACAAGTGGCTCAGTTCACAGACACTTCAGGCCTAATCCATTCTGCGGTAAAAACCCTACAACACACCTGTTTTCTTCTCTTCCTCAATGTTTTTACCACGTGTTAACACCATTCTGAGCTAAAACCCCTAAACCACATCCATTTTCTCCTCTTTCTTAGTGTGTTTACCCCATTTTAACCCCAAGGATTGGCTCTGCCACCCAAAATCCCTCTGAAAAAAGGGCACAGCACGAGCACAAGTGGCTCAGTTCACAGACACTTCAGGCCTAATCCATTCTGCGGTAAAAACCCTACAACACACCTGTTTTCTTCTCTTCCTCAATGTTTTTACCACGTGTTAACACCATTCTGAGCTAAAACCCCTAAACCACATCCATTTTCTCCTCTTTCTTAGTGTGTTTACCCCATTTTAACCCCAAGGATTGGCTCTGCCACCCAAAATCCCTCTGAAAAAAGGGCACAGCACGAGCACAAGTGGCTCAGTTCACAGACACTTCAGGCCTAATCCATTCTGCGGTAAAAACCCTACAACACACCTGTTTTCTTCTCTTCCTCAATGTTTTTACCACGTGTTAACACCATTCTGAGCTAAAACCCCTAAACCACATCCATTTTCTCCTCTTTCTTAGTGTGTTTACCCCATTTTAACCCCAAGGATTGGCTCTGCCACCCAAAATCCCTCTGAAAAAAGGGCACAGCACGAGCACAAGTGGCTCAGTTCACAGACACTTCAGGCCTAATCCATTCTGCGGTAAAAACCCTACAACACACCTGTTTTCTTCTCTTCCTCAATGTTTTTACCACGTGTTAACACCATTCTGAGCTAAAACCCCTAAACCACATCCATTTTCTCCTCTTTCTTAGTGTGTTTACCCCATTTTAACCCCAAGGATTGGCTCTGCCACCCAAAATCCCTCTGAAAAAAGGGCACAGCACGAGCACAAGTGGCTCAGTTCACAGACACTTCAGGCCTAATCCATTCTGCGGTAAAAACCCTACAACACACCTGTTTTCTTCTCTTCCTCAATGTTTTTACCACGTGTTAACACCATTCTGAGCTAAAACCCCTAAACCACATCCATTTTCTCCTCTTTCTTAGTGTGTTTACCCCATTTTAACCCCAAGGATTGGCTCTGCCACCCAAAATCCCTCTGAAAAAAAGGCACAGCACGAGCACAAGTGGCTCAGTTGAAAGACACTTCAGGCCTAATCCATTCTGAGGTAAAAACCCTACAACACACCTGTTTTCTTCTCTTCCTCAATGTTTTTACCACGTTTTAACCCCAAGAAATGGCTCTTCTTCTCTTTCTTAATCTTTTCACCACGTTTTAACCCCAAGGATTGGCTCTGCCACCCAAAAACCCTCAGCAAAAAAGGCACAGCACAAGCAGAAGTGGCTCAGTTAAGAGACACTTCAGGCCTAATCCGAGCAGGGCTGTTTGCACGGACTAATTAACCGCCTGGCTGTAACGAGGAGCAGGGAATGGTGCTGGCTGGATAGGGAAGGGTGGTTCGGTTTATTTTTATTTCCCTCACAGCTTCGATCAAGGACCTCTGGGCAAGGTCTGGAGGGATCCTGCCACTCCTGACAACCAGGACGGAGCCGCGCTCCGCTCCTGCCATGCTGGGCTGATAAATGCGTAATTATCCCAAAAGCCATAATCACTGCCTGCTCTCAGAGACATCCAAGCAGGTCCTGAAAGGTCTGTCTCAGCTCAGGGAGCGGGGAAAAAAAAAAAAAAAAAGGACATTGAACAGAAAAACCCTGACAAGACCTTCTAACACTGCTGGGTTTTTGGAGCCTGCGGTGTTTTCTGAGCTCACATCCATCAAGTTCAAGGCAACAGCAATTCAGAGAATTTATTTTTCTTTTTTTTTCAGCAACGAATTATTAGCCAGCTGTAACTGCAAACACCAGGATGAATTAACATATGCCGGAGTGAAATATTTCCAACAAGGAAAATGCGTGGCTGGAACAGGAGCCGAGCTGCAACCTCTTTTTTTTTAACCCACCCCCATGAAAAATAAAGGTTTTGAGGGGGGAAAAAAAAAAGCCAAAACAAGGGTAATTTAGGCAAGGCAGTGCTTATCTCCTCCTCCCTTATGTGAGCTCTCTGCCTTTCCCAAACCTGCCCCAGTGAGCAGAGCCAAATTATAATTTGGAAATTATGGCTTCATGTTTCTCCCAGAACAGAAGCAGCAACACGAGGTCCCAGATTCCTCACACTGAAATTTAGGGAGACCTGAGTCTGGAATTGGACCCTCTGATTTTTTTAGTGGTTGTGCTGTCTTCAGGATTGGGCAGCTGTCACTGGATATTTTTCCCAAGAATGTGTTTGGTCACTCTCAGCCCAACCACAGCCCGCACGAAGAAATTATTCATTTGGATTTAATTCCCATTTCACCAGATACCCCCAGTTCGTCTTGTGCCAGAGAAAAATCAACATTTATCCTTCTTTTGTCCTCTCTGTGCCACTCAGGACCTCATAAATCTCTATTACATCTCTCTCAAATATCTTTTCCCTGCTTCCACAGCATCGTTTTCCTCCTCCCTGATTTTTAAAGGGAAGAACTGAGCAAGGTTCAAGCTGTGAACGAGGCGGCTCCACAACACCAATTCCCAGCTTCCTCTCTATTCCCATCACTGTAATTCCTCACACCGAGTTGGTTTTTTAACTAATGCCAAGCACCAGGGCTGTGTTTCTCACAGTTATCAACTAAAACTTTAAAATCTTATTCCTGAGCGGCATCAGCCAACTTGGAGATCGTCGTGAAAAACGGGAAAAATCTTTTTTATAAACATTGCTTTAGATCTACACCGATTTTCTCCTGCCCTTTCACAACAGGTCAAAACAACCTGTTCCAGCACAAATTCCTCTGGGACACCGCTAACGACTTCCCTCCGTTTTGTTAATTGATCGTTTAATCCATCTCTTAATATCCTTCAATAATTTCTGCATGCAAAGCCTCCACTCTTATTCCCACAATCCAGTGAAGGGTTTTCAGAAATCCAGGCAAAGTTACTGAGATTTGTCAAACGCTTCACAGAAAGCTACAACCTGAATGTGTTGTTGAAAGCATTCCGTGTAGCCAGAGGGCAGGAATTCATCTGCCACACGATGGGAACGAGTTCCGTGGAAACAAGAACCTCTCTGTACTCAATCTGCGTAAAGAGGGAGGTGCTTTGGGGTTTCAGCAGCTCAAGAAAACGAATTCTTGTCCTAATAAATACAACCGAGGCCCAACACATCAGCAAAACACATTTTGCAATATGTCTGGGAGAGGAAAAGACACAAAGTGCTCGTAAAATGTCCCATATTCAATTTATCAGGTGAGGAGGGCTCACACTTTTCCTTCAGCACGAGCCAGAGAGTTTAAATCTCGGATTAATATGTGAACGTCAGTAAAAAAAACCCCAACGATTCATCTCATATATGGGAAATCCAACACATCACTGATCATCCCAGCTCGGGTTTCCTGCAGCCAAGACAAAGAGACCATGGATGAAACCATGGGGTGGTTTCAAGCAGCCATCCCAAAGCTCCTGTGCTTGCTCCCAGGACGCTCCCACAGGCTTCCCACCTCCTCTAATTCCCACCGAAATGACACCCAAAGAAAAGAAGCCACGGGAGTCATCCTGAAGGATGTGACAGAGCTACGAAAAAGGAAGGAATGGTTCAGAGGAGCTGAAGTCTGAGAGCCCTGTGAAGCTCTGGGCTTGCCACACACGAGGGTGAGGCTTCCTGTGCCAACCTGCAGCTCCTCCCCAGTCCAGAATCACAGAATTAGGAATTCATGGATCTTGGAAGAGCCCTTTAAGCCCAACCATTCCCCCAGCTCTGCTAAGACCAACACCCACCCCTGTCCCAAGCACATCACTTCTGAACTAATTTCTTTTTAAAAGCAATGACCAGCCCTGCCAGGCTACCAAACCCACGCTGAACTGGGAAAAATCCCATTTGTGAGAGATAATAACTCCAGCCAGGACGATTTCCCAAACCATTTTTTGGCTCGTGGTGCAGAAGGAAAGCCTTGAACAAAGCGATGCTCAGCACAAAGAGAGAAAATTGGAGGCGCTTGGAGCCCTGGTGTTTCAGAAAGAACCAAACGCATTTCTCAGGAACAATTTGGGAATTTCATAGAATCGCACAATCGCTGAGCGGTTGGGGTCGGAAGGGACCTTAAAGATCTTCTTGCCCCCACTCCCTGCCACGGGCAGGGACACCTTCCACCATCCCAGGTTGCTCCAAGCCCTGTCCAACCTGAGCCTGGAACGCTTTTAGGGACGAGGCAGCCACAGCTTCTCTGGGAAACCTGTGCCAGGGCCTCCCCGCTGAGAGAGAAGAGCAATCCAAGGAGTCGTTTCCGTGCAGAAACCCAGGATAAACACTCTCAAGTGTCTCTTTGCTTCAAGCACCAGCCCGTGCTCCTGCCAGGGAGAGAAAAGCAGGAGGCTTGGGCAGCATTTAGTCAATATTTCATTGTGCTCTCCTTTCGCTCAGCTTTGCCAGCTCCTCACCGAGCAATCCAAACCCTCAAAAGCGGCAGCTCTCGGCCCCACTTCAGTCCTTTCTGCGGATTCCGGCACCATTTCCCTCGACCTTTCCTTAAATCCCACCTCTGCCAGGCAATCGATACCAGCTATTCCCAGAGGTTTTCCTCTCACCCCTCTCTCCCTCTACCCAAGCAGGTTAACACCTCCCAGGAACAGCAATCCCTGTCCCCACGGCGACACCGGAGCCCTGGCAGCCTGCACGGCCGGGGAAGCAAAGCCTGGTGGAAAACTTCCACGAGGAGATGCCCGAGGTTTGCCCTTGGCTCCTCGCGGCTTTGCGGTGCGATTACTTCAGGAAGAACTTGAGAGAAAAACCATTCCGCTGCCTGTTGCCAAATCAATACCATCAGCCATTAGGTCATAATTATAAAGACAGTCTCCCAGGGAGCAGTCGATACGGAGTTGCAGGCGTGGGCTAACAAAGGGTGCGGGGAGGGGGAAAAAAAAAAAATCCTTATGCCTAAATTTACGGAAGAAACGACACGACAGCCTCTTTTATTAAACCCACCCCGAAATTCGAGTTTTTCTTGCTGCGCTTGATGAGGCAGACGGGCGCTGGGGCGAGACTGACACGGGCTCACAAAAAAAAAAAACAGCTCCGATTTCAGCTCTGATATTGACTCACTGCGGCCCAAGGAAAGTTGCATATTCCTAGGAACAACCACTTCTCAGCTGTTCCTGAGGAAAATAAGCACAAACTCAATGCTCTAAAAAGTGTTGCTGCGTAAAGAAAGCGTCCGGCCCAGCCTTCTGATTTTTAGTTTCTTTATCCACCTCTTAAATGGGATCGAGCTCGTCCCCGTCTGACTCCGACAGAGAAAACATTTAGCTCGAGGAAGGAAAACAGCTTGATTGCTGCTTTGAGGAAACAAAGAAATTGTATCCATAAAATTATAAAGAGAGCTAATAAAAAGCAGCCATCAGCCAAAACTGCCAGTGGAGAGCTGTGGTTTAGCTCATCTTGTTCTCCTGCCAAAGCAAGTCCCTCACCTATAAAGCTGCGACAGGATGGCGCTCAAAAAAGGGCTGTGAAAATCCTCGTTTCCCCCCTAAAAACACTCCTGGGCTTGCTGCAGCAGCTCCAGGAACTCCCGGTGCCTCTTGCCCGGCTCCTTTCACTCCCTCCTGTAGCTCCGAGGTGCCCACGGCTCCTCCTCCGTGGCACGGGGTTGGAATGAATGAGCCTCAAGGCCCCGGCCAAGCCGATTTTATTTTACTCAACTTTTAATGGTGGTTGAGTCATTGTTTGGAAAATGATTTCAGCTTTTCGCTGCTGCAGTCGCTTAAAAACCGCATCATCCTCGGGCACAGACATCCCTCACAGCCCCAGGGAGGATGTGCTGTCCCGAGGAGCAGCTTCCTGCCATGGGGGGGAGGTCAAATGTTTCCTGTCACGGCTAAAAGCCCCTCAAATGGCAGAATCTGGATTTTAACGAGACAAAGACACAGAGAGGAGACAGCCCAAGGGGAGTGAGTGACCACCTGTGTCTTCCCGGAGGTGGGGAAGAGCAGAGATTGGTGGGTGTTGGCCTCTCCTCCCAAGGAACGAGTGACAGGACGAGAGGGAACGGCCTCAAGTTGTGCCAGGGGTGGTTTAGATCAGGTATCAGGGATAATTTCATCCCTGAAAGGGTTGTAAAGCACTGGAACGGGCTGCCCAGGGCAGTGGTGGAGTCACCATCCCTGGAAGTGGTCAAAAACGTGGATGTGGCACTTGGGGACGTGGTTTAGCGGTGCTGGTTGGTGGCTGGACTCGATGACCTTAAAGGTCCTTCCTAAATTTAATTATCCCCGTGATCCCACGATCCGGAAAAGAGAACGGAACCAAACCCCAACGCTGGAAGGAGTCCCTTCCATAAAGCAACACCAGCAAGGATTGGCACGGGCTCAAGGAGCCAGAAATGGGAGGTGGAAACTCCTCCTGTCCCGGCCCTCAAGGGAGCCAAGGCTCCTGGGGTGGGCTCCAGCTCCTGGATGCAGACACCCACACGGAGCCGGGGTGCTGGATCAGGAGCAGGAGCTGGATCCCTCCCCGCCGATTTCACCTCCTGTAGGGGCACATCAGGCACCCAGCAACATCTGAGCTGAGCTCCGAACCCACCAGCTGAACCCACACCTCACCCCAGAGCTGCCAGGGAAAAGGGGGACGTTGTTTTCACCCAAGGAACGAAGGCCCTTCCCACTCATTTTAGGATTTTCAGAGCAGCACACAAACGGTCTCCGGAGATGAAGCAGGCAAAGGTCGTGCAGAGAGAGCTAAAAAACGAGGTCGTTGCACAACCCAAGGCCCAGACAGAGGGAGAGCAAATCCGGGCTGCACAAACACCCCCCCAAAGCTCTGCATTTCCAGCTCTCGAGCATCCAACTTCCCGAACTTGTGAGCCATGAGCGGCCCGGCCTCCCAGGGCGCCTCCGCTGCCACGCGTATTTCAAACCAAACAGCCCCTGCTCTGCCTGGCACAGCGCTCCCCGAAGCCGCAGCAAAGCCCCTGCTCGACACCCTCCCGTAAAAGTATGAAAATTAAACCTGCCTTTTGCTGCTGTTCCACGCCTATTGCACCCACCATGCCACTAGAAAATGAGTTTTCTTTCAAATTAATTTAGCGCTGTTGAAAGGCGGCGGCACCGGGTTTACGGCATCAATGAGGCGAGCAGAGCGCAGCTGAGGGAACCATAAACCACATCTCCCTATTTCACCAGCTCATTTTCACCCGGGCTGCGAAGCAATCTCTGCTGAAAGCAGGCAGAAAGAGGGGAGCGCGGGTCCCTTGTCAGCGCCGCGGGGCACGGGATGATCGGTTTGGATCGCTTGCATCCTTCCGCAGCTCAAAGAAATTGCTAATATTTGAGTTTCTGCCCGCTTGGAAAATCGGAATACGCCGGCAACTGCTGCTGCAATCCGCAGGACGGTGTAAATTACGAGGGGATTAACCCAGGAATCTTATTCATACACGGCACCCCGTTCTCTCTGTGACATTACCTTGGGGTCACCAGCACGACTGGAATTAAAACCCTGTAATCATCAGGCCGGGTTCATGTTCATACAGGTGGCCAAGCCCTGAATAAAGCTCCATCCCCAGGTGCCGATCCCAGCCGGCCACTCGGATCCCACCCTACCATTAACATTTTAGTGCAGGTCACCGGAGAACTTGTTGTGCTTTGCCAAATCACACAGGCACGGCGGTGGAGCAGCAAAAACGAGCAAAGTATTCCCTCTGGCAGGTGTTCAGCAGTAATTTGCTGAAAACGTACAGGACAAAGCAGGGAAATTCATTATTTAGCTCTGACAATGTCACGACCGCCAAGGCCGCCGCTCTTTCCGCCGGCACGGGGTAAAACGTGGATTTACAAATACTGCTAATTTCAGCGTGGCTCCAACTCCTGAATAAAGCACCTCGGAACCCTTGGAGGGAGATGGGTTTGGTTCCAGCCTTGGAAAACCCCAAATCACGCAGTATCACCCGTGGAAAGGCACGGGTTTGGCTTCCTCACGCGTTTCATGCCAAACCCGGATATTTCCCAGGCAGGGCAAACAGCAACAGGGCAGATAACGGGATAAGCAATCCCATTCCACAGCTGCGGGAGGAAAGGAGATGGACAGCTCCCCACCACGAGAGCAGGGTCTGACGAAATGAAGAGATCTTCCAAACAACATCAACTGCAGCAGTTAAAAGTTGGAAAACGCGGCAGGAAACGAGCAGTGCCAAAGTAACGGGATGGCAACAAAGGCCAGACAGCTTTGGGCTGAAATTCCTTAAATTCTGCAAGCCTTACGAAGAAATTCAGGGACGAACACTCAGTGACAAACAGGTTTTAATGGCAAATATGGAATGGGAATGGGAATGGTTTGGGTGGGAGGGGACCTTAGAGCTCATCCCATTCCAACCCCGACACCTTCCACTACCCCAGGCTGCTCCAAGCCCCGTCCAACCTGGCCTTGGACACTTCCAGGGATGAGGAGACCACAACATCCCCGGGCAAGCTGTGCCAGTGCCTCATTACAGATGGGTCCCATCCCAAGCTGGAAACAAAGCAAATCTGCCTGTTTTTCCAGAGTATTAGGAGCTCCAAATCTCTGGGAACAAAAGGAAATTCAGGCAGATTCTCTGTTGTAAACGATCTGGCACTAAAGCAGCAGCCACTTTATCTCCTGCCTGGCCCACCCGGATGTCCGGAGGGATTTGACAGACAAGCTCCGACGGATCCAGCCGCGGCAGTTTCCAATGCTGCTGCCTCCTGCTATTCCCTTCCTCCTGCCAGGAGCAGGCACAGGAGGGGACACGGAGCCGGTGAGTCCCCACGTCCCCCTGCTGCCCAAATTGCCGCTGGAATCGGAGCTTAACCCGGCAATTTGGGCTGGAACCGGTGGAAAATTCAAGAGCCTCCCTGTCACTGCACCCACTCATTAGGGCAGGGCGAGGGGTGGGATCCCACTGCCAAACCCCGGCAATTCGCAAGAGGACAACTCCCCACTCCCCCCACCCCACGGCAGAGAAGGAGCTCCTTAAATCAGCTCTCCCTCCCAAATTCCATGAATTCGGGGCGAGCTGGAGGAGGGGGTTGAGCCGCCTGCTCTGCAAGGGGTAACCTCGAGCTGAGGGTCAAGGTAGATAAAAGGAGAACAGCAACCTCTTCAACGGCCCCAGCATGAATCACTGCGGCGAGTGAGTCAAAGCCTGGCTTGTTTTTGCTGGAGTCGCAATTAGCACTCGGAAAGCTCAATTAAGAGACATTAGCGGAACGAGCGCCGTATGTCAATGGAGCCCCGGAATTGCGGGACGGCTTCTTCCCCTGCCTGTAGGAACCACTAAAATGGGTTTGCTCTGACCTCTTTCCTGGAGGATTTCTCACTGCGGGGGTCTGTGGAATACAGGCGCAGGCACGACGCGCTCGCTTGTTACCCCACGGAACTTCACAGGCTCCTAAAAGCCAAGCAAAAAGGCTAAATTTCGGTTAAAATACAGCACCAGCGAGCCCAAAGTTCCCTCCCTGCAGGAAGCTCCATCTTCCAGCAGCCTCCTAAAGTCTTACTTTGGGAAATTTCGAACAGATTTCCACTTCATAAAGCTGGGTTAGGGTTATCTTTTAAGAACAGGTTTGTTCCTCCCTACTGAAAAGCAAATTCAGGTGTTGCTGAGTTGTGAACCTTCACAGTCACTGAATTCCAGACTGGTTTGGGTGGGAAGGGACCTTAAAGTCCATCCAGTTCCAACCCCGACACCTTCCCCTATCCCACGTTGCTCCAACCTGGCCTTGGACGCTTCCAGGGATCCAGAGGCAGCCACAGCTTCTCAGGGAATCCTGTGCCAGGGCTTCACCACCCTCACAGCCAGGAATTCCTTCCCAACCTCCCACCTAACTCTCCCCTCTGCTTCCAGCTACCATGATTTCTTGGAACAACTGCAGCTCCTACCAGAATTATTGCTGGTGCCTGAAATTAATGTGGGAATTTGAGAAAAGAATCACGGAATGGTTGGGGTTGGAAGAGGCCTCGGGAGACCACCCAGCCCCGAGCAGGTTCGCCAGAGCGGATTGCACGGGATCGCATCCGGGCGGGATTTGAGGAGGAGACTCCACGACCTCTCTGCTCCGTCATCCTCAAGGAAGTTTTTCCTTTTATTTACAATGATCCTCCCACAAACCCCATCCTCTGATCATCACACAAGGCACGTTTGTCAAGGCTTGCTCGGATCTGGCCTGTTTTCCAGCCGGGATTCAAAAGGAATCGGGAGCTCCAAATCCCAAACCAAGCACTGCAGGAACTGCCAGGGCTCAGGGTTTGTTTTTCTCCCTCAATGGATTGAGAGGTCCCAAACTGGGCCCTGAACTCTGATTACGTGCAGAGCTCAGGAGGAGCTGGATCTGTCCTCTTCCCAAAAAATCAGTCTGGCTTTTGGGATACCCGAAGGAAACTCCCCGCCAGGATAATGTCTGTGGCTGAGGGAGGCAGCTCCAGGGAGGTCGCAGCCAATTTGGGAACACAAAAGGACTCCTGGCACAAGCAACCGATGGCGAATCCAAGGAAAAGGAGGAGTCGGGAGCTGCGATTGCTCCGACGGGAATCAAACTCCTCAGAGTTCCGGGATTCAATGAGTTAAAAAAGAGCCTTTTAAGGGACTGATGAGGGGAGGGAAAGCTGCCCCGGTTTTGGATCAGGGATCTGTTAGGGGAATGGTGACGTCTGCTCTGCACCTGGATGCTGTCACATGAATTTCAGGCACAGCAGAGACTGGAACGGCAGAACGTGAGGTTCCAGCAGCGTTATCTCCTTATCTGCCACGGGGCAGCCTTATCAAACATCAGGCAACCCATCACACTGATAAAACAACAAACTGGAAATAATTCCTGTGCCTTTTAAAATACTGAAATCACAGAAATCATGGAAACCATGGAATGGTTTGGGTGGGAAGGGACCTTAAAGATGATCCAGTTCCAACCACCCGCAGGCACCTCCCACTATCCCAGGCTGCTCCAGCAACCTTGGACACTTCCAGGGATCCAGGGGCAGCCACAGCTCCTCTGGGAAACCCGTGCCAGGGCCACAGCCAAGAATTCCTTCCCAAAAGCCCATCTAGCCCTGCCCTGTGGCAGTCTGAAGCTGTTCCCCCTTGTCCCAAGTCCCTCTCCGGCTCTCCTGGAGCCCCTTTAGGGGCTCTGAGCTCTCCCTGGATCCTCCCCTTCTCCGGGTGAACACCCCCAGCTCTCCCAGCCCGGCTCAGGAAGAGAAGCCAGAGATGCTGGTGCAGTCCCAAGAGCTGCAGGGGGTGCAGAGCCCTTCTCGATTTTGCTGCTTTTCCCAAAGCAGGCGAGCTCTCCTTGGGCCTCCTTCCCTCATTAGAAGTCAGCTCCCGGCTCCGGTGACTCACGGTGGCAGCTAAATAAACCCAACACCTCTCATGACTCACGGGTCAGGTGAGAGGAGCAGCAATTCTCATTTGCATGTGCATTTTACACCTTCTCGGAGCCTGATTGTCCTCAGCAAAGAGCAAAAGCAGCCGCAATCAAGTCAACACTTGGGGCTTGATGCGAGCAGCTCCCGGGGGAAAAGATGAGTTTCTCCAGCGGGAGAAAAATCCATCCCGCAGCCGACGCTCTAGCAATTGCAAAATTTGTCAATAATTGCAAAGCCGCCGCTGCTAAAGAAGGGAAGCTTATCACCAAGTCCACAACCCGGCTTGATAAGCGCCCGGAAGTGCCCAGAAATTCCTACGTGGCGCTCTCAGGGGAGAAAATGAAACTTCTCAGTCTTCTCGCACACCCTCTGCAAAGCAAAGATCCCCTCTGGCTCTGCAATTCTTCACCCACTCCTCGGCCAAGCTATTTCTCAAGCAAACCCAAGCACCTCGAGCAAAGAGTTCTGTCTGAACAGTCTAAAAAAGCGTTTATTACCCCAAAAGGGAGGTGCTGCAGAAATATTAAAAACCAGCAACGCTTTCTCAGGGAATTCATTTCCTTCCTCCACTTGTATTAAAGTCTCCAAGTTTCCCTGTTTATCTTTGTAAAAATCACGCTTTTGGTCGACGAGTTCATGCATTTATCTGCAAGAAAGCCAGAAGCCAACTCGGAATATCAGCTGAAATCCGAGGGCCAACCCGGTTTGAGGGATAATTTCTTTATCCGGGCTCGCAGTGCCCGTCCCCGGTGAGGAACAGGATCGACCTCGGCGGCAGGCTCTGGTCGTGCTGTTCTGCCTGGAACCGCACAGAATCACATCCTTTTTATCAGATTAGCCGGGGCCAGAAGCCTCAGCGGGCTGATCGAGATGAAGCATTACAAGAAGAAAATTGAAAATTACGTCAGGAGGAGGATGCCAGATTGATGATCCCTCGGTGCCGCCCGGCTCAGGTCGGCGTGTCGCCGTCACCGCGGCGGCAGCGCTGGACACAGAGCAGGGCACGAGTTTGGGACAAAGACGAGAAATTACTGGCTAAAAGGGGGGAAAAAACTGGGGTTTTGAGCAAGCTGGCATAGCAGAAGGTGTCCCTGCCCAGGCAGGGGTGGGATGGGATGAGCTTTAAGGTCCTTTCCAACCCAAACCACCCCGGGATTCTGTGGTTCTCTCCCGGCTCGAGATCCTTTTCCACACGAAGGAATCTCCGTACAAAACCTGAAGTTAAACAATGATTTCCACAAGAAATAAGGGCTCCAGAATCCCATTCAGAGTCAGGGCTGAGAGAGGCAGGTCCCGGGGTACTGCCGAGCGCGGTGCCCACGGTACAGAACAAGGAGAAGGCTCTCAGAATTCCTCACTCCTCACGGCCTCTGCTGATGGAAGTGGCGAAGGAGATGAATCCTCACCACAAAGAGAAATAAATTCAACCTCGACGGTTTATTTCAAGTGTCACTGACCATCTCAGCCAATGCTGCAGTGACACAGTACAACAACCAAGCTCCACAAGCACGAAAACTAAAAGCTCTGATTCATCTCCAGCCCCATTTTCTCGCCCCTTGAATATTTAGGAAATGCAACTCGAGTAACTCCCACAGAACTCCATTTACCAAGCACTTAACGTGAGTTCCACGTTAAAAATATCAACCCTTATTTATCTGCTGAAGAACCCACACGTTGTCAGGGCAGGTTTTTGTCACACACCGCTCGATCTGGGCTGCTCTGACTCCACAGAGTCGCTTTGGGTTTAAAATTGCTCGGTCACACGGGCTTGTGGCAGAAATAGTTTCCTCATTATCTGCAGAGCAAAGGCCAGGCTGCTTGAAAAATTATTTTAGGCCCAATAAAATTAGCTAAGACACCTGCAGCAGGAAAAAAAAAAAATATGGACTACCCAAATCCTGAACCACGGCAGGAATTTGAATGGAGAACCTGCAACCACCACCCTCCTTCCCTGAGGAGCTGTGTCCTTCAGAAACTCTTTGCTCAACTTGTTTGCTATTTTATCTTGATAAAATCCACTGGGAAAGAGCAGCAGAGCACTTTTTGTTTGGTCTTTGAGCGACAAGAGGAGGGGGAAAAAAAAAAAGCAACCAAACCAGCAGAAGCGTTTGGTGCCCTCCAGAGGAAAACCGAATCAAGCTGCAGCTTTCAGATACAAAGGAGCGGTCCTAAAATCACTTCTCCTGGAGATGACAGCTCTAAAATCACTCCCCTTGCAGACGATAACGTCACAAATCAAAATCCACAACGACAAGGCGGCAAACTGAAACCATCAAAGGGATGCTCACCTCACTTAACAACTCCAAAACACCAAACCTCTTTTTTTTTTTTTT
>VZTD01002594.1:51112-62576 GCA_013397725.1 Rhagologus leucostigma
AAGAGAAAAGAAGAGAAAAGAAGAGAAAAGAAGAGAAAGAGAAAAGAAGAGAAAGAGAAAAGAAGAGAAAAGAAAAGAAAAGAAGAGAAAAGAAGAGAAAAGAAGAGAAAAGAAGAGAAAAGAAGGAGATCATCATCCCAACAGCTTCAGAGGGACTGAAAACATTGGAATCTGCTGAGAAATTCTATACATTCTACAAATTTTATTCCCAAATGATATCCCCAAATAATATTCCTAAAAAATACCACCATCATCTGCTTTTTTTGAGCTGTGCTGTGGTCTAAATTTTCCTTAAGGACAAAAGGACCCAATTAGAAATTGATGCCAGCAAAGTTAAACCCACATTAATTAATTCTCCACATCAATTAATATGTTAATGCCCAAATTCTCCCCTGTGCACGCGGCTGGGACTGATCCCAGTCTCGCTCAGTGTTTTGAAGACTCAAAAGTGTAAAGGATGAATTTTTTTTGTAACATAACCAGTATAAAAATTAAGCCCCCAAAAAAAAAAATCTCTCAACAACGCAGTTTATTCCTTGAGAAAGATCCCAAAAATTAAAAAAACCCTCCAGGTTCTGGAAAAGAACAGCTTGGAGGGATTTTTTTGGACTGATCCAAATTATTTGGTCAGGATGGAGAACAAACATTATTATGTTGAATGAAGAAAACTCAAGGTTTATAAAATGTAAATATACATTGCACAGGACCGTGTGCTGGGAATCCTGGATTTTCCTGCAGGCTATTCCCACCTCCTGGAAATGGGATTTTTGACTCAGAACATCAATCCCCCGTCAATATGCCATGGAAAAAATGCGCTCCTGCCTTCAAGTCCTGCAATCTCATTTCCTTAGGACGCAGGCAGGGAGGGAGGAACGACTGATCCTGTCGAAGAGATGTTATTTAGTGAGGACTAAAAATAATTCGGGAGCAGCTGTGAGGGTGGGGCGGTGTCCGGAGCAGACCCAGCCCCTCACTGCTGACACTGATCAATCCAGCTGTACCTTCCCCATAAAATATCTGGGAATTCGCTGGGAAGGACTCCTGGGGTGTGGCCGCAGTGAAGCCTCGGGCTCAGAAACCACAGCTCTCAGCTGGAGCGGCATCCTTGGAGTCTCCTTGGAGCATTTCCCTGGATAAAGAGAGGGCAGGAATTCCCTCCCCCCTGCACGGACATGGGGGTTCCACGTCCCTTCGCTCAGAGACCTCATTAACTCCACTCACTGTAATTTACTATTTCGTGTAATTGGCCCAATTGACTTTAATTTATTCCAAATGAAGAGTGAGCCTGGTCACATTCTGTGCTTTCCATGATTAGTAATAAACTCCAAACCCTCCCAGGCTGGCTCGAGGAGAACCCATTCACCACGCGCGAACGTGGAGCCGGTGGATGTCCCCTTAATCAGGTGTTTGTTCTTATTTTGGTGTGCTCTGGTTGAGCCTCCTGAGCTGGGAGCTCCCTCTGAAAACCCCTTTTTTCCATCTTCGTTGTTGGCTGGAATATTCTTTATTCTCACCTACGGTCTGCACTGGGATCATTGATCTATTCAAGGGTTTCATTTTAATTTGGCTCGGTGTTTGCTCGCCTTGGGCGTTTATTCTTTCATCCTGGGCTATTCTTCTAAGGATTTACTGAAAGATTTGCACATTAAGCCTCTTTATTTAGGCTTGATTAAATAGGAGCCTTTTCAAAGGTCTTCATTTCAAGCAGGTTTCCCAATGCTGCCTTTAATAAGAAATGGAAATTAATTCTGGATTATTCCTGGAGAATTATATTTATTTATTTCTTTTTTCCTATGCGTCAGCCCGGTTTAACCTCAGCTTTATTGTCTTTGGGGCCGCGCTCATTTAGGGCTGGAGCAACAACGGGTTTGTACATGAGGATAAAAAACTCAGCTCTTCTACTGACACGGGGAAAACTCCAAAATCGGGAGGGATCCAGGACTGTTGTCAACAGAAAAAGTTTAGGAAAGACCCTGAGGGGCAGGAGCGTGTCCAGGGAAGGGAACGGAGCTGGGAATGGGGCTGGAGCACCAGGAGTGGCTCAGGGAGCTGGGAAAGGGGCTCGGCCTGGAGAAAAGGAGGCTCCAGAAGGAATTTCCCTGTCTGGAATTCCCAGACAGGAGGGGGCAGCCAGGTGGGATCAGGATTTCTCCCAGGGAACAGTGATGGGATGAGCAGGAACGGCCTCAAGCTGTGCCAGGGGAGGTTCAGGTTGGATATTGGGAACAGTTCCTGCCTGGAAAGGGCTGTGCAGCCCTGGCACAGCTGCCCAGGGCAGTGCTGGAGCCCCCATCCCCGGAGGGATTGAAAATCCCTTTGGATGTGGCACTTGGGGACGTGGCTCAGGGGTGGCCTTGGCGGTGCTCGGAATGGTTGGACTGGATGACCTTAAGGATTTTCTCCAACCTTAACAATTCCATGATTGTCTGATTTTATATCAGTTAAATCCTTCCTGACTGGGGTTGCAGGTTAATTAACTTCAAAGATCACATAACTTCCCTAAAATCCAGGGAAAGAAAATCGAATTCACCTATTTTTACTCTGAGCTGAGATCCTTTCACTTCCGGCCCGGCAATAAAACAGCTTGAAACTGGGAAGGGGAAGTTGTGGTGGGAGGAACCCGCGCGAGGACACTCCGATCTCCAGAGGACGAGGGCGCAAACTGTGAGGCAGAGGCTGAATAATGACATTTTCTGTTCTTCACCAGTGCCAGAATCAATTTCCTTGCCCGCAGGCTGTATTTGGGTCAGGAGGATGCCTCCCCATCTGGGAGACAATGCCTCTCTTTTATGTAACCCTCCTTTAGCTCCACTCCCAGGCATTCCCTGGCTTCCACGGCTCGGGGAACGCCAGGTCTGCTCCCCGAACGCCCGACACGCTCGTGAGCACGGCCTGCTCCTGGCAGTTCTTTGTTGCCGCATCCACAAAACCCGTGGAGCTTTCTGGAATGACTTCCCTGGGCTCCTTTCATGGGAGGATGCCCTATTTTAGCAGCCCCGAGCACAATGAGCCCTCAGTGTTAAGGTTTGGGGCTGCTTCGCTCGGGCTCGGGGCGCGGAGAACGAACGAACGATCGAACGAACGTCGAACTGCGGCCACGCGGAGCTGTGAAATTTCGTGTTGGAAGGGAGCCGTGCCAGCACGCTGTAAAAAGCATGGAAAGGGATTTTTGGGATGGCAAGGAGAGGGAGGAGCGGATAACAGGGTCACCGTCTCTGCACAGACAGTGCTGTCCCTTTCCCGCCGCCAGCGGTGTTTGGGATGCGGCGAGATTCCCTCGGAGCAGCCAGCCATGGGGGGCTTTGTGTCCTCCTCCTGCCCAGGTGTCCTCTCAGCAGCACTTCCCTGAGGGAAAAACTCCGAGCTCTAACGTTCCTGGGGGTGCCCGACACCGGCCCAGGTGATGGAATCACGAACTGGTGACACTTGCCAGGGATTTCACCTTCCGGAGCTGATCGGATCCACGAGCCCCTCTCTTCTTCCTCTCAGCCGCCTGCCTGCTCAGGTCTGGGGTGTGCCCTCCTCCCTTCCTCCTCCTGCAGAGCAGAACACAAAACCATCAATAAACGCTGTGCACTTGCTTCCCTGGGGTTGATAAAAATCGAATCCTTTGGGATATTGCCGCCTAAAAAGACATGGGTTGAGATAACACATTTTTATCTTGCCCCTGAGGCAGCCCCAAAGAGCACAATCAGCTTCCAGGGCTCAGGGGAAGGTGGGAACTCGATATTTTTTTAAGTTATGACAAATTCCGCAAGCTCAGGACTCAGTGATTTAAGCTAAGTCCACCTAAGATGTAACAGCACCTTAGGGAAATTCACAGAGAAGAAGTTGAGCTCAATCAATTTGAGAGTTTTCGGTATCCAATGTGTAACCCGAAGTGTGAAAAAGGCTGGGGGCTGCCTCCAACAAGGTGTTTATTCACTGTTTTCAGGGCCAAATAATTCTATGTATTTGTATTTGTACATGTATAAATATATAAATGCGTAATTTTTGATATTCTATTCCGCTGTTATTAAACTCAACACAATTAACTGGCAGGACAGGAATATTCCGGAGTGTGAAAATTAAGTGAATTGCACTGGAATTTGGCCAGTTGCCATGTTTTTTTCCGATATCAGCAGTAAAATCCAGACTCTGAGGCACTATTTGTAGGCGCCCAGGCAGGTTCATTATCCGAAGGTGTTCATTCCATGTTCAAATTCCGTGACATGGAATCTGGGAATTGAAAGCAGCAGCTCTGAGTGATTCTCCCAGTGTCTCTGGGCTCCGTGCTAAAAAGGGCACAGTAGGAATACAAAAATCATGGATATAAAGGGTGGAAATAGACTCTAAAAGCAACTTTTATCCTGTGAAAAACCCGGATCGCGCCACACAACACACACACGGCACCAGCACGTGTCCAATACTTCCTCATCCCAGTCCAGCACCATAAAGTCAAATCCAGCATTATTTCCAGTGGGAAACTGAGGAAAACTGCCACCTGTTTATAGACACAAACAGTCAAGGGAGAAAATTCTATCCAAAATATTCCAGTTGGGAATCGATTGGTCGTTTTGGTGGACCTGGCAGTGTCCAGGTTATGGTTGGACTCGGTGATCTCAAAGGTGCTTTCCATCCTAAATGGTGCTGTGACCTCTGGGCAGAAGGCAGCCCCGGCCTTGTGGCTGCAAATAAAGATAATTATTGCAAATTCAGGTATCTGCTGCTGTGTTCTGGTGTCCAAATCCTGGTGTCAGCTCACCCCCACAACCCCAGCTCCAGGTCAGGGAAATGGAAGTGAGGACGAGGAAAAAAGCGTCGGAGCCTGGATGAGGACGGCGGGTCTCTCACTGCCGGTGCCGAACTCGGTGTTTCTCACCCCGTTTTCCTCCCTTAAGGAATTTTTTTTTAAATTCCCACACGCCCACCAGGCACGGAGTGCTGGGCTGGCTGTTCAGCAGCGTGAAAAGGGAGAGACGAGCGTCGGGATCCGGGAGGACGGGGCCGCTCCGAGTCCTTCTCACGCGAGCGAGCCCCTCTTTGTCGGAAGCGGGGCCTGGGCCGCCGGCAGAACAATTACTGCGAGTAATTATTTTCTCGTTGGGTAAACACTCGGGGACAATATGCGACTGTTTTTTAGGGCCAGCCTACGGCCGTAAATTACCCAAGGCTGGGGAGGGGGAGGAGAGAACTTGCGTTTTGGCCGAGCTGTTGTCGTGAGAAGTAGCAGGGCCCCGTCTTGAGGCACAAGGCCGCGGTCTTGGCGGGGCTCCAGCGCTCGGATAGAATCGGAATTCATTATTCGTGATCAAGTGGGAGGCAAATCTTTTGATTTATTGGCAACGAGCTGCACAAACAGCAGATGCCTTCCAGCGGAACTGTGCATGCGGGGCCTGACAGAAACGCCCTCCTGGGCCTTTGTAGGCAGATCAGAGCCCCACAGGAAAATTTCCTAACTCGGCTCCACGCTTTAGATAAAAATCTTTCACTTCCCCTTTGCAATATTTCTTTGTGCCCAGAGAGGCAAATCCCTCCTTGCTGATCTCTGGAGGAGGTTTTTTTGTCTGTAACAAAAAAGCTGCTCGGACGATTCAGGCAGAAAACAAACCAGACCTACCAGAAATCATCGCCGTGATAAATTACAACACCGATAGTCACAGCTATAATTCTGTGAAGGGATTTTGATAACCCCTTCCAGGCAATTTGTAATTCAACCCCGTCTGTATCTGTCCTCTATCACCTCACCACTCCCTTGGCTGCACATCTGATCGCTGCTATTCTTAATTTCCCTGCTCAGTGACTGCGAAGCTTTTCCCACACTGTCCTAACTAAACCCAAAACCTCCCCCAGTGAACTTACTGGGGGATCTCTGTCCCATCTCCCTCGTGCTGCAGGGGGGTTTTCACTGAGCTCCTGGGCACAGATTTAGGGTACAAGCTCCTGCCTTTCTGAGCAAGCAGCAAAGAAATCCAGCAGAAACAAAAAATAGGTTTCGATTATCATCCGGATTGCAAATGAACCCGTTTTTGGGCACTCCTCAGCTGTGGCCCAGTGTTATTGTTCTCCCACTGGCCAGGCCAAACCCTCGCCCAGCCGCTGTCTGGAAATGTATTGACCTGTTTTTCAAAGCTAAAGAGCCAATTATGGTCTCACAGCCTGCAGAATGTATTTTGTGTTTCCGCTCACAGGACTCCCTTTGTCTCCACTGCACTGCGCAATTGAGAATCGACTGCAGCTCCTTCTGCTTCCCGTGTTTGCCCTTTTTTTTTTGGCTAAACAAGGGTGAGTTCTCTGCTAGGAATCCTCAGCAGTGTTGTTTCGGTGCTGCTGTGGAAGGGAGAAGGTGGCTGACGACTCAAAAGGCCAACCAAGGAACAGATGAAAACTTCGTCATCGCAGATGACAAGAAGTGACTTTTTACACGAGCGGTTTTGAACTAAAAGAGGGGAGATTTAGATCAGAGATTAGGAAGAAATCATTCCCTGTGAGGGTGGGGAGGCCCTGGCACAGGTTGCCCAGAGAATTTGTGGCTGCCCCTGGATCCCTGGAAGTGTCCAAGGCCAGGTTGGACAGGGCTTGGGGCAACCTGGGATAGTGGAAGGTGTCAGGGTTGAACCTGGATGGTCTTTAATGTCTCTTTCCACCCAAACCATTCTGGAATTCCGTGAACTCTTTAATGTCAATAATTGAATTTAAATGTCAATATTTCACCCTGATTTGATGAGCAGCAAAGTCCTCCCCTCCCTTCGGAGCAGAAAACAACTGCAGAGTGAGGTCGAACTCTGAGGAGATTTCAACCAGGTCCAAGAGTTAGGAAAAACCTATTTTTTGGTGGATTACCTCTTAAATTCTGCGAAATTCAACCCGGAATTAGGCAGATTAACTTGGAGTCAAGGTAGCAGCCAGCGACTCGTCTCGCACGTTGCTTTGATGGTGGCGTCAGGTATTCCTTTGATGTGATCCTGTTTATTCGCAAGGAATTCTCCACAGCTCCGGTTTTCCTCGGCGCTCAAGTGGCACAAAACGGTTTGTTGGCTCAGGGGTTTCCAGTCGAGGTGCTGGGCTTGAAAAGCTCTCTCCAGTCCTTTCCTCTCCACCATGCCTCTGAGCTTCTGCGAGTTCTGCCACGTCCTCTCCCACACGTTCATGTCCTCGAGGAAACCCTCATCCCTGCTCCTTCCCATGTGCGCTCCGGCTGCAGCAAGACCCGTTTCCTCTCCCAGATCCCCCTTGGCAAACCCTGGGAAATCGCTTCTATTGTTTCAGGATCTCGTTTTACACCGATTTCACCCCTCCTGACATCCATTTTACACGAGCGGCGCTTGTTTTGCCCTTGAGCTCCAGGAATCCGGCTCATCCGCCGGAGAACTGCACCTGACAGCGCCGGCGGGGTCGGAGATTTTTATCTTGGGATTCTGTTCTGCCTTCCAAGCCGAGCCCTGGTCAGGCAGGGTCTGCCTGCGTGGAGGTGGATCCTGCGCAGCATTCCTGGGAGACTCCAAGCCAAGGCTTGGCATCCTGGAGGGACACCGGGACCGCGGTGACGTTTTCCTGCCACCCCCACCAAAACCCGAGGGACGCTCGAGGCGATGTCTCCCTGCTGCAGAGATCCAGCTGAAGAGCTGAATCCCCCATCCCTTGGCAGCTGCCTGGAAGTAAAGGGTGGAGAACACAACACGGAGCCTCAGCGGGAGGATTTTTGGGAAGGGACAGCAAAGCGTCCGCAGAAAAGAAGCACCAGAACATCATTGTGGGAGTGGGAGGCTGGGTCAGCACCTGAGATGTGGCACCTGCGCTGCTGAATAATCACCGCAGATGAGCCTCAGCAGCAGCAATTACCTCCAGCTTAAGTGATATTAAAGGCAGATCCTTGATAAACAGGCAAATCTCACGGAATTCCTCTCCCTCCTCGCAATAATCCTCCGTAATTGCGGATGAACGGCGGATTTGCTGGAATTAAACGTTCGGCGTTAAAACGTTCTCCACAAACGGAGAGAGGCTGGGATCTCGCTCGGGGAGGCAAGCGGGGAGTGTGTTCATTGTTCACTGTTTCGTTGTTTCAGGGGAATTGTTTTCACCTGGTTCTCAGCCTCATCCACAGCTGGGACAAGCGACTTCCAAACTCTTCAAACACGGCTTGTCCCACTTTTTCGTGGCACAGGAGAATCCTAAACCTCACAGAAACGGCACAAGGGGATCCTAAACCTCACAGAAACCTCTGGGAGCTGCCGCACAAAACCACTGAGCACGGCTGGAAAATGATGTCGGGACGTTCCTTTGCGGCAGGAAGCGTTTGGTGAAAACATTCCGTGAAAAGCCTCAAAGAACTCGACCCAAAAGCGGCGTTAGAGTTGGGAAACATCCCGCAGAAAGAGGGTGAGGTGGAAACTGGGAAGCTCTTTGATGTAGCGCAACATCCAAGGACCAGGGGACGCGGATTAAAACGTGATTCATAAAAGGCTTTTCGCTCAGGCACTTGGGAGCTCTGTGGAACACCCCGGAGCAGCGCTGGGTCCTGCAGGGTTAAGCACGTTGGGAAAGAGCTCCGAGAGCGCTTGGCCAAACAATCCCCGGCTGGGGTAATTCCTGGGCCGATTGTTCCCGGGCACGGGGATAATCTTGGCTCTGCTGGATGTTGACTTAAACACAACCCGGGTGCTTTCGCTGTGGCTCCGTTGGTTCCCAAGGTTTTTGTTGGCACAGCGGAGAGGAATCTCCTGCTCCCGGCGCGTTCGGCATGGTGAGTCCTGTGGATTCCCACAGGAACCGGGGAACGGCCATGAGGATCCACGACCTTGTTTGCCAGGCTTGGATTAATGGCAGCGTCACCCTTTTCACATCAGCTGGGTTGAGGTGACCCCCCGGGACACGTCAGAGGTGGCATTTCCAGGGATTCACACAAGAAAAGGGGGAACTCTTCCCGCAGGCCACTCCCACACCCTCGCTGTGCTTGTCAGCGCACAGAAAATTCACCCTGGATCTAAGACCGGGAAAATCTCCAGTGCCAGAGGTGACGAAAGGAAACGTGGGGCAGTTCTAACACGGATCCATGTGCAAAACTCTGCTTTGGGAGGGAAATGCCTTTCTTTATCCGGTGGATAACCCTGGGAGCCCGGGAAGGGATGGATCCAGGCAGTGCAGACACAAAAACCATTCATCACTTCAGTGCTCCGACATCCTCTTACACCTGCCCTGCAATTCAATCATCCCAGCCTGCTCTCAGCCAGGAGATCCTCCGAGTGATAGAATTATATTTCATCACAGTTCATTCATTCCTCCTCCGCCGTGCAAAACCCGCACATTCCTCCCGGCCTGGCAGCTTTACTTAAAAACTCTCCGACAACCCCTTGTCCTAATTCCTCCCGTTCCAGCTCTGTGACATCCCCCAGGACTTGTGGCCAGACAAGTCGCGCTGAGACGACACGAAGCGGTGGCAGCTGCAGCTACAACTGGACCAAAACCGAGCCGAAAAAGGCCGAAAGAGCGGGAAAGGGGGTTTGCAGCCACGCAGCTGAACGGGCAGAGCGAGCCTGCAAGGGGACGTGGGAAATCTTGTGGCACGGGGAAAGGAAAAGAGGTGAAGCTCTTACGCCTGCCTGGCCTGCTCGATGGGGTCGTAGTTGTCCAGGTAGTTGTACCGGATGGTGTCCGTGGGATTCCTGTCGGATGAACGCCAGGGAGGGAGCTCTTTCTTCCCCCTGCTTGTCCCCTGTCCTGCCACGGAAAGTTTCCTCTCTGGGACGTTGCTTTTTACTGGTTGCACGTCGATAACTATGAACTCGTCCTTGGAAGGAGTCTGATAAGAGATTAAAGCAAGGAAACAAGTTTTAGCCTACGATGAAAATTAGATTGGCCTGAATTTAGGGTTATAATAATTGGGAATTAACTCAAAATTGGTCTCTGCAGGCTCCGTTACGGTCAGTGGACAGAAAGAGGCACCTTGGCAGGGCTTTTCATCACCCAAGTCCTGTAATCCATAATAAAACGAGCCGAGCTGCTGTTGAGATGCATCGGCTTCTCTCTGTCAGCTACAGACAGTCTGTGGGGGAGTTTGCTTTAAATTAAAGGGCTGAGCTTTGAATTCAGGGCAGGAGGATCCCAAAAAGAGGAAGAAGCAGAGGGGCTGGGAGCCAGAACCCCCCGGATCTCCCAGTGGGCACAAACACCCGTGGAGGCGGTGGGTCTGTACCTTGGGCCTGGTGACGCGCAGCTCCCTCACCATCTCGACGTAGTGTTTTTTCCAGACGCCCTGCTCGAAGGGGGTCGGGCAGAAGTTGATGAACCACCCGAAACGCAGGCACTTCAGCATCCACAGCTGATCCAGCTCCGACAGGTACTTCCAGTGCCAGCTCACCTGTGAATTCCCAGCCAGTTGGAAAACCTCGGGGTTTAAAGCACCCAAGATTTCGGCTACGGTTTTCTGAGCTGGGGATGCAATTCCCACGTATCCTTGAACTAATTCAATTCTTCTGCGCTGTTAATGCTCCTTTTAAACCTTTGGTTAAACCATTCAACCATTCATGACGTGGGGCCCTTCCAGCTCGGGATATTCTGTGATTCTAAGTAATTTTCTAACCTATTTTCTCCCTGCCTGAGCATGGGTAGTTTGAGTTGCATCCACACAAAATGCTGGAGAAAGTTACTAAAGCAAGGCTTAGCCAAGCTGAGATTATGATATACTCTTAAATTATATGGAATATTAGGTTAGTGCAGCAAAAATGTCACCGATAGCTGAACTTATTAATTGAAAACTGCTTCGGGCAGCATCTCACAGCATTTTATGGCAGGTGAACAGATTTTTGGGGTCTTAACCACCGTGCTCCGAAGCACATCTGTAATTTTCTGCTTCTCCACATCCAGCACTTGACCCTCAGGCATTTTAAAGGATCTGTTTTCCTTGAAGGCTCAAGTGCTGTTCTTTGTGAAAGCACAAGCCAATATTTCTCCAAGAATTAAAGGCTCTGCACACAGCACAAGGTGTTTTAGAGGACTGTGGTTTCCAGGAAGTGCCAGGCTTCCTTTCTGGGAATAAGCAGTCTGGAAAATGCCACATTTAAAACTCTTTCGAACTGAGCATCTAAAATCACTCTTCACTTCCGTGAACCTTGGCCGATCTGGCTTAATTTAGGTTCTGAGGAACGAGCATTTGGCAGAGGCTGCCAAGTCAGAAGACCTTTTGTCTTCACCAGAAATCAGTGTTTTCCTTTTTAATTTTTTTAAACTACTTTGAGCTGGCTTTCTGAACCCCAGGCAGGTGTTGGCTTTTCTACCTGTGCACATCGACAGAGGCTCCGTGGGTCCAGGAAGGAAAAGATGTACAAGGACAGGACCCGAGGGAGCCTCGTGGTAAAATCAACCGCCTCGGTGGGGACTCGGGCCTGGAGCTGCTTGGCACAGAATTTCTGCTGGGACAGGGAGCAGCGTTCCAGCAGGTCCGCCAGGATCCTCCTCCTCTGGCCATCTGTCCACTTGTCAAACTGGG
>VZTD01002594.1:62591-79298 GCA_013397725.1 Rhagologus leucostigma
AAAAGGGGGAAAAAAAAAAAAAAAAAAAAAGGAGTTTCAGGTGCAGAGGAACCGGAGATTCAGCTTCTTAAAATAAAACGAGGCAAGGGAAAGTGCACGAGCAGCAGCTTCTGGTGACTCATTCAGAGGGAGCCGAGCGCTGGGAACAAACAGAGAGGCTACATGAAAAGAAACTCTGAAGCCACATAATGATTTCTAATCCTCAAAGCATCCAGGACGGCCTAGGCCGCGACTCGCTCGTGCTCGCGAGGCTCTTTGCTCCCGGGACCAGCTCCGAGACGTGGCTTCCCTCACGGAAAGGAGGAGGCTCAGCCGGGGGTTTACAGGAGTAGGCCCCAAAGATGAGCTCGTTGCTGGTTCCTTCTCCCTCCTGACACTTCCATGGCCCCCGCAATCTCGGAGTGCCTCACAGTTTGGGAAGTGTTTTCCCTCACAATCCCACTGCGCAGGGGAGAAACGCCAACTCTGAGAAGCGGAGCGGGGGGAAACCAAACGAGCTGCCCGCGTCTCACGACGAAAAATCTGCGGCGGCAGCAGAGTCACAGAGGTTTTCCACAGCTTTTGCGTGGTTATGGCGGGTACCTAAAGAGGAGGATTGAAGCCGTGCGGGAGGAACTGAGCGCTCAAGCAGCCAGGGGATGGCTTTGCCACCGCGGCGTCGGGGCAGAGCTGGGTAAACAGGGTGGGAGCGACGGCGGCGCTGGCTGGGGTTGCGCTCGTGGTGACAGCAGGGGATGGGAAGGGCCCTGTCAGCAGCCATCTCCCGGGAGGAGACTGACCTCATCCCACAGTCGCTGCCAAATGGCTCCAAACCTGCAGCCCGGGTGCCAGGAGGGAGGAAAAGCCCCGGGATCGTGGTGGCCGCAGGCTGGAGAGGCAGGAATTCCCAGTGGGAGCTGCGGGCAGCGGGAAGGGACGGCTGGAGAGGGATTTCCCCAAGGGGGAATATGGATTTTGCCTTTCCCTGCCTACGAGAGTGTGCAGTGACAGGACAAGTGGAAGGGTTTTGAACTAAAAGAGGAAAGATTTAGATGGGATATGAGGGAGAAATCCTTCCCTGTGAGGGTGGTGAGGCCCTGGGATAGAATTCCCGGAGAAGCTGTGGCTGTCCCTGGATCCCTGGAGTGTCCCAGGCCAGGCTGGACGGGGCTTGGAGCACCCTGGGCTAGTGGAAGGTGTCCCCGCCCGTGTCAGGGGGTGGAACGGGATGAGCTTTAAGATCCCTTCCAACCCAATCTCTGGAATTCCATGAAAACTCCTCCTCAGCGCAGCAGGAGCAGCCTTGACCCAAACTCCCCTTCTTTTCAAAGGGAAAACCGAACGGTTTGGGGAATTCCCCTCCTTGGGGAATGCTGCTTTTCCCAGTTTGTTTCCTTCTCAGGGAAGCATCCCCAACCACGCTCTCTGTTAGCACACACTGTTCCCTGAAGCCACCTCTCCACAGCTCCCAACTTGCTCTCTGCAGGTCAGCTCTCTGCGCGTTGTCTGCGTTTAACCTCAGGGACATTTAAGCCCTTCGTTAAATGTGACCTCCAAAAATTGAATGTAAATATAAATATAAATATAAATATAAATATAAATATAAATATAAATATAAATATAAATANATAAAACAGTAAGAAAAAATATGTTCTTCAAGTATTTTTTGATTATTAGGTGTAAATAAATGGTTAGGTGTCTAATGTCCCTTCCTTTCCCTGTCAGAATGAAACAGACTAAAAATTCAGATTTTTTTTTCCTCTTTCCCACCCCCCGAAAAATCCATGCTCAAACGGAGGACTGGCAGAATAATAGTTTAAAATGCACAGTGCAGATGAAGGTAACTGAGAAGCGTTTTCTTTCCTGATCACTCTGAAGGACTCACTCTTTATTGATTTATTTTCCCTTGGATGAATTCCAGCGCTGGAGAATAAACTCCAGGAAGCAGATAGCTCTTCTCCTTCTCACAAACACCTCTGCGAGACCTTCAAGAAGGTCAGAATGAAGAAAGTGTGGAACTGGCATTCCTGGAGAGACAAAAAGCCAGATAGAAACAGCTCCCAGATGTCCCTGTCTTTTCAGACACAGTGAATCAAGGAATATTCCCCTTTTTTTAATCCCTGTTTTTCGTACGACTTTCACTTCTAATGATGCTTAGCAGGGTATTAAGGGAAAACTGAAGTAGAACCTTGGGATTCAGGGCTTAGAAACGTTCCCTGAGAATAAAATCAGACAAAGATGTACCAGAAGGGAGACAGAGGAGGTTCTGCCTGTCCCCTTCTCACCCTCGGCTTGAAATAAAAGGCTTTCCCCTGTCACGCGAAGGGGGAAAACTCCTGCTGCACACGCTCCCCGTTCATGATCCCAGCCGCATCCTCTGCTCGTTAAAGCAATCCCCAATCACCAATTTGCACAGATAAATTCCTCCCGTGTGAGCTCCGGAGACGAGGGAGTGACTGGCTGAGCCTCTTCCACATCAAGAGATTAAGTGAACTAGTCAAAACAAATCCGGCTTCACTTTCCAGCAGACACAAGAGTTGCTCCTTTTTAACCCTTTCCACCCCGCCACCGGTTTCCCAGCGAGGGAATTCCTTCCAGCATCCTCAGCCTGTGTTTCAACTCCACTTAAACCAGTGCCGCACCATCAGGAGCACTGGGAGCACCCAGCCCCTTCTCCACTGCACCCAGCGGCAGCCAAGGAGTTAAGCTGGCACGATTTCTCTCTTTCCCAGCGCTGACAAGCGTGTCCCCATCCCGCATTTGGCTGCTTCCTCCGCAGATCCTCCCCCCTTGGATGCGATTACAGCAGCCCGACCAGTCGGACTGGATTCCCCTCGCTTCGCCTTCCCTCCATCCCCGCAGCTTTTCCCCTCGCCCGGGCCTTCCCCAAAGCCCTGGCGAGCAAAGTCTCCGCAGGGACCGTGTGACATCAGTGCTGGCAGGGCACGGCGCCTCTGGCTCGGTTTACAATTAATCCGTGAGTGCACACACACAAATAACGAAGCCTGACACCGAGGGAGAGCCCGAGAGGCCCCTCTGCTGCAGGACGCTGCTGGTTTTACTGGTTCTGACTGGAGGGGGACTCATCCCTCATCTCCAGCCCAGCACGCGGACCTGAGCTCCCAGAGCTGGGATCCGTGTGCTCGGCAAAAGTAGGGATGGATTCTCCAGTCGGGAAAGAATTTTCCCCTCCCTTCCCCAGCCGTCCTCTCCCAGGATTTGGTGGAGATCCTTGAGCTGGGTGAGAAGGTGAGAAGTGGACGAGGCATCTGATATCCATAAAATACCTGAATCCACCCGACTAAACCCCAAACGTCTCTGCTGCCCAGCAGCTCCTCGTCAGCGATCAGGAGCTCTCCCCCAGGATCTGTTTGGTTTCTCTTTTCCCTCTGTGGTTACACGAAGAAATCTGACTTTTTACAGGAGAATCACGGGAAGATTGGGTTGGAAGGACCTTAAAGCTCATCCCATTCCAAGAGGAGATTCCTGGGATGACTGTGAGGAAGGGAAGGTGGCCTGCTGACAAGAAGCCGACCTGTCACCTGCCATGGGGCCAGCTCTGGGATGAAGGCCAGGCTGAACAAGGCTTGGAGCAACCTGGGATAGTGGAAAGTCCCTTCCAACCCAAGTTTTTCCGTGATTCCCCTGTAAAATTTTAAGTTTGCCAGCTTAATACGGTGGTAAAAGTGAAAACTAGGCCAGGGACAATCCTGCCACGGGAAGAGCAGTTATTATCAGCAAACTTAGGGGCGGTGTTACTGTGCCCCACAAACGTGGTCCGTGGGCGCCGTCCTGGAAGAGCGTCCCTCACCTGGGAGGGCTCAGTTCCACACAGAGAGGTGACACAAGGGAAAACGAGAGGTTAAATCACAGAATCCCAGAATCAGTGAAGTTGGAAAAGACCTCCAAGACCATCGAGTCCCAGCTGTGCCCCATCCCCACCTTGTCCCCAGCCCAGAGCACTGAGTGCCACGTCCAGTCCTTCCTTGGACACGTCCAGGGATGGGCACTCCAAACCTCCCTGGGCAGCCCCTTCCAGTGCCTGAGCACCCTTTCCATGAAGAAATTCCTCCTGATGTCCAACCTGACCCTCCCCTGGCTCAGCCTGGGGCCGTTTCCTCTTGTCCTGTCCTTTATTCCTTGGAAGCAAAGCCCACATCCCACCAGGCTGCCCCCTCCTGTCAGGTGCGCAGAAACAGAGGAATTAAATCCCTTCAGGTCACCTCATTCCTTGTTTCTCAACGCCCTGGGAGACATCAAAGATGTCCTGTGGCACCAGTGGGAAAGAATAACAAAATGAAAATGTAAATCCGCGGTCCCTGGATGCGCGGAAATAAAATCAGAAAGAATTAAATGAAGAACGAGCATCCCAAGTTTAATCTAATCTTTATTTGGAAAACCAAATAAAGGAAAACCGCTGTGGCCAGGCTGCACGAGGCATTTCCTGCTCTGCTTTTCCAGGATGTTCCTTCCTTGGAAGCAGTTGAGGGCCGTTGATCTGGTTCATCTCCTGCCACAAGGCAGGACCTGCTCTCCCTAAACCATTCCTGGCAGTGTTTGTCTAACCTCAGAAGGCTCCGGATTCCACCCCGAATCCCCAGGCAAGCTGTTCCAGCAGGGAATTATCTCCAGCACCGGATTTTGCTCATGTCTAAATCAGGTCTCCATAACTGCAACTCAAGCCCAGGATTTCCTGCCCTCTCCAAGGTGAACGCGGGGATCAGATCATTCCCTTCCTCTTTTCCACACCTTCTGAGTTTCATTAGAAGATGTTTTCACGCCTCTTCTCCATCTTCCCTGCAGCACGGGGGTTGTTTCCATGTTTTCTGGACCTGAGTCTGCTCTCACATCTGACTCCTTCCCAGCTTTCCCAAAAGGCAGGGAGCAGAACCGGGAATGGCTCTGCCTTTGGGGTATTTCCCTTTATCGTAAGTCACTGTCAGCTCACGTTCAGTTTGCGATCCACCCTCATTCCCGGGAGTTTTTTCCTGCAAAGCTGCTGCATCCTTGGGTTCTCTCAGATATAAAGTTTTTGTGTGTCACTCTTCCATGCAGCACTTTTCCCTCGTCCCTATCCGACTGCAGACCTTTCCACCCTGATTTCTAACCCCCAAAGTTCAGGAAATCCCTCCATTCCTGGCGTCGTCCGCAGATGGAATCATGGAATCATTAAGGCTGGGAAAAGCTCTCGGATCATCGAGTCCAACCAATAAACGAGGATTTGTTTTCCATTCCATCATCTGGATATTCCTGAAAATGCTGAACAGGAGTTAGGACAGGCTTCAGCCTTCCAGGTTCGGAATAAATCCTTGACAGCCGCCCTGAACGTGATGCCAGCCGTGAAATCCATCCTCCAGCAGCTCCATGTAGTCCTTCTTTAAATCCTTTACAACCACCCTGAACGTGATCCCAGCCACAAAATCCGTGCTCCAGCAGCTCCATGTAGTCCGTATTTCCTGAGAGCGCTTGGAGAAGGTCATGGGATCCAGCGTGGAGAATCCTGCCTGGAGCACGGAGCTTTCTCCACGTGGTTCCTCTCACACTCGGAGCGCTCCAGGCTCTCCACAGCCCCGGGCTTGGAAGGGAGTTAAGAGCAGCTTTTGTGCTTTCTTTCCCTGGAATGCTGGATGGCAGGAGCACGAGGAGAATCAGCTCTGAAGGAGCCTTCTGACGGCTGCTGCTCCGGAGTCATGGGAAGGGTCGGAAATGTGACCTTTCGGAGATGGTTCAGCACTTGTGTGTGTGCTTGGAGGAAGGTTTTTCCCAGATTTCGGCATTTTTATACATCCAATGATTTCCAAGAGACGGGTTTTATGTTTTCCACTTGCTGCCTATCCCATTAAAAGCTGTTTTTTGAACAACGATCACTCGATTATTTCATTTTCTTGGTGTCCCTGAAATTCCTTATCACCAAAAACACAACAAATTATGGAAAGCCTATTTCCTATAAAGACAAATAATCCTTAAAATCAAAATATTTGACTGTAAAGACCAGTTCATATGGAAAAATAATTTCGTGAGTGACTTATTAAGCATAAAGAATAAGCACCAAGTCCAACCCAAACCAATCTATGTGTGCACTTGGTAGATAAAATGTCATTTATTACAGATTTCAAAGACCCTCCAGCAGGCCAGGGCAACATCTGAATATCCAACATCTCCTTTGAAGACATCACAGACATTTCCCGGGGTTTTTAATCTCATTTCAGCTCATTCCAACGATGGAATGTGATTTCCCGGCTTCAAAACTTACGGAATGGGGGCACTAAAGGAATTTATGCCTTTCCTCTCCTCAAAAGCAGAGCAGTCCCAGCTCACTTCCACATCAGGGAAAGTGAATCCCTTTTTCCAAAGAGAAGTTTTGCATTCCCATGAGATAAACTCCCAATCACCTCCAAAATCTGTCTGTAGCGAATAGAGATTTAAAGAGAAACATTTACCCATTTTCCAAGCAGGGCTCTTCTTTCTTCAAATACCTGCAAAACACACACAGACAAAAAGAAAATTGAGTATTTCAAGGGGATCCAGTATGTGCTGAGAAAAATCCAGGTTGAAAAACAATCCACAAAATATCAACGGAATCACTGAATGGATGGTTTTGGAAAAAAATTATGGAGATGCTTTATTCCAAACTCCCTGACAGGATCAGCTAAAGGAGTAGCTCAGGCATGTCCATGAGCTTTGAGTATTTTATTGGATGGAGACTCCACAACCTCTCTAAACACCAGGTTCTCCAATTCCTTAATCATTCCTGAGGCCCTGGGCTGGCTTTATCCCAGTAAATCCATGTATTTCTTGTACTGAGGAGCCCAGAAATGGACCCAGCATTCCAGAGCTTTCCTGTGGAGAGGGAAAGAATCCACATCCCTCGTCCTGCCGCCTACACTCTTCCCTCGTTGATTGTTCCTCAGTGATCCTGTCGGGAATTTATCATCCCTGCACTCCTGAAACCTCCTGGATTCGATGCCCTTGGATCCCTGGAAGTGTCCAAGGCCAGGTTGGGCAGGGCTTGGAGCAACCTGGGGCAGTGAAAGGCGTCGAGGTTGGAACTGGATGAGCTTTAAGGTCCCTTCCAGCCCAAAATATCCAGGGATATTTACAGAGGATATTTTGAGAGGTCACAACCTCTCTGGGCATCCTGTGCCAGGGCCTCACCACCCTCACAGGGAACAATTCCTTCCCAATATCCCATCTAAATCTCCACTTTCCCAGTGGGAAGCCATTCCCTGTGTCCTGTCCCTCCAGCCCTTGTCCCAAGTCCCTCTCCAGCTCTCCTGAAGCCCCTTTAGGGGCTCTGAGGTTTCTCTGGATCCTTCTCCAGGTGAACACCCTCAGCCCTCCTAGCCTGGAACCCCACGAATTCGGCTCTCCTTGGCACGCAGCGATGGGAGGTGCCTCACGTGCTTTGGGGTAACCAGAAGCTGAAATTCCCACCTCCTTATTTGAGAAATTCCATGAATCCTGACTTGGAGGCACCGTGTGCCCTGAAATCTTGCACGGATCCAATCCCAACTCAGCAAAACCTTCAGGAACGGGGTAACGAGAGCAGCCTTTGTCCCCCAGCCACTTTACAGCGACAGCTCCCACCACGGACGATCCGTATCAAAATCCAGCGGAGGATTTCTGACGTTGACCTCTATCCGTAGGGAGCCGGACCCCGAAGCACCAACACGTGGCTTCCCCACTACCACAAAACCGCCTTCACTCCTCAGGATGGCGACCTGGGAAGTGAGGGAACGCTGGAAATTATTTTTTTTTCCAGCAGACAGATCAAAGAGGGGAAAAAAAAAGCCCAGCTTATAACCGCGCGTAAAACGGCGATTAAACCGCGAGCAGGAAAACACGCTTGATCATTATAAACTCCAGACGTGTTACCGCTCTGACAGCCTGCAGAGATGGTTCCTGCAGAGAAGGACATTATCAGTGCTGATGTCTGCCGCGGCACTCGACAGCTTCAGCTCTGTCTCTCCCAGCAGGAGCGTCTCTGGCGAGGGCTGGAAAATGACATTTCTTTTGTTGACGGTTATTATTTGCTTTATTTGCATGGGGGACATCGGTAAAGCGGAGGGGGAAAAAAAAAAACCCCAACAAGCTGAACTTGGAGAAGGATTTGCCCCAAGGAAGCGATGAATAGTCAAAGATCTGAGTTTTGGGTTGGAGAACGGAAGGGAGGAGGGAGCTGTTTGTGTAACCGAGAGCGATGTTAATGGTCTTTGATCAAAGACGGACTCGTATTTGCTTTCAGCGTTCTTGGAGACACATCTGAGCTGAGGCCGCCGTGAAGTTCTGCCTCTCCAGGCACTGGGGAGCATTAATTAGCAACAGAATGGCCCAAATTTGGTATAATCGTCAAGCCCATGCCCTCTCCTCCAAGGCCTTGGAGCTACACCTGTAGAGCGCCTTGGATGCAGCCGGAGGCCCGGGGCGATCCTGGGATTGGCCGTCTCCCATCCATGGCTTCAGGGGGTTCGAAGATGCTCGAGCGGCTGGAAAACCCCTCCATCCTTTGCTGCAAATGCCACTGGAGGCTCTTCTGCCTCAGACCTGAATTCCTGCCCGGCAGAAGGCAAATCCTCCCCCGAATTCCAGTCCTTCCGTGCACTCCCAGGATGGAGTCTGCAGGATGCTCCATCTGCTGCCTGTGCTTCATCCTTAACTGCAGCACGACGCTGGCGTGTCTGAGATTTCACGCCTGGTTTTGTGACCGTGAGCAGTTTGAGATTTCCCAATTCCGCTTCCGTGACTTTGGCCTGTCCCTGATGGCGACCCTGCCTTTAAAGCAGTCGTGGAATCATGGAATGGTTTGGGTTGGAAGGGACCTTAAAGCTCATCTCGTTGCACCCCTGCCACGGGCAGGGACACCTCCCACCACCCCAGGCTGCTCCAAGCCCTGTCCAACCCGGCCTTGGACACTTCCAGGGATGGGGCATTGAATCCGGGAGGTTTCTGGAGTGCGTGGAATCACAGAATGGTTTGGGATGGAACAGACCTTAAGGATTGTCTATTCCCAACCCCCTAAGAAGAGAAGATGTCAAACATTAGGAAGAAATTCCCTGTGAGGGTGGCGAGGCCCTGGAATAGAATTCCCAGAGAAGCTGTGGCTGCCCCTGGATCCCTGGAAGCGTCCAAGGCCAGGCTGGAGCAACCTGGGATAGCGGAAGGTGTCCCTGCCCATGGCAGGGGGGGAATGGGATGGGATTTAAGGTTTCTCCCAACCCAAACCATCCCGGAATTCTATGATAAGCGTACTCTTACCACATTTGAAAATCCAGGGTAATCTACAGGAACTACCCACGGAATACCCCCGGGATTGACCCAAATTCCATGGGCAGCAAATTTATGACACCATAAATTCCTGGGTCTGCTCCTAACCATGGAATTTGGACGCTTCTGCCTTGGATCAGCTCTGAATTCCCACCGCTCCTGCCCCTCATTCCCTGCTCCAGCAAGTTCATTTCTCACACATCTCTCCCTGCTTTTCCTGCACCTTCCATCCATAAATTCCCATCCCTTCCATCCATAAATTCCCATCCCTTCCATCCATAAATTCCCGTCTCCCGTCACGCTGCCTCCCTGGAGTGCAGAGACGAGCAGAGACGTGACTGTGCAAAAACGGCACCTTCTCCCCCTCCGGCTCCCTATAAATACCTCATGGAATATCTCCTGATTTCAAACGTCAGAACTCGTTTTGTTGCAGCTATTTTTAAATTTTGGTTTTTTCCACTGCAGAGCAGAGTAGGGATGTGGAAAAAAAAGGAATTTTGGGAAGGTCAGTGGTGTAAAACCCGGATCGGAATCAAGACAATATAATTTATTATGAATTTCTGAGAACCTTCAAGGTTGGAAAAGACCTCCAAGGCCATCGAGTCCAACTGTTAATCCAACACCACCACATTCCCTGTGTGCCTTCCCAACACTTCCAGCTCATCCCTGGTATTTTTTTCGTTTTTGAATATCCGTTTCTGGTATTTTCTGGGATCATCTTGTATGTTCTTCCCTACCTGGAACATCACTAAGCACTGGATAATCCAACAATCCAATTTTAATCCCTGAAAGTTTTGCTGCAGGTCAACGCGACATCCAACTGCCTGAGGAGCAGAGGAGTAAAAAAAGGTGGGAAAAGGTGGGAAAATGTGTTTTTTTATTTCTGGTTAGGTCATGCTTTATTGCACAGCGATGTGTATCTGTGAAAATAATGTTGGAAGGGTGTAGGAAACATTAAAATGATTCAAAGGCTGGAGAATTTGCCAGATTGAAAGGACTTCAAAGAGCTCAATCTCTTCAGTTTATCAAAAAAGAAAATAAATTCAAGTGGTGGCTTGAAGCAGGGTAAAAGTCCTTCCACAGGGAAAAAAATGCTGGATGCAGAGGAGTTTAATAAGGGAGCAAGAGAAGAATCAAATTAATTTTAATGCCAGAGGTATTCAGATGGGAGACAAAGCTTCATCTTCTCGTGGGATAAGGGATTAATCACGAGAAAATTATTAGGGAAGTGGTGAAATTTCCATTTTGTGAGGAACAGCAATCTTCAACCCCAAAGGGAGCCTGGGTACCTCCATGAAGGACACATTTTAACCAAATTTTACCCATTTTAGCCAAACTCTGAGCTCAGGACTGGGAGAACTGTGCGAAACAAGTGGTCCCAAGAAATCCGGGAAAGCCGGACTTTTAACGGATCCCTCCGGATCGAATCCCGTGAATCATCGACAGAAATGGGAACGGGACCGGGAGGGAGGAGAGCGCTCCCGGCGACACGGGAGCCCAAAGTCGTGCTGGCAGCTCCCAGATATGGAATCCGAGTGGGAGGGTTTGGAAATGCGTCCCATTATTTATAAACCGGTGCATCACTCCGGCTTCCAAAATATCCGCCCAGCGTCATCCCTGTGGGCTGAGGGTTCTGCTGCGAGCACTCAGAACCTTCGGCTCACGCTCACTTTGCTCTGGGGTGAAACTGGAGGCTTCTGGTGTGTGAAAAAGCACGATTTCATGACTTTCAGCAAAAAAAAAACCCACTTTTTTTGTTTTAAAGCGATTGATTTGGCAAAATAGCAGTATTTAAATCAAATGCTTGTTTGCTTAAAATAAGTAAATCAGAATTTTCCATCTTTTCCTGTTCGATTTTATGTATCTTCCTGTATCATAAAGATATCTCCATACTTCCAACAGTGAACAAAACCTCCAAGGTCTTATTCCATTTCCCACGACCTCCACAGGGAAAAACATGAATTAATTTTTTCTAGGATTTGGGAATTTGTGAACTTGAGGATTTGTCTTGGGGTTTGAGACTGTTCCAAACCGACCGGACACGATCCTGAGGAAACAAATCCTCAGGTTGGCTTTGCCCTGAGGGGTTGGACTGGATGATCTCCATGAGCCCCTTCCAAGCTCAACAATTCCGTGATTCCCTGAATTTCACCCGTTTGCTCGGAACTTGCCTTGTCATTCATGAGCTGGTGGTTCAGGGGCGTCCACGTGCTCAGCTTGAACTGGAGCTTGGAGCCATCCGTGTTTCTGGGAGGTGCAAAAGCCATGGATCCAGGAGAGGCTGGATCCTCCTGTCGCCACCGGCGGCTGCAGAACACAACACAGATGGACGTTATCCCTGAGCCATTCCTTTGTTTTTACGGAAAAAAGAACAATTTTAAGAAGGAATCCGATGGTTTCATAACACGGCAATGACACAAGGGAAAAATCATTTGGAATTCTGGTAAGGTGAAGCTTTTTGTTTTGCGCACCCACAGGATCCACGAGATTAAAGTCCTGGAAGTGTCCGAGGCCAGGCTGGACAGGGCTTGGGGAACCCAGGATAGGGGAAGATGTCCCTGCCCATGGATGGGGTGGGATAGGATGAGCTTTAAGCTCTTTTCCAACCCAAACCATCCTAGGATTCCGTGATTTCCCACTGTGCGCTAATAATTGATAAATAATTAATAATTAAGCAGATCTTCTTCATCACAAGTGTTAATGAATATTCCTTTGAACGGGCTGCCCAGGGCAGTGGTGGAATCACCATCCCTGGAAGTTTTCCCAAAAAAACTGTGGATGTGGCACTCGAGGACGTGGTTTGGTGGTGACCGTGCTGGTGGTTGATGGTTGGACTTGACGATCTTTCTTCCAACCCATTCCATGATTTTTGCAGCAGGAGTTTCCACGTGAAATAAATCAGACATTCAACAAAATTTCCCCTTTCGGGACGCCAAATGTCTGAACTTTGTTCAGACAGAGCAATTTCTTCAGAAATTCTTGCCCAAACATAGGAAAAGGGATTTTTTTCCCCCTTTCCTCTTCTCTCCTGCAGTTGGATTCAGCAGGATAACGCCGTTCCTCACCCCAGCTCTCCAATTTCCAGACTGGAGCCTTAAGCTGCAGCAGCCCAAAAACCAAATAATTTCTTTATCACATTAAAAAATATCTCCGTTCCCTGCGTGTAATTATTTCTGTAATTACCTCGGATGGCTTTACAGCTTCACGGTGGCAGGATGGATAATGGGATTTTTGGGACAAGAGAAAGGCAAACCCATGAATTCACTCCCGTATTGTGTTACCAGCCTGTCCTGAACCCAAACACATCAAAACCCACTCAGAAAAAGGACCTTTGCAGCTACTCTCAGACCCAGACAAAATTCCTCTGTATTTCGGTGGATTAATCTTCAAAACCCGCTGCGGGATCTGTCTGGGCACATCACTTTTCTGCTTAATTTTTCTTTCCTTCCTTTCCTAAGTTATCACGGAGTCAAAGAAATAAAAAGGAAAATAAAACAATGAAAAATCTGTTGCACTTTCCTCTCCGTGCCCAGGAAATAAATTCGTTACAAGAATCTGAGGGTTTTTTTTTTTTTTTTGGGCTTGAAGATCCTTAAATAAAATATCATCTGTCCAATTTTAACTTCCCACTGAAAGCTGCAGGACTCGCCAGGGTTTCACACCCTCACGTTCTGCAGCTGGACAACGTCAAAACCTTCTTGTGCAACCGAGTAGGTGGTTTTGGGTGGATTTGGGATCGTTCCCTGCCTCCGTTTTGTTTTGTTTTGTTTCCCTTCAATGCCCAGAAACGCCGGGCAGAGAAACAGCTCGGCTGCCAAAAAAACAGGTCCAGGCACCCGGTGTCCTGTTTTTCAGGGACAGCCTTGTCCATTAGTCACAAACCCCACCGGCTGCCACCGCAGCACCTCCCAGCCCTGGGTTCCCCTCCCAGTTTCCCTCACAGATGTGGCTTTTGGGGCTGGAGCAGCCGCATTCCCAAAGCACCTCCGAGGAGGACCGGGGTGTTGCCGGAGAGAGCTGAGCCTCTGGAACCCCTTGCGAGCCCTCGGTGCCAAAAATGTGGCTCAGGATCTGGAAGAAGTCTCCCCATGATTTCCTCACGAGGAGAAATGGAGGGACGGGTGTTGGTCTCTTCTCTCTCCTGCTGTAGGATCCGAGGGAAAGGCTGGAGATGCGTCACGGCGGGGTTTTGGGTGGATTTTAGGCAAGGTTCTTCCCTCAGAGGGTGCTGGGGCACTGAACAGGCTCCCCAGGGAATGGTGACATTCCCAAGGCTGCCAGAGCTCCGGGAGCGTTTGGACAGCGCTCCACAGGGTGGGATTGTCGGGGTGTCTGTGCAGGGCCGGGGGTTGGATCGATGATCCTGGTGGCTCACAAGGAGGAGTCACATTCCATAAAACTGCACAAGCCCTAAAACCGCCTGGATCGGACTTGGTTTTCCAGTATTTACTGACATTCCTCAAAGGCTGCGCGTGCTGGGGCTCAGTGCTTGGGAGTTCGTTCGTGGAATGGTTTGGGTGGGAAGGGACCTTAAAAATCATCTCATTCCAACCCCCTGACACGGGCAGGGACACCTTCCACCATCCCCGGTTGCTCCAAGCCCCGTCCAACCTGGCCTTGGACACTCCCAGGGATCCAGGGGCAGCCACAGCTTCTCTGGGAAATCCCTTTCAGAGTCTTACCACCCTCACAGCCAGGAATTCCTTCCCAGTATCCCATCCATCCCTGCCCTCTGGCAGTGGGAAGCCATTCCCTGTGTCCTGGCCCTCCATCCCTTGTCCCAAGTCCCTCTCCAGCTCTCCTGGAGCCCCTTTAGGCCCTGCAAGGGGCTCTGAGCTCTCCCTGGATCCTTCTCTTCTCCAGGTGAGCACCCCCAGCTCTCCCAGCCTGGCTCCAGAGCAGAGGGGCTCCAGCCCTGGAACATCTCCGTGGCCTCCTCTGGACTCTCTCCAGCAGCTCCACGTCCTTCTGCTGTTGGCCCCAGGGCTGGGCCAGCTCTGCAGGTGGGGTCTCAGGCAGAATCCCTCCTCCTGCTGCCCACACTGGCCAGGCTGGACGGGGCTTGGAGCACCCTGGGACAGTGGGAGCTGCCCCTGCCCGTGGCAGGGGGTGGCACTGGGTGGGTTTTAAGGTCCCTTCCCACCCAAACCCCTCCGTGACAGACCCACACCAGGACACTCTGGATCGCTGCAGTGACTCCGAGCGCGGTTAATCCGCGAGGTGACATCGAGGTGGCTGCAGCAGCGGCAGCCACGTGGAAAAGCAGCCGGAATTCTGTGCGGAGCCGGCACCGACGAGCTGCTCAGCCAAGGCCCCACTTCTCCTCTGCAGGAGTCGTTTATCTTTGGACTGGCTGCCCGAAAAAACATTCCAGAGATTGCTCCGGCTCGTTCGTCCCACGTCCCGGGATGAAATTCCTCAGGCTCAGGTGATCCCAAAACATTCCGGCAGCAAGGGACACCAGGGGAGGTTAACAAGGATCAAGCCTTAAAGGGACGTCAGGGAAATGTTGGTTCACTGCCCGAAGAGGAAAAGCTATTGACACATGATGACAAAAAACATCCGTCATCTTTCCAGAAAAATTTAAATGGAAATGTGGGAGCAGGTGGCAGGCATAGTAAATATCAGTCCAAAAGAGATTTGGGGAAAAAATCCCCAAGTTTTGTGAGTTTATACAGGGTTGGAAAGAGCAAAACTGCCTTGGTTGCTACAGGCAGAGTCCCTAGGAACGGGTCGCAGTTGGGATGGGAGGATCCATGAGATTTGGGTATGAAGGAGACACAGAGTTTCGGGGAGCAGGAGACAGGAATGGTGAAGTCTAACAGCAGGAAAAATTCACTTGGAAGCCAGTGGAAATGCTTCCGCTCATTCCGGCACAAGTTGGAGTTTTAAAATGGTTTAAAAAAATAAGTGATTGCACTGAAGAAAGCTCAACAATCCATAATGGTCATATCCCGTTAACCAGGGGCACTGGAATAATTTCCTTTACCGGGGCTAATCTCTGCTTAACCGTACTCAAAACAACTCCTGCAGAAGCAGAACCACTTTATGAATGATTTTTGACCACTTTATGAATGATTTTTGACCACTTTATGAATGGTTTTTGACCACATGTCTAAGAAAGAAAGCGTTTGTGGTGCACAGAGCCTGGTGCACGCAGAGGTTTAGGGATGTGTTTCCCCAATCCCATCAATCCCTGTGGCAACAATGGTGCCGTAGAGGAGTTCAGACGGGAATAAATTCAGAAATTTCAGAATTCAACTGAATCGACCTCAAGCTAAGGCAGGAGAGTAATATTGATCATAAATTTTTATATCCAAATAAACAGTGATGGAAGAAAGGCTTTAAGCAGCAGCACGGAGCACAGGTGCAGGCAGGGCAGAGGATGGGTGGAGAAGGACCTGGGGCTGGAATCGGTAATCCGTGCCATGGATTCCAGTGTGTTTTCCAAGCATTTCCTGAGCTTATATTTGCGTGGTGCCTTTGTTCCCTGTCCCCTTCCACCTCCGTTATTGGAGATGCCCCTCACGGAATCACAGAATTGTTCAGGGTGGTGAAAGACCTCTGAGATCAGCAAATCCAGACATTAACCCAGCACTAATCCAGGTGCTAAAGTGCCACCTCCTCGTGGTTTTTGAACAGTTCCAGGAATATCCAACCTGAACCTCCCGTCGCACAGCTTCAGACTCCTCTCATCCTGTCCCTGTTTCCTGGGAGCAGAGCCCTGTCAGGGAGCTGTGCAGAGCCACAAGGTCCCCCCCGAGCCTCCTTTTCTCCAGGCTCAGCCCCTTTCCCAGCTCCCTCAGCCGCTCCTGGTGCTCCAGCCCCTTCCCCAGCTCCGTTCCCTTCCCTGCACATGCTCAATGTCCTTCTTGTCCCAGAGCTGTCCCCAGCACTGGAGGTGCCCCAGCAGAGCCAGCACAGGGGACGGGCACTGCCCTGGCCCTGCTGGCACTCCAGAGCGGGGACAGCCCAGGCGCCATCGGCCTCCTGCCCACCTGGGCATCGCTGTCCATAGGGATCCACCCTGCACTGCCAGGATGTAAACACTGGGAACACCGGTGCAGAGCCGCTGTGCAGAGCTCCCACCGACACCGGCGTTTCCCGCCGTCCTCCCCGCATCCCGAATCCGTCATCCCCTCCGCATTCCCTACGGAGTTTGTGCCACCTCCCCGCTGTGTCCCAGCGCATTCGTGTTCCCCTTCCCGCCGTGCCGCACTGCCCTTGTCCCCCTGTGACGACGCTCTGCACCCCCAGTGTCCCATGGGATGTGTCCCCTCGTGCCCCACCGCAGCGACACCCCCTCCCCGCGCTCTCACAGGGCTCCCGTGTCCCCCCGTGTCCCCCCGTGTCCTCTCACCTTCCTCCTCCCGCCTGCGGACGCCGCCTCCTCCTCTTCCTCTTCCCCCCCGTCCGCATCCCGTCGCTATGGCAACCCCGGGGAGGGGGCGGTGCCAGCCAATC
>VZTD01002594.1:85913-135120 GCA_013397725.1 Rhagologus leucostigma
CTTCCTTCCTTCCTTCCTTCCTTCCTTCCTTCCTTCCTTCCTTCCTTCTCTAACCTGTTTTACACCAGTTTCCCACTGATTTCCCTTAACCCTCTTTTGGGTTGTGCTGCAGTTACACCCTCTGGAGATCTCGGAAGCCTCGGTTTTATCCCCCGGGGCTTTTCCCTCTCCCGAGTGGAAGCGTTGCAGCTCTCTCCCTGCAGTGTCCCTCTCCGAGCGCCGGCCTTCCTTCCTGCGTTTTTGCTGCTTCGTTCCTGGGATAATTTGAATTCCCTTCCCCTGTCCCTGGTTTTTTCCTGGCTTTGTCCTTGTCCGTGGCACATCACCTGGGGCGTGGACACCGTTTATGATTAAAAACCCCACTTTTCACTGATAATGGCCAAGATTATGCTCATTTTTCAGCCTTTTCGTTGCACGTCAAACCCGTGCTTTCAGAGAACTGTCAGAAACGTAATCTCTACTTCAAACCCATTTCTGGTTTTACTTAAAACCCATTTTCTGCTGCTGGAAGCGGAGCAATAATTCCGTGGGCCAGAACAACTGGTGCAATTATCCCCATTTTTGTGAAACAGCTTTCTGCCTCAGCGAGGGGAGCTGGTGCGTTGCTTCTCTGCCCTCTGAGGTGCAAAACGCGAGTTAAAAGCAGGAATTACCTGGCGTGAAACGCTGCAGTTCACACCAAAACCGTTCTGAGGCTCAGCGCGGGGTGCGTTGGTGGCGTGGGTGTGTTGAACACTCCCTTTCACCAATAAAATCAGCATTTCAGGCTGCAGCTTCAGTCTGGGGATGGATTATGGGCCTCGTCTGAGAAAGGGTGGACGCTGCGAGGGAAACAAGGCTTTATCAGGCTTGAAATTCTCCCACTGCAGAGTTTTGAGCAGCAAAAAAAACCAAAAAAAGACTGAAAATCCACAGCTTTTCATCGATACATTCCCATTCCTTGTATTAACTCAGCTTGCGCTTTAATGTGCACTTAGGAAGAGGGAAGTTTTTATTATTTGGCTTTTTAGGCGTTATTTAATGACTCAAATGCCGGGCTGATTGAAGCCTGTTGAATTTTGCATTGTGGCATTTTCTGGGAACGTCTCTGGTCTCCAAGCCCCCTCCCTGGTTGCTGAGAACATGAAATAATGCAGCAGCAGAATCGGGGTGATTCATTTTGTGTGCTGCAGGGAAGGCCTTGTCATTCTCACAGTTTTCCACTTTTTCACAGCAGTTCCTGATTGAAAAAAACAAGAAAAATTCAGCTTTTTTTGTACTGAAAGGGCACAATACAACAAGGAGCGGAGGTGAAACAAAAATGAGAATTACTGTAGCTGTTGTCTTGCCATCAATAAATTCAGTTTATTTCTCTTCCCATATTACTGGTTGCTTAAAAACTTACTTATTGTTATTTCTTGAAGGCTTGAAAAAATCAGTTAAGTCGCCTTTTCGAGACTTTGGGCTGGTGTAATTCCTTCATAATTGTAGTAAAGTCACATCATCAGGTTAGAGAATCAGGAAAATCAGGGAATCTCAGAATGGTTTGGGATAAAAGAGACATTAAAACTCATCCAGTTCCAGGCTGGACACCTTCCACTAGCCCAGGGCTCCAAGCCCTGTCCAGCCTGGCCTTGGACACTCCCAGGGATCCAGGGGCAGCCACAGCTTCTCTAGGAATTCTCTTCCAGGGCCTCGCCACCTTCACTGGGAAGGATTTTTCCCCAGCATCCCATCCAAATCTCCCTTCTTCCAGCCTTGACTAAACAAAGGCAAGTAGAATATTCCATCGGGGTCCCTGCCGGAATCAGCTCCCAGTCCTTGATTTACTCCTGGGAGAGATAATTCCTTAAGCTTTGTGCTGTGCTGCGTCCATGAGGCTGCTTTAATCCGGGAAGATTGGAGGGAGGGCTGCTGCATCCGGGGGCTTGGAGCATTCTTTTATTCCCAAATATCCCTAAAGGATCTTGGTGCTTTTGGCAGAGGACAAACACCAATCCAGCCTGGCTCTGGCGGAGACTGAAATGAGAATTATTTTGCCTCTGCTGTTATAAAAGCAGCAGTAAAGGGGTGCTGACACCCCAGTGATGACAGAGCCACGAGCTTCCGGTGTCCAGGGCAGGAATTTCCCAGCTCCTGTGGCCGGGATGAGCTGTCCAGAGCCGGGAGCTGTCCAGGGCTTCTCGCTTCCCGACTCCGGAGGGTCACTCCTTCCCTGTGGAGCTATCACATGCAGCGTGCTGTGGGGTGCTGGTGAGGTTTTCTGTCACCTGCTGACAGGCTGGTTTTTGGCCATACCCATCAGGAATCGCTGGTTTCAGCAGCGCTGGTAAAACTTCCAAACATTCCTGAGGATGCTGCGGCATCGGGATGGCGCTGCTCCCACGGCTCCGTGTGTTACAGAAATCCATAAATCCTGGCCTGATGGAGAAGTCAAATTACCCTTCTCTCCCCCCCCAGGGGACCTGACCTTGTTTACCCATCTCTTCGGATTATTATTGCTCCACAGAACTATCTTCTGTCCCTTTTCCACTTAATATTCCTCCGGCCTGGAAGGATTTGCTGACGCGTGAGCGCAGCAAGCAGTGGGGTTTATCTGCCTTAATTCGGGTTTTGTGGGCAAATATTTTGATCAGAAAACCTGGAAGTTTGGGGCCTTTTGGAGCCTGTGGCCGCTCAGTGACAGCTTTTGTCACTGCTGAAGAGAAGCAGTTTAATTTGATGACTGGCAAGCTTTTGGAATTAAATAAGCTGCCAGCACTTCTTTTTCCTCACCCCGATTTTTAGGGCACCCTACAAATGATGGCGGGGATCAAAGAGGCTTTAAAGGACAGGAGCCAGACATGGCTGAGGGCTGAACGAGTCCCTCTGAGGTGTCTTTTGGGATTATACTGGAGGTCAAAGACCCTAAAAAGGAGATGATGCAGTCACCATATGGCCAGGGAGATAAGGTGCTCTTCCTTTGCGCTCCGTTCCCATTTTCCCTCTCCAAAATGAGCAGCAGCAGGGACTCAGGGATGCAGCGGGGTTGGCCAGGAGATGGAAAAGGGGGAAGTGGAGAATTGATTTGGGGTTTGCAGCGTGAGGGAAGAGGCTGGAAGGGCAGAGGAGCGATGTCCCCTCGTGTGCTCCTGCTCCATCAGCACCCCAGGGGTCACCAGGCAATCAGGGCACTGATATAAACAAACCCCCCAAGCACGGATTTTTGGGATATTTAGAAGCAGAGCCAGTTAATTCGCCGCAGAATATCCAACCACAGGTGTGAGGACGCCTGATTTTTCACACCCTTCTTTCAAATTCCGTGGTTTCATGCCTGTTTTGGCGCTCACAGAGGGCAATTCCACGGACCTGACGCGCTGCAAGGTCTGTGTGCCCTTGCCAGCCCTATTTTTGTGACCTTTGGAGACTTGGCTCATTTTTTCCATCTTTTTTTTGAAGTGGAAAAGAACCGGAGTATGCTTAAAATGGCACCAACAGAAGGCACAGCTGGATTTATTCCCAGCCCAGTCTCAACATCTGGGATAAGAGGAATTTTTCCAGCAGAGGTAGGTCAGGTATTAAGTGGCTCATTTAGTGGTGTTTCTTTCCTAATAATCACCAAGGATGGGGAGAGTGTGGAGTGGACAATCCTTAACTTGTTACCCCCTTAATTCCACCTTTATTCCTTTTCTTCTTGTGCCTTCCCTGTGCACTATATCCCAAATTTCTCACTTCTCCTTGGCTTTCTGGATTCCTCAGTTCTGCCTCCCAGCCTCCTGGAAGCGCAGGCACATAAAGCTAATGGAAAAGAGGGTTTTAATCAGCTGCTGTTGTGTAAGCAGCCTGATCTCAGGCACTAATTTGCAGCAAGGATTAATTTTCTCGTTAGCGCGTGCGATTATGATCCCTGCAGAACAATGGAGCCGGGCAGGATCACAGGGATGCGAGCGGTGCTCCAGCTGATTAAAGCCTTCTCTTTCATTAATTTTATATTCTCTTGTCCCCAGCTGGAATTTTTACCTTAGAAACAGCCACGTCAAGCCTTTAAATTTGTTTTATTGTCAAAGCGAAGCCGGGCTCGCAGAGATGATTCTGCGGCGTGTGGGCAGAGCCAAGGAATTCCTCATAATGTCCTTGGGAATTCCTGCTCTAGGAGTACCTGGGGCTTGTCTGTTTGAAATGCAGCAGCCTCTGGTTCAGGCTGGATCTGCAAAGGGCACCGGTGTTAGGCAAAGGTGAAATCCTTGGTGGGAAAGAACAATCTGGGAAGAAGCAGGGCTGTTACGTCCCCGAGCAGGTTTTGTACAAAAACGAGCGTGATCTGACAGTTTTGTAAAATGAGGTTTCTGAGGGAGCAGCTCCTTGAGCACAGCCTCGGCTGGGCTCGTGTTGGAGCCATCCATTGGATCCTTGTCACAGGAAAATCCAGTGTACTCCGAGGTAGTCTGAGGGAATGTTGCAAATTCCATGAACAGTGAATGATTTCGATGGCTCGGACAGGAAGAGCAGCCACGGGAGGTGATAATTTGCGCTCAGATAAAGCACAGAGCTCTCTGTGTTTTATGGACCTGCTCTGAGGTTGGCGGAGGCCTGAGGAAGAAAGGGAAAGAGCCTTGTCTTTGGCTGGGAATCTTAGGAAGCAGTTAACCCAGACAAAGTAAAATCCAGGAATAGGTGCAGGAAAGATGGAATTTTCGGCTGCCGCTGTGTGCCGGGATTTGTGTTTGGGGGACGTGGTAATTCTCAAAGTTGACAGGACACAGGGAATGGCTTCCCCTTGCCAGAGGGTGGAGTTGGGTGGGATATTGGGAAGGAACTCCTCCCTGTGAGGGTGGGGAGACCCTGGGATGGAATTCCCAGATAACTTGAGGCTGCTCCTGGATCCCTGGAAGTGTCCAAGGCCAGGCTGGACAGGGCTTGGAGCACCCTGGGCTGGTGGGAGGTGTCCCTGCCCATGTCTGGCTTTTCCAGGTGGGATGGATCCTTCCTTAATTGTTCCAAATCGAGTGGAGCAGTCTCTGGCTTGTTCCTTCCTATCCCTGCACTCCAAGAAACCAGAGAAAGGCACCCCAGGGCTGAGCTTTACTGAAAGAACCAGCACTAAAAAGAGATTTTCCTTCTAGAATGAATACAGAGCACACGAGGGTTCAAACTCCTGCCTGGAGATCACCAGTGCCCAAATATTAAAGCAAAATCACAGGTGTGAGAAAACCTGATTTTTTTTTCTCTGCCCAACACATCTTCCCCAGAGAATCATTTAAGAAATATTGATTTTTAGTCTTTGATGTTTGTTAATGAGAACAAGGTGCCGCGTGAGTGTTTTTAAAATGCTGGCTGTGGCAGCGAGAGGGAAAACGAAGAGAATCAAGGTTCGGGGGTTTTGTTAAATTGATAAACCAGCGCTTGCACACTGGAGATGAACTCTGCCACCACGTTCATATTTGCTTGAATCAGAGATTAATTCTGGACGGCGATTCGAGTGGAAATAGGAAGGTGAAGTTTAGCCTTAATGGCTTAGTGCGAACATGGAGGGGGGGGGGAAAATTACTTTTACGTAAAGATTCGGTTGAAAGTAAATGCTGCACGTCTTAATCAAGATGTATTCACAGGGGGATGTTTTTGGGGTCAGGGAGGCAGATGGCTCCGCAGTGCGCCTCGTTCTGCGGCAGCTGGTGGAGCCTTAAGGAGGAATTATTGGGAAAGGTGGAACACACACGGGTTTATTTGGAATAGCTGAATACAAAGTACTGCGCGGTCGGTTGTGGCTCTGCAAATGTAAATTTAGCTGCCGGGGAATGTTGTGCTGCTGGAGCATTTTGGGAATATTTGTTTTATCTTTTACCACTCCCTCGCCCACCACGAGGTCACAGATATTCCTGCCCACCTTTGGATGGGTTTTGGGAGGAAAACAGGCAGCGATGTAAATAATGTTTGGCTGCTTAAAAGCGGGGTGGCTTGGCTGGGATGTGCTTTTTGTTTTGCTGGTGCTTGGAAATCGGCTTTTCCCTGCTTTTTCTGGTGTGGGATTGTGGTTCCGGTTATAGGGTAGATGGCTCCAGAGGGAAAACCACCCCAGAGTGAGAAGACGAGGAATAAATCTGGAGTAACTTCGGCACCAAGCAGCAGTTGTCAGAAATAATTGTCTTGCTGGCATGGCTGCAGTTTCCCTCTTTGTTTTGGGAGGCATTGGTGGTGAGTTTAGATGAAGTTCAGGTGGCTTTTATGGATTTGAGACACCTTGCACTATCCCAGGGTGCTCCAAGCCCCATCCAGCCTGGCCTTGGACACTTCCAGGGATCCAGGGGCAGTCACAGCTTCTCTGGGAATTCCAGCCCAGTCCCTCCCTACCTTTCCAGCCAAGAATTCCTTCCCAGTATCCCATCTATCCCTGCCCTCTGGCAGTGGGAAGCCATTCCCTGTGTCCTGTCCCTCCAGGCCCTTGTCCCAAGTCCCTCTCCAGCTCTCCTGGAGCCCCTTTAGGCCCTGGAAGGGGCTCTGAGGTCTCACTGGATCCTTCTCCAGGTCTCCCAGCCTGGCTCCAGAGCAGAGGGGCTCCAGCCCTCGGAGCATCTCCGTGGCCTCCAAGGGATTTGCTCCAACAATTCCATGACCTCCTTATGCTGGGAGCACCAGCACCATGCTCAGTACAGGGATATACTTGTGATATTCTTCAAATTTATCCATTTTCTCCCTGAACTCCTCACGTTCAAAAGCACATCCACAAAAATCCCTGGCAGTTACATAAGCGTGGTGTGAAGAATTTGCTGTCGTTTCTTCGGTTTGTTTTGGATTTTTTTTTTTATCTTCAATAAACCACCTGCTGGTTTTCCATCCCCTGCTTTTTGTGCTGAAGACGCAGCGAGCAAGTTTTCCCTTTCTGTATCATTAGTGATTTTATAGGGCTCGTCCTCCTGCTGTCTGTTTTACAAGCTGCAATCATCGAAACGTGCCGTATTTATATTTTTATGGAGTAGCTCTTTCTGTTTTTATGGAGTAGAGGGATGTGATGCAGTGCTGGTAGACTCTGTGTGACTCTGCTCTGTCACATCACTCCTGTGGTGACAGTGACAGCCAGACCCTTCCGTATCCAGCTGAGCTGGCCGTGGGTGCTGGGAGCTGCAGCTCCGTCCTCCTGACCCTCTGCTGTTTCCATTTCTCCATAAAACCTTGCTAAAACACCTCCAGAGCCCTTCAGTCGAGGGGATTTTTTCCGGAGGACATTAAATTCTCCTGCTGGATTTGGGAATCGCTTCTTCCCAGTTTCTCTGTGATCTCATATAAATCGATTTGATGGAATTAAGCGGATGCAGAGCCAGCACGAAGTTGGATGCTCAGTCCTTCAAGGTTTATTTCATTTTGTCTCGTTTTTAAGACTTTCAGGAGCCACTGGAGGTCCTGGCATTGTGTTTTTAAGGACACCTTTCCCATTTTCCTCCCATCTCGCGATTTTGGCCGGGATCATCCCCGGCTCCTCCCGTGTCCCGCGGAGTTGTTCCTATGGTTACCCCCGCTTTGCGGGGGGACAAAGGTTGGCATCCTGGTCCTCCCGAGCCAAATTCTGCCCTTTGACTCCCCTCCCCTTTTCACACCCCTCGCTAAGCTTGGCCTCTTGCTCCATCCGAGGCTTGTCAGCCGGGGGGTTCCCATGGAAACAGGGAAGGAAATTTGAAAAGAGAAGCACAAAGGGCTGCTTAATTTGAATTTGAACAAGGGAGGAAGGCTCCTCGTAGTTCATCTTTGCGTGGCGTGGAAACCCGAAATTTATCTTCTGAAAGTTGCTTTCAATTTGTAAACTTGTTTATATTCCCTGTTTCTTGATTTATGGGACAAAAGTTGCCATGTCGGTGGCGCTGAGCGAGGAGAAACATCTTTCTTTATAAATTCAGGGAGACAGCTCTGAGCAGCCACTCGTTTTCTTCTCCCCCCTCAGAGCTCCGAGAGCATCGCTCATGTTTTTAACATTTCTCCCTGAAAACTCACATGTATTACATATTTTCCCCTTCATAAGGACTCAATCATATTGTCAATTATCCTGCATCCTGTCTTTGTGGGGGAGTGGGTGAGTGATGTGTCCTTGAGAATCAGCAGGGCCTGAATCCCTGCTCCCGAGAATTCCTTTTCCCTCCTTACTGTGCATTTTAACCCTCCTGGTGCAGGTGCAACACGGAAATGTAACTGCAGAGGATAATAAGGTGATAAGGTTTGACCTTGGATTTCAGGTTTGCTGCTTGTTGTCAATAATAAAGGAAAAAAAAACAAACAAAAAGGGCAAGGAAACAAAAATATCGTGGGATGGCGACATTTTACCTGCGTGTTTTACAAACGTGTTAAATTATAAAGTTTGATAGGAATTTGTTAAAGGACAGGGAAGTTACCCTGCCTCCAGGTTTTCCTCCGTGGCTTTTCGAATGACAGATTATCCAGTTCTCCCAGAAAAGGTCTTTACCTCACGTCTGAGAAATACCGTTTCAAAGGATTTACTTGGGAATCTGTCCTCCACATCTCGTGGCTAAAACACCGACCCTGCTGAGCCCTCAGACATTTTCTTTCCCCTTCCTTTGCAAATCACTCCTGTTGCTCACAATAACCTTCATTAAGTGGTGTCACAAAACAGGCAGCGTAATTCTGCAGATCCATCAGCCGCTTTTTTCCCTGGCACCACGGGAGGCGGCTGCTTTTGTCTGGGAATTGCAAACTTCCAGGCTTTTAAAATTTAGCCTTTGCTTCCCCTCCCACTTTGTAGTGGCTGCCTTGAGATTCCAGGGTCACGGAGGGGACTCGGGGGAGTCGGAGCCAGGGCTGTGAGGGATCTGTGGCCTGTGGATGTCCCGATCCCGCCGTATCCATCAGAAAGGAGCCGGCGGGATGGATTAAAGGACAATTTTTTGATCTCTGGCCGTCAGTGCTCATCCCTGAGCTGGGAAGCAGCGGGAGCCGGGAGTGAGGGAAGAGCGGAGCTCGTTAACAAACGCGCGGACACTCCTTCCCACTCTGCCGGCCCCTTCCCGCTGCTTCCCGCTCTTTTTGCCTTCCCTGCCCCACAGCCCCGCTCCCGCTCTTCCCTCAGCTGCGTTTTCCAGCCTTTTGGACACTTTTGTAGACACATAAAGGGGATTTTTGCAGCGTTGGGCAATTACCCAATTACTTTGGGCAAAAACACTGTCAGCCCCTCTTGCCCCTCGCAGCCCCCTCAAGGAATTTACTGCTGTCTTTCCTCCTTTCGTAGTCTGATCCCACTGATTCCATCGCGTGTCCGTTCCACACTCCCCTGCAGGACATTCCATCCACACCCTGACGTTTATAGGAGCGTCATTTACTGTTCGAGAAGGTTTTGAAGGGGTTCTTCCACAGCATCCGCAGATACTTGCTTCTCTTTATTCCCTTTAACTGGGAAAGAACTTGGAATTATCATCCTGGGCAGAGGCCTTGTGGAGCAGTTGCACGGTCTTTTTGTCTTCCTGTTTCCCTCACCCGTGTCCCCTCTCTCTTATTAATCGCATTATTGTTTGGCCTTGTCCTACTTGTGAGTGTTCCAGACATGTGGGAGCAATTTTGCCCAAAAACTCTGTCTGTGGTGCAGAAGAGAGCTGGGAACAAACTCCTGGCCTCAAACAGGGAGAAACTCCCGGACTTTTGAGGGCAAAATATTCTTTAATCTATTTTGAGAGCAGCAAGAACCCTTTTAGGGTGCCGCAGAAACAAATAAGTGGAGGCACTGTGGGAATTCCTGTCAAATATTTATCTGGTGAATTATTAACTGGAAAAATCAAGTCAGGGGCTCGGGTTTGTCCTCAGTTTGATGGTTTGGGTGAGGATTTCAGGATTGGTCGTTCAGAGGTGGATAACAGCTGTCTGGCCAGTGGAAAAGTGGGATACAATTGCAATTATTTTTAATTCTTTCCCCCCCGTAGCGTTCAGCTGTGACCTCATTAACTTGGCACTGAATGGAAGGGGGAGTATTGCCTGATGAATCTTAAATTTTAATTTACAGCTGCTGCATTCACACATGTTTTTTTAGAAATGGTTAGTGGTTTAAAAACGGTTAAAAATTGAAGTCTCCTGCTAATTATCTTAATTACTCTGTTTAAAAGCATAAATTAATTTTCATTTAATCCACTGGAGTAAATTGAGGTATTCTCAGTGTTAACTTTTCTGTTCTGTATTGTTGTCTGATGAATGGAGAGGCCTGTTGGGTTGCCCTCTTGTAATTCCTTAATTGAGTAAAAGGAATTTATATCGGGATGGACAATTTATTTGAAAAATTAAAAAAAAAATCCCAATAAATTCAATCAGTGTTTGTTCAGAACATACAGACTCGCTGTAGATCAAAGAAAAGAAAATCTTTTACCAAAGACTGAAGTTTTCCCCCAAACCCACCTCATTTCCTCGTTGTTTGTGTCCAGCTGTGCAGGTGGCACACTGCAAGAATTCCATGGCGAATTCCGAAATGTGGGAAGTTGTTCCTGAGATTCAGCTAAAGCTCACCTTGTATTTTTGTAGTGGCTTTGTTGACTTGCTCACAGCACTGGATGATTTGTTGTGGAGCCCCAGGGAACGCTGAGGGAAACTCTCTTGGTTTCTCACCCAGACTTTCAGGTAAATTTACAGGTTTTCCTGAGGAAAATCTGGATTATGTCGTAACCTGGCCACATCTTCCCGATTCATGCATGTGAAGAGTGTTAAGTACTGCAGCTTTACTCTTCTGGTGTTGGCAATTGGCTAAAATAATCTCCAGACCCTGAGAATCCTTACAAACAAAATAGTCTGGAGTAATAAATTGTAAAATGCCTGTTCTTGGGGAATTAACTGGGAGGTGCTGCTGAGCTGAGATTTGGAGGTGGTGCAGCTTGGTTTGGGTGGATCCTACTCCAGTAAAGGCAGAGGTATGAGGAAGGAATTCTTCCCTCCGAGGGTGGTGAGGGGCTGGGATGGAATTCCCAGAGAATTTGTGGCTGCCCCATCCCTGGCAGTGCCCAAGGCCGGGCTGGATGGGGCTTGGAGAAACCTGGGATAGTGGAAGGTGTCGGGGTTGGAACTGGATGAGCTTTAAGTTCCCTTCCCACCCAAACCATTCCGTGATTCTGTGATTCCATAACTTAGGGGGCAGCCGGGCTGCGGAGCTTGCAGAGAACAGACCAGGAAAAACATCCTGCATTATTTATGCCCGTGGAACACAACCTGCTGATTTTTGAATTACTTCCACCAAAAGACAGCTCAGTGTCCTGGACTGACAGTGCGGCCCGCCTGGAAAGCAAACGTGAGGGAAAAAGAATATAGTATCTTTATTAGAATTATTCTAAAGAATGCATTTTAATGATTGCTCTGTGAAATATCCTTAATTTTGAGGCCCAAAGAGGTAAATTTTCTTTCCCATCTAACTGCAGACAGTGTGTGTGTGTGGTTTTGCTGGGCTATAGATTTAACAGATGGTCCGCAATGTTAGATGAAGGCACAGCTGTTAAAATATCAGCATTCACGCGTCAGACGCGTTCTGTTTGCTATCCAGAATAATTTTTATGACTTTAATCCAACAGATTATGTTTTTACTTCAGTTTGCATCATGTTATTTATGTATGTGGTTGTGGTGGGTCGGTGTTGAGCTCTGCTCCTTCCCAAGACCAAAACCCCTGACATTTCCACGGAGATGTATCACTGTATCCCCTGGGTACTTTTGGGGTTTAATTTGGGCAGTAACTGTGGGGCAGAGACTTTGTGGCTCTCACGGGATCATTCCTTGAAGGATTTAGCCGAGATTTGTTCTCAGAGGGGCAAAATTAAATCATTTAACCTCTTCCCAAGGAGTTGCTGGTCCTGATTGTAACCAGGCAAGACACGAGAGCTGTTGGATGGTGATTCCTTCTTGGAGAACATCTCCAGCATTCCCAGCTCAGGCACGAGGGGATTTATCCCGACTGACTCCGCCGTTGTTTTCCCGTGGATGGAACCAGGTGTTGTGGCTGGTGAGAGAATTCCGACAGCAGACTGGCTGCCAAGGGAGTAGCAGACAAAGCTTCCTGAATTCATTCAGCGTGGATGGATTGTCTCCTGCAGCCTTTCTGGCTGCCAGAAGTTCTGCTCCTGGATTTCACAGCCTCCTTCCCCTTCCTGGCTGCCAGAAGTTCTGCTCTCACAGCCTCGTGCCTCTTCTCTGCGGTGGCAAGAAGGGTTTGTCCGCCGTGCTGTGGGGCTGATGCTCTAAAACTCACTTCAATTTACCTTAAACCCCAGTCAGGGTGGCAGAGGAAGAGGATAAATAAACTTCTGCCCTTTGTGAAAGTGCCTCCTGAAGTGCCTTAGGTGACAGCTGGGATTTGTCCTCATTTTGTCACCATTTGATGACAACAAAGCTGATATTTAAGGCAGTCAGAACACTGCAGGTCTCCCTGGTTGGTCAGCCAAGAAGCACTTGGGCTTGAATGCCAAAATTCAGGAAACAGAAGCCTTCTGCCATCCCCGTCCCAGTGGAAAACACAGAGATTCAGCAATCTGCACTGGCTTGTAATGTTAAACATTTTAGCTATCCTGCTGCATCAGCTGGGTGAAAAACCACAGCGAAGTCACACGTGAAGCAGTAGAAGTCGTCAAACCTTTTAGAGGAAAAGTAAATTCTCTCCGGTGGGAGGGTTCAGCGTTTCTTACGTTACGTTTGGAAACGCAGCTTGTCGGGTTTTATTCTGCAGGGTTTTAATGTCGTGCGTTACGTGGCAGACGCTGCCATCCTGCGTATTTACAGCTCTGAAAATCAAAAGGGGAGGCAAATCCAAATGGTGACTTTGAATTTTGGCTGTGTCCTTATCTGTGTTTTCCATCCTATTTGTGATTTATAGAAATCCCCTCTTTTTCTGAGCACTGAAGAACCTGATCTGGCTGCGAATTCCGTCGTGTGCTCTCCGGCCAGTGTCAAATCCTCTAACAAACCCCACCAAATCCTTTTCCTCCTTTGCTCAGCAAGAGAAATGTTTGAGCCGTGGATTGTAACCCTCCTCTCTCCTGTTATTTTCCAAGGAGACCTCCCTGGAGATGGCAGGAGTTGTGTGATCCTGCCGTGTGGATCAGGGAAGGAGAAGGAGAAGGAGAAGGAGAAGGAGAAGGAGAAGGAGAAGGAAAAGGAAAAGGAAAAGGAAAAGGAAAAGGAAAAGGAAAAGGAAAAGGAAAAGGAAAAGGTTGTTGTTGCTTCACTTCTCACCACGGGTCTCCTTCCCCTTCCCACGGTGACAGCAGCGCTGGAGCATTTCCCAGCAGGCCTGGAAGCAGTGATCACACTCCCACTTGGAATGTTGTCTTTACAGGAGATGGAAATGTGCCATTTCTGTGAAAAAGAGGATTTTGATCAGATTTACAGCTCCTGCCCCGGAATCTCTTCCTTGCCCAGGCAAAGTGTCTTTATTTAACAGTGTCTAAAATACAGTCCAGAGGATGGTGGATTTATTTGCGTATTTATATCCCTGATCATATCCCTCTGGAATTCCCCCAAGCCCATCACAGCAGGCATCTGGAGAGGAAGGAGGAAGCCCAAACCCTCTCAGCTGCCACCAACCCAACGCTCCCTGCAAATGGAAATGGTTACCAGGACCACCCATCTGCATCCCCCCGTTCCCAAAACACGAACCCCACATCCAGCAAAAGTGCAGACTGACAGATGGATGCCGTCTTCCAGAGGAACTCTGGAATTTAAAATGCAGCAGGAGACCTCTTTAAAGAACACGAGCAGATGGCTTTGCTTTTTAGTCCTATAGGCAGAGATTAATGTCATTCCCTGTCTTTTAACTACTTCCATCTTTATCCCCCCTTTTTTTTTTCCTGCGGAAGTTAACCTTGGCTGTCTGTTTGCAGACAGAGAGCTTGGGATGGTTTTTCATGATCGCTGCCCTCTCAGAGTAAGGCAGGTCAAATAATTGGCTTGGGTTTTAAGGTGAATAACAGGTGAGTGCCTTGTTCGACCTGTAGCATGAAAAAAAAATGTCATTTAAACCCACAGTAATTACTTGTCTTTTTTTATTGTTGGAGTTGCTTAAATAACTATTTAAATGCAGACATTTATTTTTAGTGCCGAGGTAAAAACAATCTGATTTTTTTTTTCCCTCTTCCCAGCCCCTAAAGCAGTGCAGTGTTAGTCTAATCCTCGCTGCAACCAGGATTTTTCCAGCTGCCATCGAATTATGAGATGTGGGATATTGAAAGGCTGCGGGTCACGGGGTTCACATGGATAATTGGGAATAGCTTTATTCCGTGCTGGAGGGGAAAAGCTCAACAGGCAGCCAGAGCCGTGCCTCGCTTGGCTTTTCGTACGCGTAGTGCTGTGGAAAACCAGAAATAATTCCAGAAATAAAAGCGCGCCTCGGTTCCTTGGTAGTGAGGTGAGCTGGGATGTGCTTCGTGCCAGGAGTTCTCACTGAGCGTGTCTTGGCACCGTGCACTCAGAGCAGGCCGGGGCAAAGTCACCTTTTGCCTTTAGAAAACAGAATAAAGGGTCTGCAGCAACCACGGTCGCGTTCAGTCGGGTAAATTGGGTTGATTCCAGAAGAAACAAACTCACTCTTGCACACCTGCCTGTGCTCGTGGCCCTCTCTGCCACCGTCAGTTTCACGGCACGGTCCAGCTCGAGCCAAACTAGGTGGGAAGAGGTAGAAATGGCCCTGGTTTTCTGCCAAGTTCGTGCCCGAAATCCCTGCTCTTTGCCCTGCTGTGCCTGGGTGAACATTCCCTGGTTTTCTTTAGGGAGCAGCAGCCGGGTTGAGGCAGGACCCTGTTTTATCCCAGCAGCTCCTCAGCTCAGGTGTGAAGCTGGAACAAACATTTCCAGGTGGAGTGTGAGCGCCAGGAGTGCGGGCTGCAGGCTCCAGTGACTCCAGAGAGGTTCACAGGAGTCAGGGGCGCTGGAAAACAAAATTTCCACAGTCTCAAGAAAACCAGTTCTGCTTGTGAGAGCCGTCAGAAGCAGGAGGCTGAATGTGCTCAGTGGAAGCAGGAGCTGTCTGCAGAGCTAAATCCAAAGCAGCTCCAGTTCTCCAGGGAAGGCAGCCTGGAAGGCATTAGTGCCCCGTGCCCTTTGAGACTCAATTCCCGATTTTTTCCGTCAAAGACCGGGAGATGCAGGACAAAGAGCAGCTCATGTGGCTGCTCTGAGCCAGGATGTGCCCCGAGGCGGCTGCTTCCACCCGGGAATTGCAGCAGCAATTGAGAGTCATAGCATCACTCTCTTCCCAGGAGCCTGAGGGGAGAAAAGTTCCCTCCTTCCCTCTCTGCGTTCATGAGGATGCTTCCTGTTTAGTTCTCTGTTCAAAGGATGGGATATATAAATAAACAGAATGGGAGAAGATCAGCGAAGTAATTTGGTTTAAATCGTGCAAAGTCACTTCCCAAATAACAGCCAAATGTCTGCGTTAAAGAAAATAATTGGGTTTATTATCTCTCAGTGTTGTGAGGTCTGAAATCGGAACTCGGTTCCATGACATATTTATAATTTGAGTTACTGCTCTTGTTTTTAACCAAAAGTGAGGATTTGTTAAAAAAATTACTTGGAGCGGGAGAAAATCTACACATTCCATCTCTCCTTTGGCTTTCGTCCCTCGGAGGATGAAAGCTGGGGGTTGGAACGAGATGATCTTTAAGGTCCCTTCCAACCCAAACCATTCTGTGATTCCACGACCGCCTCCTGAAAACAAACCCGAGGCCAGCAGGAAATTTCTAATCTCTGCTAAAGCACGGCCATCAAAGCTCTTTTCCAGCAGATGGGAACGGTGGGGAAGGAAGGAGCTGGGGGAGAGGGGGAAAAAGAACCTGGGTGAGGTTGTGCTGCTCTGAGGGAAGCGGGGACACAGGGCTGGGACACTCCCGGGTGGCAAAGCAAAGGACAAGAAGAGTTTATCTCTTCCTAAACGTTTATCTCTTCCTTTCTTGGATTTCCCAGGACTTGGCCTGAATTACTGAAATCGGTTTGGCTGCCACGCCTCCTCTTGCCCTCGTCCTCTTCCTTTTTCCTCCTGGAGTTGTTCACCAGGCGTTTTTCAAAAGCGCATCCCATTTAACAGAGAGCCTTTTGTTCAGCACCGGCGGAGTCATAACTTGCACTGCGTCCTTGGGCAAGAGCATAAAAAGAGTCTTTTAATCTCCCCGGGTTTATTTTTAATAGGGAACAACATAATCAGTAGGTGGAGGTGACTTTTCATCTTCGGAGCTGCGAGGTGGGAAGACGATTTGGAGATAATTTTTGGGGCACTTTCAGAGGGAGCTGCCCACAGGCACAAATGCTGCTGTTGCTGGCTCAGAGCAAGTGAGGCTCTTCTTCTGCGTTACCAGGAGCTGTTGCAGGGATTTTTCTTCTCCTGTTCTCCAGCTCAGCCTCTCCATGATTTTAAAGTTCACAGGATTCCAGGATCGTTGAGGCTGGGAAAGGTCTTTGGGATCATCAAGACCAACCTGTGCCCGATCCACCCCTTGTCCCCAGCCCGGAGCACCAAGTGCTACATCCAGTTGTTCCTTGGACACCTCCAGGGATGGGGACTCCACACCTCCCTGGGCAGCCCATTCCAATGTTTAACAGCTTTTCCATGAAGAAATTCCCTCCTGATGTCCAACCTGAAGCTCCTCTGGCACAGCTTCCTTGTGACCTGGAGCTGTGTTTGCACACCTTGAGATCCTCTGGGGTCTCTTCCTGAACAGTTCAGCTTCTGCATCTCCACCAAATCCAAACAGATCTTCTAACAAAGGCAAAATAGCAAGAAAAGAGGAATTTTGGGAACATCTTTTCTTAGTGGGAGGTGTCTCAGAGGAAAGCAGGGGAGGAATTGTCAGGAGAACTTGAAATTCAGATGTGGGTTCGTGCAAACCTGCAGTGGCAGGAGGCAAAACACAGGAATTGGGGCAGGCGTGTAACCAGGAGCTCTTTTTCATAAAGTTGTGACTTAATTTTCTCGTTTTCAAGGTTTTTTGAAAAGAAGGGAAGTTAAACTCTTACCAGAATAAAAGTGGAGTTCTCATTTTATTTTCCCTTTCCATCAAGTAAAGAATTTTACCTTCAGCTTTTCCAGGCAGGTGTTGTAACTCCCTGGAATCAATTTCTTGGGTCCGCGTGGCCGAACAGTGGCTTTAACTCTGCTGTAGACAATAAATACTCACAAATAAATATATAAATAAAAATAAATCTGAAGTGCATGTCCAGCTGAACAGAAAGAGTTCCTCGAGTAACATGAGCTCGTAAATGTAAATATTTCCCAACTGGTGCTGCCTTTTTCCCGGTTGATAACTCTGAAGGCTCGTCCTGCTCTTCCTGCAAGTTATTGCTGAATTTCATGGCTCTCCTGTTCACGGGATGTTTGAGAAATGAAGGGGATTTATTCAGCTTGGTAAATAATAATCAAGTTTAAAAAAAAACGCCTTGAAATCATAGCACGCTTGTGTCTTGTATTCTAAAAATTCACCTTTCGCAGAGGGAAGGAGACTTCTGGGAAGGACTGGAATGGTAAAGAGATGATAAGGGAGAAGTGAAACTTTTCCTTGCAATTCCCAGTATTTGCCATTTCTATTACCACAGAAGATGCCCTATTTTTTCCCTGTTAGATCAGTTCTAACTCTATCGTTTGGAACAAGAAAATGCTGAATTGGTTTAAAACGCTTCTCAGGAAATTGCTGCTTGAGAATGTAATCGTTCTGCAGCTCCTCTTCAGCTGCGCTTCTAATAAGATTTAGGATTTATATGTATTTATGTATAGCAGGTTCATTTGTGCTTCATCTATTGCACTGCAAATTTTTCCAAAGATTAGGATTCTGCTCCTTAATCCTGCTGGGCTGTGGAGAAAACTCCGGTATCCAAAAAATGGACTTTTTCTAAAAATCTGTGTAGAACAGAGCACTGCTATTGATGAAGCCACTGTCACCTTTTCCCTTTGAGCTGTGGTTTGAAATGTGAATCAGGACAAGAAGTGGCTCGTGGAGGTGTTTTTCCAGTCTGCAGTTTGTTTCATTCCGGAGTTGGAAGGCCTAATGTGTTCCAGTATTCTCTTATTCCACTCTCACGGGAATATCGTTGATCTTACATCAGTATCCAAAGAGATGGCGAGGCCTCGGATGGTCGTAGGTGCCACAGGAACTCGGAATGAGACATTCATTAATTCCTGGAGAGTTTTAAGGACAAACCACAACAAGCAAGAGCAGAATGAACCCACACTGGACAGTAGGAATATAAAAACATGGATTATGAACATGCACCAGCTTTCGTTGAGACATAAATCCCTGTCCTCTTTATTTTTCCTTCTTTATCCTTCAGGAATACTCCAGACCAGCTGTATTTGCTTAACTCTGATAGATTTTCTCTCGGAGCTCCCAAGGAGTGTTGTTCTCACCGATACCCAAACCTGTCATAAAGCACCATGGGAACACAAGACACCGGTTATTTATTTTGACTTTTTTGTTTTTCACGGTGATTCCTGATGGTTGGGCAAGAAATGAGATCTTGGCTGTGCCTTCAGTGTGGTTACAGCCCTGCTGTGGGAGCTGGGAAGTTCTGTGGCTGTGCGGGAATTTATATAACCAGGATAACGTGAGGCCTGGGAATGTTTTCCTGCTGCAGATACACCTTCGTGAGAGGACTGAAGTCCCCACCAGGGGCATTTAGCTGTCGAATTCCCACTGATTTTAATGCAGGTTGAGTACATAAATATCCCTTGGGAACCTTTTCATGGTCCCCACGGTCACCTGCCTTCCTAAAACACCCGAGTTCTGTCCTGATGATCGTTTCTCCCAAGAGCCAGGAAAGGAAGATCGCAGTCACGGCTGCGACGAGACAAAGTGAAATACTCCACAAATTTCTGCTTGTAGCTGTTGAATTCTCCTTTCTCTTTTCCAGCCCTTCCACCCCATGGTGAACTTGGAATGCTCCCGGGACTTCCGGCCCTTCCTGTGTGCCCTGTACGCGCCGGTGTGCATGGAGTACGGGCGGGTGACGCTGCCCTGCCGCCGCCTGTGCCAGCGAGCCCACAGCGAGTGCTCCAAGCTCATGGAGATGTTCGGGGTCTCCTGGCCGGAGGATATGGAGTGCACCAGGTGAGAAAATCCCTTATTTTTTTTTTTTTTTTTCAGGATAAAATTTGATTCCGATCCAGGACGTTTCGCGGTCAGGTGTTTTGAATGTTTTCCATCACGAGTGGCCGTGTTTTCCTTCCCGTTGTCCAGCAGCCTGTTTCCTGAGGTGGGAAGTGAGTTCCTATTTCTGCCCAAGAGAGCAGCTGAAAATTGGCCGGGTTCGATGAGGATGAAATCTCAAAGCTGTTTGCAGAGCATCTACCCCTGGCTGAGCTGCAAACAGCCGTGTTCAGCTTTACACTGCGCAAATAACTTTATGGAACAACGACCCGATGGTGTTCCAAGCTGTTTGAGGCAGAATGCACATGAAATTAAAAACGATATCTTCACGCTTTGTTGTTTTTTATAAGTGACTCCAACAGCTAATGAAATTGAGGAGCACAAACGGGAAGAAATAGTTTTCGGTTCGATTGGAAGAGAATGGAAAACAATTAAAATTATTTTAGTTAAATAAGTCATAAGAGGATAAAATAAGAGAGCGTTTTTAGGTTACTGGGATTCCTCCAGTCTCTCCTTCAAAACTCCAGCAGTCCTTGCCTCGAGTCAGAGCTTTAACTACTCAACTATCTCCATCATAATTCCATTTATTAACGCTGGTGGCAGTGCTAGTTGGAATTTTGGTGTCACCACCTCACTGCCCTGTCTGACGGTGGCGAGTGCAGTTGGTTAGGAAAGGCTTTAAAATGTTCTGTGAAATCCTGCTGCCATGGGCTTAAATTCACAAACTTCCTGGGATGGATTTTGCATCCTCACCTTCATTCCTAAAGCCCCCAATGGGCTCCTGGTCTGTTTTATTTTTAAATTTATTTTATAGTTCCAACATTGCACTGTGGGACCATGAGTTTGTGTCTGAACAGTGCAGAATTTTGTGGATTCAACAATTTTTCATAATTTTTTGGATTGTCTGGTTTGCTCCAGTTGGTTTGCCTGAAGTCACACCTGGAGATGAGGCTACCAGCCCTTGTAAAGTGTGAGTATATTTCTTGCAAATGCCTCTTTTTAGGTTCCCGGATTGTGACGAGCCCTATCCTCGCCTGGTTGACCTCAACTTGGCCGGCGAGCCCACGGAGGAGGCCCCGATGGCCGTCCAGAGGGATTACGGCTTTTGGTGTCCTCGGGAGCTGAAAATCGACCCCGACCTGGGTTACTCCTTCCTGAGGGTCCGGGACTGCTCCCCTCCTTGCCCCAACATGTACTTCCGTCGGGAGGAGCTGTCCTTCGCCCGCTACTTCATCGGCGTCATCTCCATCGTCTGCCTCTCGGCCACCTTGTTCACCTTCCTGACCTTCCTCATCGACGTCACCAGGTTCCGCTACCCGGAGAGGCCGATCATCTTCTACGCCGTGTGCTACATGATGGTGTCCCTGATCTTCTTCATCGGCTTCCTGCTGGAGGACCGGGTGGCCTGCAACGCCTCCAGCCCCTCCCAGTACAAGGCCTCCACGGTGACGCAGGGCTCCCACAACAAGGCCTGCACCATGCTCTTCATGGTGCTCTACTTCTTCACCATGGCCGGCAGCGTCTGGTGGGTCATCCTCACCATCACCTGGTTCCTGGCGGCCGTGCCCAAGTGGGGCAGCGAGGCCATCGAGAAGAAGGCGCTGCTGTTCCACGCCAGCGCCTGGGGCATCCCGGGCACCCTCACCATCATCCTCTTGGCCATGAACAAAATCGAAGGCGACAACATCAGCGGCGTGTGCTTCGTCGGCCTCTACGACGTGGACGCGCTGAGGTACTTCGTGCTGGCCCCTCTCTGCCTGTACGTGGTGGTGGGAGTCTCCCTCCTCCTGGCCGGGATTATCTCCCTCAACCGGGTCCGCATCGAGATCCCGCTGGAGAAGGAGAACCAGGACAAGCTGGTGAAGTTCATGATCCGGATCGGCGTGTTCAGCGTGCTGTACCTCGTGCCCCTGCTGGTGGTGATCGGCTGCTACTTCTACGAGCAGGCGTATCGGGGCGTGTGGGAGACCACGTGGATCCAGGAGCGCTGCCGGGAGTATCACATCCCCTGTCCCTACCAGGTGAGGAACTCCGTGGGAGGGCATGTGGGAAGAGTTACGTGTCGTCCCTAACTCAAAGTGCTGCTATTCCTATGAAAAAGTGTTCTTGTCGTGGTCAAATCGTTGGGATAATGCGCTGGGCCGGGTGTTGTTGGGAAATCAGAGGCTCCCATCAGCTGCTTGGTGTTTTTTCGCGGAGTTTCTGGGCTGTGTGGCACCTCCGCGGGATATAAAGATGTTATTTTAAACCATCTTCAAGACCGGGTCTTGATGAGTTTATTTTTGGTCGTTGGAAGTTTTGCTGGTGGGGAATTTGGGCATTTAAACTGAGTTGTCACCAGGCTGCTTTTTCTAGTTCTCGTTGTTCATCTGTAGCAGTTTTGGGGCTTTGATGGCCTGGAAGTTCGGTGCTCATTTTGTGCCAGGAACGTCTGTATAAAATCCTTCTTGAAGTGTCTTCTGAAGAAAACCAGAGCTTGCAGCTCATCAGCTTCGGGTTTTTTTCCAAGAAATCAAGACTTATCTGCTCGGTTTAATTGAGTTATCACAGGAACAGAAGCCTCTGAGAGCCCTAAGATCAAACTCTCCACTGGTTTATTTAGATGCAGTTGAAAAGAAAGTATTTTAGGGATTAAATGCCTACTTTTGAGCCAAAATGGCAGATTGTTTTTGGGATGACATTCCTTAGATATTTTCTGCAACTTATTTTAAAGGAACTATATTTCCAGAAGGTTTTACAGCTGCACGCAGGGGGATATTTAAAAATTAGCATTTTGGCTCTGAAGCAGTTAAAACACCAGCTGAATCATCAAAGCTCACATTTTAATGCAATAAAATACCACTTAAAGGTTTGGCTTAGGCTTGATAATAATCCTTTTATTACGTTTTAACCCTTTCTGGTGTTTTTCTCCGTTAGATTTTATTAGGGCGGGACTCTTCCCTCCCATCCAATGCGGGAGCATTTTTATGGCAGGAAATCTCTGGCAGTGGGTGTGTGCAGCTCCCCTGGCTTGACTGAGTCTTCACTGCTGCGGGTTTTAATCTGTTCAAACTGGCCAATGCTTAAAAACAAAGGAAAAAAAAAACCAAAACGGGGACATGTGGCTTTTCTCTTGTTTAATTTCCGACACCCACCGTGCGCCAATCTAAATTTTGTTTGGTAAGGATCTACAAAACCAAGAGGATTTTGCAATACTGAGCAAAAACTTGTTTTAAACCTCGGAACTGAAGGGCTGGAAGAATGAAAACGTGTAGGAAAATGCTCCTGAAATCCCAGGCAAACCGTTGCCATAATGGCCCAGCGGGAGTCAAAAGAACAATAATGGTTTCATTCACATCAAATTGGGTTGAAGGACCTGCAGCCCCCAGGGAGTATTAGAAGGGTTTGTTTTTTTTTTCCTTTTAACCCGTCCATTTATATTTTTTTTCCCTCAAACTAAACATGCTCCCCTTATTAAAGAATCCAGATTTATAACTGAAACAGATTTCCCAAAGCTGCGGGGAAAATGATTTTATCCTTAGCTCATGCTAGTGAAATCCGTCCTTAAATTAGGGGGAAATGTGGAGTTTTGTGGAGAATATCCCTCAGTGGCGAAATAAGAGCGTATTTTTACGAAGCTTTAATGTTATTTAATTAACTTCAAATGTTTCTGAGAGCTCTAAATGGAGATCTGGAGTCGATCCCACAGCGGATAAAAGGTTTATGTGCGAAGCTTCTCCGGGGTTGTGGTTTTTGGGAGCTTTTTCCCCGACACCAGCAAATCCGAGGTTAAAAATCCAGGAGTCCATCGGAGCGTGACATCATCTTTGCCGTCGGAGATGGTGCCACAGGAACTCCTTCTGGAAAATTCCCGGTGAGGGGGCTGGGAATATGCAGCTGCTCCTGCAGGAGGGACCGCGGGGTCAGTGCGGAGCCGTGGATTCTCCTGCCTGCTCCAGAACCAGGCTGGGGCTCAGATAAAAACCAGAAACTGTGTTTCTTTGGCTGCCTAAAATGAGAAATACGCCCAAAATTAGAAATATTCCCAAGTGGAGGAGGCCGCAAGATGTTTTTATGCTCCCACCGGGACTTCTGGCTACCCGGATGTTTCCTGGCATGACCTGGATGTGGATTCTCCTGGTTGTTTGGCAAATCTGGGAGGCATCCGTTGCTTTCCTTGTGAAATAAAAGCTTCTTTGCCACAAGGACGGGGAATCAATGTCCCAGTATTCCCTGTGCTCGCGGAGTAAGCGCAGGGACAGGAGTTCATGTCCTGCCCTCGGTGTCCTCCGTGCTCCGAGGTCTGGGAGAGAGAACAGGAAAGAGGGAAAGGGTTTGTCGGATCTGGGAGCAGCTTTCTCCCCGTGGGCACATCCCGCTCCTCGGTTTTCTGGAAGTCGGGGAGTGGCTTTAATGGTAAAATCAAGGAGTGATTTGGGTGGGAAGGGACCTTAAAGCTCATCCAGTCCCACCCCCTGCCGTGGACAGCTTCCATTATCCCAGCTTGCTCCAAGCCCCGTCCAACCTGGCCTTTCAGTGGGAATAATGACAAATTGATTGAAATGTCACCACAAATGATGGTTGTTTCTGCTGCCGGGGCTCTGCAGTGACTGCGCTGATCTGATCTTTCCAGTCAGTGCAACTTCTCTGGGAAATCTCTGCTCGAATCTGAAATCTGGCCTAAAACTGTCCTGACCCATCCACCTCTCTTTTTACCAAGGCTGGAATATTTTTCTTTTTCTGGAGGGGGAAGCAGTGCCTGTGCAATCTGCTTTCAGCATAGGAATACTCAAACAGGGAGCTGAATTCTATGCTGGAATCCTACTTTTTCACTCACTGCCTTAAAAAAGGAGTTAACCCAATGTCACCTCATCGTTCACAGGGCAGAGCCTCAGGGCAGGCCAACAATTTCACCATTCTGGATGAATTCTTGGTGCTGGCTTGGTTTGTTAATCCTGCCCTGATGTTCAGCTCTCGAAGTTCGTCTCTTTCCTCCCTTATTTGCAGTTTCTTCCTGGATTTTGACGGAATTTGTCATCCTGTGGGAATTAAATCAGATCGAGTGCCGGTGCTCTGGGATGAAGTTTTGGGCAGTCGCTCTCCAGAAGCACAGAATGGCTCAGGTTGAAGGGGAGGGTCAGGTTGGATTTTAGGAAAGGTTCTTCCCCCAGAGAGTGCTGGGGCACTGGAGCAGCTCCCCAAGGAATGGTGACATTCCCAAGGCTGCCAGAGCTCTGGGAGCGTTTGGACAACGCTCCCAGGGATGCACAGGGTGGGATTGTCGGGGTGTCTGTGCGGGGCTGGGGGTTGGATTGATGGTCCTAGTGGGTCCAGCTCTGGATATTCCATGATTTTATGACCTCTGGACACATCTACTCCAACCCCTGCTCAAGCAGGGTCAGCCCAGGTCCGTGTCCGGTCAGGTTTTGAGTTCCTGTTGCCATAAAAGCTGTGATTTCCTTTCCATCCGACCCCAGAGTAAAGGGAAAAGCAGGGGAAAGGGAGAAAAACCCTTTAAAGTTCATTTAGCTGCTGCTCCACATCCTTGTCCTGCACGGTGGTTTGTTCCTTGCAAGGGGAGTGTCGGAGTTTTATTCCTCTTGGAATTACAAAGAGAATCGAAACCGGGCCGCGGTGACCTGCCCCAGTCTGGGAAAACAGGTCTCAAAACTGGGATGAGTTTGGCTGAGAAGGGAAACAGCCACTCAGTAAAGTCCGTCCCCAAAGCTGGCTGTAATGTGCATTTCTCTTAGGAAAAGTAGGAGTTCAAAAGTCAAGAAAAATCTGATTTCCTGCAAAGCAAAGGAAGTTTTAAGATTAATTTATCTCCAATCCAAACCCAAACAGACTCCACGGTTTCCACGGAGGCTTCAGGGCCAGGCTCAGCACTGGGCTGCTGGGAGAGGCTTCAAATTGAGAGACTGAAGAGGACAAAAAGGGAAAATAAACCATTTCAAAGACATTTGCTGCTGCAATGGGAGTCCTTGAGAAGAGGAACTGAGCAGCAGGAATGAATTATCTCTGCTTGTGGTCTGATATTCAGCATTTCCCCGCACAGGGATTCGAAGGGCTCGGTGCTGCCTTGCTCAGAGCAAAGGTGCTGCTCCTGTTTTCTCTTTTCCATGTTTTTTTAGGGAAGGGAGCTTAAATCCCATCCCATTCCATCCCTGCCACCTTCCGCTGTCTCGGGTTGCTCCAAGCCCCATCCAGCCTGGCCTGGAAAACACTTCCAGGGGTGGGGCATGAATTCTTGATCTCTTTCGGGAGGTCACATTTGCTCTTACTGGGTATTTTTATTTTAGGTTTTTTGCTGCAAAATTCTGGGGACATTTTTGGGGAAAAGGGCGGTGATTTTTTTGCAGTCAGTCCCCTTCAAAAATCAGAATAAGCCTCAACACCTTTTAAACTCATTTTCTGCATCCTGAACGTTCATCCGGCCGTGGTTGAATCTTTATAATCATTCCAGAAAGAAAAAGAGGGAAGAGCTTTTTTGCTCATTTTTTGAGGATTGACATAAATAAGCACCTAAGGTGGCATTTCCTGGAATTTGGGAGTCCCATGGAGAGATCTTTCTGCTTTGCTGCTGATAGACAGGGATTTCTCTGCAGCACAACACAACTCTTCCAAAAGTAATTTTCACCGAGTCCTTTGAAGCAGTTCCTGGGCTTATCTCTAAATCTTTTCTATTTTCCTTCTGATCTCCACTTTAAAAAAAAATCAAAACTGCCGTGGTGATTTTAAGAACTTAATTATTCCGAGCTGTGAGATGATGTAAGAGTGAATTATCATTTTTATCAGCAACAGAAACAGACAATCTCATTTTTTTTTCCCCATTTTTTTTTTTCCTCTTCACTCCGTTTCGTTCCAAGTCGAGGCCTTGCTGTGGGATGAAGTTAAATGGGATTTTACTGGAGTTTCACCCACTCGCTCCCATCCCTGGTGTGGCACAAAGGAAATAAAAGTACACACTTGCCAGTTTATTCCTGTTAAAATTGAAATTTGAACGCAATAGGGATTATTTTAATGCATTCTCTGACAACATTGGACAAACGGGTTTTAGTATTAGGATTAAAATCCTAATAGGATTCAAATCCTGTCACCTGCTGGCGATTTTGGCTCAAGAATTCGGCGCTTTTCTCGTCTCCCATTTTCAAAAATGAACTTTTGGAGCTAATAATGCTTAATTTTTTTATTTTACTTTTCATTTTCAAGATCCTTTTAGATGTGGCATCCCCACCCGTGGCTCCGAGCAACCTGGGATGGTGGAAGGTGTCCCTGCCATGGCAGGGGATGGAATGGGATGAGCTTTTTTGGCTTTCCAACCCAACTCGTTCTGTGACCGTGTCCCAAAATTAGCACCGCGTGACAAAAATCTCTCCGTTTCGGGCTCTTTTGGCTCCCAAACGTCTCTAAATTGCTTTGTTTCGCTGCTTTTTTTAAAAGCTGCCCACGCAACAGAGGCAGGGGCGACATTTCCAAGTTTCAAGGCGGGATGGAATTTCTCCGTTTTATGGGGAAAATTCCGTTTTCCCCCCCGTTTTTTCCCATTTTTTCCCCCCTGCATTTTCTCCCCCCCTTTCACCCAGCGTGTCCCAGCTGCTTTGCCGTCCGTGGGGCTGCGGAAACGCGCGGGGAGCGCTCGGGGCCGGCTGGAGAAAAGAGGCTTTGTCAGGAGACGGCCCCGCTCGCGTGTGGCAGGGGCTGAGGGGGAATAAATTTATTTAGGGATGTCTGTGAATCCGGATTTCTCCTCCTCCTTCTTTGTTTTCATCAGTCGTTGTTTAGAATTCCTCTTAGGAGAGGTAATGGGTTTGCTTAAATCTGCCCTAAAGGAGTTGCTTCTTGTTGGGTGTAATTATTCCATCCTAAAGAGAAAAAAAAACCAGTGCAGAGGTGGAGATAAACCCAGATTTTCCACATTAATCGGGAGAGATGGAGCAAATCTGAATTAGGAGCCGGGTTTCCTTCAAAAACAAATGTAACTTAGCTCAGGACATTATTGATCACGCTATTGCAGCATTTCCTGGCAGCGATGCAGTTAATTTCTCCTGGTTTGGATGCATAGGAAGAGGAATATATTCAAGGAGCAGCAATAATAATTGTAATTATTGAGGAAGATCTTTTCCCACTGGCTCTTTAATTGCGATTAAAGCAGCAACAAAAGCGGAGCGAGGCCGCTCTTTATGCTCAGAACTGAACGTTGCAGCACCTGTGACAGGAAATCCATCACCCAAAACCGGAGTCACCTTTGCGGGTTAATAAATTAAAGGGAATTCCTTAGGATTTGCGTTTGGAAATGGATTTTTGCCTGTACGCACTTTATTTATTTTTGTCTTTTTCACAGTGCTTCTGAAGTCATCATGTCTAATCTGAATTGTTTTGGAGTATCTGTTATGCTTAAAAACGAACGGGACCGGGGTCTGTTTCTCATTTCCACCAGTATGAAACGAAACTGATAAGTATCAAAAACTGATGGGTATCAAAACTGATAAGAAATGTCAGAACTGATAAGAAATGTCAAAATTGATCAGCTGTGTCCAAATCAGGGTTGTGCTTTGGCCAGCTTATGTTCCCCCTTGCGTTTGAATTTTGGGAGTTGTCTTATTTTGCATTATTTTCTAGGTTTGCATTATTTTCTAGGTTTAACAACCCAACTTTAATGTAGGAAACTACTTCAGTCTCTCCTCCTGAAGCAGTTTTTCAGAGGGAACTGAGAGGAGTTTTAGGTCATTAATAACTCTTGTTATTATATTTGAATATCTATCAGTGTAGAATTACGCTGTAAAATTTTCTCAGTTGGTGGAATAACCGTGACACCAAATTATTTCTCGAAGACTCAGTTGAACTGATTTTTCAAAAATCAAATAATACAAATTATTATTGATATTAACTCCACTCACACTGTCACTTGAAAAAGAAGGGCTGTAGCCTAATGAACACAGAATTTCTGTCAGTGGAGAATAAAAACTATATTAAAAATGTTATGCTTTTGCTAAAAACCCTTTTTGTTTCACCCCTGAGTTCTGCACTTTGCCTTGAGCAGTGGCTTGGCCATTATTTGCATCTTTACCAAACCACACTGGTGATTTCCTCTGGGCTTTATCTCCGGGGATTTCACGGTTTTTTATTGCCAAGCGTCTTCATCCGAGGAGTGGGAGTTCCTTTTCGGGGGTACATTCACAACGAGCTCCCTAAATTCTGTCCTGTAAGAACTGAATCGATTCAGGGAAGAAAATCTGCTGCCAAACACGTCTTGAGGCTGCAAAGATTTTAATCCAAGTATTTTTCGAGCAGCGGGGTGGACAGAAATCAGATTTGCCTTGTGGGAGGCCACTCTGCTCTCTTGGTTATCCAGGCTGTTTTTCCAGAGGATTTTTCAATTCCAGCGTGTTCCCCTGAGCGTGGATGTGGGATAACCCCTGGTGAAACCAGTGCGGGTCTTCCCTGAATTAATTTCACCCCCATAAATTCCCTTCCCTTTAACAGGCCGGAAGAACTCGGGAGAAATTCTTCTGAAGCAGAATTCGTTGCCTTTGAATTGTTCTGCAGAGGCACTTTGTTTAGGAATGTGGTTTTTAGGCGCTTACACGGTTGAAATTCTGGGGGAAAAGTGGATTTTAGAAGAGTTTGGCGTGGTGAGGTGGATCTGGACTATCACTTAACTTCTCAGGTGGGTGAGTTTCCCCCAGAACAGCTGTTCCCCACAAAGATGGTGATTTTATAAGCTTTTATTGCAGTGTCTTATTTATTTATTTTTACCTTGGCTTAGCTTTGTTACTGGCCCAAGTCTTGCAGAGCAGCCAGAGTGGTGTCACGGCTGGATAAAAGCAAAACAAGCAAGGTTTTAATAATAATTTACTTTACAGTGACAAATCCTACTACATTTGACTGGAAAACAAATTGGGAGTGTAATCCCGAGTCTCAGAGCAACGACAGTGATGGAAATGCTCATGAAAGCAAGGCCGTTAGATCAGATTCCCTTTGGTCTTTCCCTCCACTTCTCCCATTTGCAACAAAAGGATGGGTTAATTTGAATTTCATTGCTTTTTATCCTCAGGGAAATATCAAATGATCGGCGTTCTTGCCCCGGAGGAGGGGGACAGGTGTTGTGTTTGGGCTTTTCCCCCCACACACACACGCACACGGCGAGCTCATTAATTCGTGGTTTCACACGTTTTAGTGCGAAGAGGCCACTGGTCTCTGTCAGGAAAAAGCAGCTGTGATTGATCATTCGGGGGCAGGAGGGGAAAATATTCAGGAATTAGTTATATAAGCATTTAAATGAGCAGTGTGGTTGGTTTTCCCTGGAGGAATGTGGAAATGGATGTTTTTAACCTCCTCTGTGAGCACCTGCCCACCGCGTGTTTCGTGTTTCGGGAGGGAAGCCGTGCCTCCAAACCCGCGCGTTCGCCGAGGATTCTCGGACTCGCTGAGGGAAGAACATTTTTGTGGGATGCTCTGTGGCGGCCCGGCAGATGGGAGGGGAAAAACGGGCTACAGAAATGCCTCTGTTGCAGCTGTGATCTTCGTCTCTGACAGAGCTTGCTGGGTGAGGCCTCGGTGCTCGCGGGATGTGTCTGAGCAGCTCCGAGCGCGGCGCAGAGCCCGCAGCCCAGATCCTGCATCTCCTTGCCTCTTTTCCTTGTCAGCTGGATGCCTCTGAGGGCCTGGATCCACAGGGAAATCCTTCCCTGTGAGGGTGGGGAGGGGCTGGGATGGAATTCCCAGAGAAGCTGTGGCTGCCCCTGGATCCCTGCGAGTGTCCAAGGAAAGGCCTGGAGCACCCTGGCATTGTGGGAGGTGTCGGGGTTGGAACTGGACGAGCTTTCAGGTCCTTTTCAACCCAAACCATTCTGAGACTCCATGAAATTGCCAAGTTCTCGTGCTCGTGGAGTGCGCAAACGCCTCTTGCATCCCCAGGAGAGCCATCAGGTCTGAAGGAAAACGCGGAATCACCACCAGGAATCTCTTCCCTCTGGGAAAGGTTCTCATCTCTTAAGGACACGGCCCCAGGGCCTTCCACTCCCTGTGTCCCTGACACTCTGCCCTCGTGGAAAAGCAGCTCCTGGTGTTCAGAACAAGCAGGTTTTTATTTAGAAAGACGGACATGATCCCAGTTTTTAAGGCCCAGAGGAGATCTGTGTCTGGATTTGAGCTTTCCAGTGCGAAGGGGGAATTTTGAAAGCCTTTGGTACAGGATGATGAGGGTAACACCGAGGTTCACAGATTTAAGAAGGGTCTGACCAAATAGGAAACAGAAGAAATGACGGATTTAAATTCCTTAGTAGCTGTTCCCAGTTATTGTTTCAGCTGGCGACAGGAATGTAGACTCCAGAATTGGGTTTAGGAGGGGTTTTTTTCCCTCACTGGCTGCATCAGCAGTGGAATTCACTCTGATACTGAGGGATCACCCTTCTGATGGCATTCCCACACCTCCATCTCTGACAAAAAAAAGGTGATAATTGTTATTTCGTAGCTGAAATGCTGCTCAGCCTCTATTTTTAGACGCACGTTGGGAATTTTATTGGTGTTTCACAACTCGGAGTTCTTGCAGAACAGAACTGAAAGGTGAGGTCAGTGCTCCTGCAGGGCTGATTTCAGGGAATTGCTGGCGTGTGGGATCTGTGGTTAATGCTGCAGTCCCACATTGGGCAGCTGAGGTTGCTGGAGGGTGTTTTAGGATCAAGTCGCCCCTCAGACCCCTCCTCTGAAAGCAGAGTAGCTAAAACTCCGTTGGTGAGTAAATCATTGGAGAGGGGATGAGGAAATCCCACGTTTCTACGGGATAACACAGGGATGTGGCATTTTCCCTAATAAAAATTAATTGTGGTGCTTCAACAGAAGTGCTGCAACCCAAAAATGCAGCAATGCCTTCAGCACACCTTGCTAAAATACCCTTAAATCTTTAACTGCAGCTTCAGTACCTCGTATTTATCAGCACAAGCAAGAACAGACTGAATTTCTTAATAAAGTGGTTTGGGTTGGAAGGGACCTGAAGGATCATCTCGTTCCAGGGGTACCTTAGCCCGTCTGTGCTGCTGAGAAGGTGCTTTTTGTGTTGCAGTCGTTTCTCCTGAGTCAATTCCGACATGAAAAGTGCCAGCAGTGCTTTGCCTGCACTGCGTGCCTATAAAAGAAGAGGGAAATCAGTGATTTTTCCCTCCCGTGGCAGGGGGTTGGAATGAGATGAGCTTTAAGGGCCCTTCCAACCCAAACCGTTCCGTGAGTGCTGTAAATGCTACGATTTCTGCTCCTCGTTATTGCAGTGTCTGTTACATGGCATTGTGTGGAGCTCAGCACGAGTCAGTGAGAGATGAAAATACATTTTAAACCCTCCTGAACTGCATTTCAGTTCCTTTCCCTCCTTGCAGTAGCTCAGCTTTCGGGGAGGTTTCTTAAATAAACTTCAGTAGTTTATTCAGGTATCCAGGAGGGAAATAGAGCCAGGTAGGGCTCAAAGAAATTCGCTTTTAAACCCAAAGATGTTTCCTTATAACCTGAATTTTGAGAAGCACAGATGGAAGGTGCATCGAGTGACTTTGTTCCATAAATTTGGACGTCCCTGAGTGTCTCATTTATTGATTATTCCCTGCATCATCTCCTCTCTCCGAGAAGATAAATTGAAACCAGGGATCCTGTCCAATTTTCGCTGTCATCTTCGAAAGTGGTTCCCACAGGAATCTGGAATTTCATGGAGCTTTTGTGTCTCCTCTTTCAGTCCTTCAACTGCAACAAGCTGAAGACATTAAGAAGCAGATTATTTGTAGCGGGGACAATGTCACAGCAGCAGAGTTTCCTCTGAGTACTCGCCCAGAAAATTATTGAGGTCTCGTGTTGAAACTGGATCCTTCTGGAAAAGATTGGATTCTGCCCAACGGATTTATTGGGAAAAGGGAGAGCAGGCGATGGAGTTGCTGCCGTCGTTGTTCCAGCTGCTCCACGCTCCCCTCAGCAGTCCTGGGTACCTGGATTTTCCCGGGAGGCACGAACAGGGATGGGAAAGCTGAGCTTTAAAGGCTGAGGGGGTATAAAAATGGGGTTAAAATAGCAAAAGTGCTGCTGGAACCGTTCAACTTTACATTCCCTGTCGGGAGGGGGTTACTATAAATAAAAGCAGATCATATTCACAGGTGCTTTTGGAAAATATTTCGCCTTTTGGTTGAGGTGATGTGTGCAGTTTGGATATTCCCGGTGAATTCATAACTTCGTGTGTTGTGAGTAACTCTAACCCCGTCCGAGTCTGCACTGCTTCGCTGCTTTAAGTCGTATTTTTGACTCTTCCTAAATAGCTGGGCAGGAAAAAAGTGAAGACTAAGTTTTGATGGTGAACATGAGTGAGTTTTTGCCTAATTCTGCTGGTTTTGAAGCTGTCCAACCTGGTCTCTGTCCCAGTGTTCTGGGGTTGGAGGTGCCCCAGTTCTGTGAGGAAGGGGCTGGAGCCTTTGGGCTCGAACACCTGGTTTTTAGTTCAGTATTAGCCTGGAAAAGTCATTTCCAGTTCCATTTTTCCGGTGTTAATTATTATAAATGTTGTTAATTATTCTAAATATCTCGTGTCTGCAGATGAATATCGTTTCACACAGGTGCAGTCACTCAGTATTAATGTGAATTTAATGGGTGTTGCTCCCTGAATTGGCTGCTTGGTGCAAAGAGGCTTAATTTGGAGAAAATTGTGCGCTGATGTTTAATAACTCGCTGTGCCAAAGAGCAGGATGTGCTTCCTTTCACCTGAAAGATTTGTTGAATGTATTTATTTCAATTTTTTTTTTTTTTTTTTGCCTGGAGTTATTTATAGCGCTCAGCATGAACGTGTTGAGCCAGAAGTTTCGCTGTTGAGTGATTTACTGTAATATCTTGGTGGAAGTGAGCAGCTGAGAGCTGTAGCACTAGAACTGGGCGTTTATTCTTGATGAAAAATTCCAAATTAAATTCCCCTCAGGCCAGAAGTTCTGCCAGGGGAGACTTGGCCCCGTGGACAGACATTAAATGTAAATATAAATAATTAAATACAAAAATGCACCTGAGTGTCACCTTCATTAAGAAATGATGAATTTCACCACTTGCTCCACTTAAAGCCAAACGAGCTCACGATGAAATAACAAGGTGGATTTTTGAGAGCTTCCTTTTGTTGGGTAATTTTTTATTGGGTAATTGTTCATATTCTTGATTCCTGGCTGGAAATCTCCCAGGTTGGCTACAAAACCACCTCAGACCTGTTCCGTTGAACGGTGTAGGAATTTCCACAGCGGTGTCCAAGACCCTTCAGCATTTCCTGGGGCAGAGATGGATGGGGATCTCTTAAGGAACATCTCCTAATTATGCTCGTTACGTTCCTGCACTTTGATTTTCCATCTCCGGTGGTGACAGTACTCAAAAATGGGCAATAATACAAAGTGTTAAAGCAGGGGTTGCTGGATTTGCACTGCTCCAGTGGAAGCTGTGCTGCTCCTGAGCATTAACTGGAATATGGCTGGAATATCACGGGGCGGGAGCCTATTTGTGGCAAATCCTCCTGACACGGGGCACGCTTTGACTTCGGGTTCTCAATCTGGGGGAAAAGTGGTTCTTGGTGTTGTTTTAGGAGGTCGTAGCTGTGTTTCTGCATTATTACAGGATCAGAGGGGAGCTCTGAGTGTCGCTGTCAACCTCTGTCACAGACTGGCGACGCTCCAAACGTGCCCGTCTCCACAGCTCGTGTCTGAAGCTACTCCAAAATCCTGCCCTCCTAAGGATGGAATTCCCTCATGGCTGGTGCAGCCATATTTCTTTCCCACTGCTTAGGTCAAACACCTCTAAGTGTTTTTTTTCCCCGCGTTTCAGTGTTTATCCTTTTTCTCACCCCCTCGAGTCCCTCTAGGCCAGAGGAGCTTCGTGCAAGGGGGGCTGGTTGTTCCCCGTCCTCCTGCCAGCCCTGCTCAACGTCCCCGTGAATTCCCAGAGGATTCCAGTCTCACAGAGCACCAGGCCCTGTCTCAAACAGCTTCTTGGACGTTTCCTCGCGCTCTAACTCGGCTGGCCAGTCGCTCCCTTAGGCGTGGTGGCTTTTCCAGCTGTGTCACCTCCTGTCCCAAAGCCGCTGCTGCAGGTGACTCCCTGTTGGGAGGAAACCTGACTTCGTGGGCATCTCCCCACAATTAAAGGGCCCCAGACCTTCCTGCCACGCCAGTCCTTGAGCCACCTGCGGGTCTTTCTTACCCCGCTGTGCAGCAGCTTTATTTCTGCTGGGATCAGGATGAATCTGCTGCTTGTCCTCCGTGTTCCCTCTTGTTCACAGCCCTCGTCCCCCGGGATAATAAAAATTTTCAAGGTGTTAGAAAATTTCGAGGTGTTTGGAAATCTCCCTCAGCTGTGACGAAAAGCAGGGAACCTCTTGCCGTAGGCCAGGTCATTTAGTGGCCAGTGGGTGTTTGAGATCCTGGAATCACGGGATGGTTTGGGAAGGGACCTTAAAGATCATCTCGTTCCATTCCTGGCACCTTCCGCTATCCCAGGTTGCTCCAAGCCCCGTCCAGCCTGGCCTTGGATACTTCCAGGGATCCAGGGGCAGCCACAGCTTCTCTGGGAACTCCATCCCAGCCCCTCCCCACCCTCCCAGCCAGGAATTCCTTCCCAGTATCCCATCTAACCCTGCCCTCTGGCAGTGGGAAGCCATTCCCCCTTGTCCCGTCATTCCAGGCCCTTCTAAATGGTCTCTCTCCATCTTTCTTGTGGGCTCCCTTTGGGTCCTGGAAGGCCACAGTTAGGTCACCCCAAACCTTTTTTCCAGACTGAACACTCCCGGTTCCCTCAGCTGCTGGAATTGTTGGAATTCCGCGGTCTCAGCGCAGGTGCCGGCGTCACCCAGATGCTTACGGAGGACTTCACACCACCACGAGTTTATTCCTTCCCTCCGCAGCTTGGTGGCATCTTTCAGGCTTGCTCTGGAAGTTCTCTGTCCGTGAAGGGTCAGGGTTTGAGCCGGGTTATTGATTCCAGAAAGCCCCTGGATGTCTGTTGGTTTTGCAGCTACCCTCCAGACCTTCCTGCAAAGAACAGCTCTGCCTTCTTTTCCGAACAAACCCTTCGTGTATGAAAACGCTTGGGAAAGCAGACCTTGTGAGCGTTTTCAAGTTCAGCTGATCTCCCTGAAGAGAGGGAGTTTTGCTGGGTTGGTAAGAGCCAGGCACTTGTACCTGGCCAGTGCCTTGAATTCCCAAGGGAGGGAGACAGGGAAACCCTCCAAGGAATAAAGGATCGGTGCTGGCCATCCATGAAGCGTTTCTCTGGCATTTTTCCTAAGAGCAGCCACGGCACCTGGTCCTATCTAGGTTAATCCCATCAAAGAAACGAGTCTCTATGATTCGCAGACTGGAAATTATTCAGGGCGCGGACAAAAGAGCAGAAATACAAATAAAGGGCAGTTGAGCCTTTTGTCTGAGCCAACCCTGGGCTGTGCGGCGCTCTCGGTCATGCTCCGTGGAGCCAGGGAACAAAGGAACCCTGACGATGTTTGCTTTGGCTCGAGGCAGGGAGGGATGGTTTAAATGTGTCCGCGAACGAGTGGTGAGCCACAGATGGGTGGTGGAATCTTCCTTTTCCCTTCTTCTCCCTCCCCAGGTCACTCAGATGAGCCGTCCGGATCTGATTCTGTTCCTCATGAAGTATCTCATGGCCTTGGTCGTTGGGATCCCCTCGGTGTTCTGGGTTGGAAGCAAGAAGACCTGTTTTGAGTGGGCCAGCTTCTTCCACGGGCGCAGGAAAAAAGAGTGCGTAGGGATGCGCTAGGGATAAACTTCCCTTGCGGTCCTGGAAGGGTGCTTGGGTTGGTTTTTCATGGAGGCAAAGGTGGGAATGGATGGAAAAGTCACCAGAATGGAGCGAGGAAGGACGAGACAGGCAACAGCTCAAAAAATTGCTTATTTCTCCCTAATTATTCTTTGGTCCCAGAATCACATCTACGTTTGCCTGTCTTTGAAATATTTTTAACAAGAGTTGTCAAGTGAACACTGCAGCTACTCTGCCTCTTACTGAGAGAGGTGGAATTGAAACTTTTTATTTATAAATGTGCATCTAGCCAACCGAATCAGACCTTTACATTGAAATTAAACACGGGTTCTTCTCACCGTGGTTGCAGTTGAAAGCATTTGCCTCTGCTTTTAATCTTCCTCATGCATTAGTGCTGCAGAGCAGTTTGATAAAGTGACAGTAAGAATTTCTTGGAGCTTCTGTAAGGTTGGAATTAATTTAGATAAAGGTTGGCATCGATTCAGAGACAATTTGTGTGATTTTGTGGTAGGCATGGGTAGATACTTTTATTATAATATCATCTTAAGATGTTTTGAAACAGATCCACAAAGACCGAAGCCTTTCGGTGACTCAGCCGTGACTTTTGGTCCATCCTTCAAGGGTTCAACTCGGCTAAAACAGCCAAGAGGTGCTTCAAAATCAGGCAAATAGGGACATTATAATGTAAATAATGGTCTTACTGCCAAGCCGTGCTGCTTGTTCTGTTTGTAAAACAGTCACAGCGCTGTGATCACTTCTCTGCCGCGGTAATTAACGTTAATTGCTCCAACTGCTTGTCTTGCTCAGAGTTGTCAACGAGAGCCGCCAAGTGCTGCAGGAGCCGGACTTCGCTCAGTCCCTCCTGAGGGACCCCAACACCCCCATCATCCGAAAGTCCAGGGGCACTTCCACCCAGGGCACCTCCACCCACGCCTCGTCCACCCAGCTGGCCGTGATGGACGACCAGAGGAGCAAGGCCGGCAGCGTCCACAGCAAAGTGAGCAGCTACCACGGCAGCCTGCACCGCTCGCGGGACGGACGGTACGAGTGTCCCCCAAAAAATCACGGAGTTATGGGTGGTTTGGGTGGGAAGGGACCTTAAAGATCATCTCATTCCACCTCCCTGGGACACCTTCCGCTATCCCAGGTTGCTCCAAGCCTCGTCAAACCTGTCCTCGAACAATTCCAGATGTGGGGAGTCCACAACCTCTCATGTGCAGAAGGTTGGACAGGCCCCTTCCAGCCATAATGGTGCTAAAACTGGATGTTCTGGGGCATCTCCTTTCCTTCTTAGTGTCTGCACTGGAAAGACAAAAAATACCACGATATTTGCAGAGTCTGTGCTGCTTTTTGTGAATTAATTACACAGCAGGCCTGCGTTCAGCGTCGGTTTTCCTGCACCGTGCGATCTGTGTTACACCGTGTGGGAAAACAGAGCTGCCCCGCTGTCAGCTCAGCACTTCGGGGGCTGCTTTTGTCCGTGCGTCAGTGATTTTGTGTGTGTAAATGCTCCCGGCCCTGCCGAAGTAAACGAGGGCACGAGTTCCCCGCTCTGACTCGAGGTGGAGTTAAGGTTTGCAGCGTCATTTATCATCAAGCGTTTCCCTGCCCTCGGTATCAACACCGGGCGCAGCGGCGGAGCGAGAGGCGTTGTGCGAGGAGCTGAAACGCTTTGCCCGGGGCTGTGCGAGCTGAGTGACTGAGCCGAGCAGGGCACGCCGCTCCTCAGGAGAGCGCCGGGGATGTATTTACATTCCTCCAGCGGCGCGGCGGTAACGACGGCAATAATTGCCCTGTGTTTTCCCAAATTAGGTACACTCCCTGCAGCTACAGAGGCGTGGAGGAACGACTACCTCACGGCAGCATGTCGCGACTGACTGATCACTCCCGGCACAGCAGCTCCCACCGGCTGAACGAGCAGTCGCGACACAGCAGCATCAGGGACCTCAGCAGCAACCCAATGACACACATCACGCACGGCACCAGCATGAACCGCGTCATCGAGGAGGATGGCACCAGCGCCTGACGGGGAGGGAGAGCTCGCAGGGCTCGCGGTGCCTTCCTCAGCGAGGCGACGCCTCAGTATTATCCTCATCCTCTCGTCAGGCGCTGAATTTGAGCGCCGGGAAGCCGGGGTTGGCTTCTGCGTGTGGAAGCCGACGCTGCGGGACTTGCCTCGGCGCTGGAGGGTTCAGCTGCCTTGAGTGACTGAGTAAAAAGCTGGTTGTCTCCTCTGAACCTCTCTGTAGGTAATTATTTATTTGATGACTGTTCCTCATCAGACACAACTGCTGAATTTCTTATTCTCTGTGGAAAACAATCTCCCCCTTCTCTCTGCCTCCTCCCTCTGTCCCTCCTTCCGTGGGCTCCGCGTGTCGGGAGGTGCCAGCCCCGAAAACTCGGTGTCGGGGTCGTGCTGGGAGTTGTTCTGATGAGACTTAAGGGAACTCTTGATGGTTGAAGGAATCCCTCCGTGCACCTCCCTCGAGGCACCCGGCGAGGGGACGCACCCAGCGCTGCCCGAGGGACGTCAGTGCGAGCTGGCAGTGCTTGGTCACGCTGGGAGCGCCACAGGAACGAGCCTTTTGGAGAAGGAAACCCCACTGAGGATCACCAGCTCTTCCCAGAGCTGTCCAGGCTCAGTCGTCGGGAGGGTGGGGGGGAAGAGAGAGGCAGGGAAGAGCGATTTTTTTAATAACTTGTATTGTCCTTGCCTTTTTTACAAAAGACTATTTAAATTTTCTACTCGTTTACAATTTCTGTAGGAAGAGATGGGTTTTAAAACCAGTTATCTAGATAATATTCAGCCATTTATTTTTTAGAGTCATGTACAAAAAAAGCTGAGATTGCCTGTTCCTGATCTATTTAAAAAAAAATTATCATAGGAAAGCTGAATTTGTCACCCAAGCAGGAATGCACAGCCCAGCCCGTTCCCTCCAGCCAGAGCAGAGCCTGTTTACAAGCCCCAGCACCTGGTGAAGAAGGCTGAGGCCAGAAGGACCAGAGGAGTTTATTCAAGGATGCCCCACCTTCCTGACGATGTCACAGCTGGTTTGGGGAGCATTCTCTGTGCTGAGCAAGGATTTAGAGATGGGAGGGAGAAATCGAGGCAGGAGCTGCCCCCAGATGGGGAGAAAGCAGGATGTGGCAGCTGGAAGCCCGCGGCGTTCCTCGAGGAGGAGACAGGATCCGCAGTGAACTGGTGGCTCCTTCCCAGCCGGGGATCTTGGTTACGGATCCAGCTCTGCTGGAGGTTTTTTTTCATGCCCTGCTGCAGATTCATGGTGGAGAATTCTCAGTTTGGGCTTTTTCTGCGTGGAAAGGATCTGTTGGGATACACTGGAGGCAGAAGTCGAGGCCGGTCGAGGATGGTGCTGTAGATCTTCTGGAGCATCTGCTGCAGAGATTGATTCAGCATGAGGAAACAGTGCTGGCATGCAAACCTACCTCAGTAATTACTGCAGATCACTGCTGGGAAATGAACCCTTATTTTTGCATTGTCCTTACATAATTCGCTTGCTGACCTGCTGGAGGCACGTTGAGAAGCCTTTGTGCGCCAGCCTCGAGGGCAGGGCCGGGGCAGGAGCTCTCGGGGCAGCGGGGGCCGGAGCTGCTCCACAATTAACTCATTTTAATTGCAGCTGATGACACAACTGCGAAGCTCGTAACCTGTGTGCTGTGGAATCAAAGGCTGCCCCGGGAGTCACCGCAGCTCCCAGACAGATTTATCCCAAATATTGTCTTTCTTGCTTCCACCGGGCTTCGTGCTCCGAAGGAGAAGAGAGATGGAGCCCAGCGTGGAAGAGCAGAGCTCTTTGCTGTCAGCCCGGGGAGGGGGGTGCTGCCCCCAGGGCCCTGGGGCAGAGCAGGCTGTGCTTTGCCTGTTTGCTCAGCAAACAGCCCCGGGGGCCACCCACAGGATCCCAGGGATAGCCCTGTCCCGAGGATAGCCCTGTCCCGGGGATAACTGTCCACATCCAAAGCACATGGCCGTGGAAGATCCTTCTGAGTGACTTAAACTGGGGAAGCTACAACTCCCTGGAAGCCCCGAGGGTGGAACCTTTGTTGTTTTCAAACTCAGCTCCTCCTACATAAGGTGCTGCTTCAGAGGGGTGATGTGGGAGAAGTCTGGATCTGCGGAAGGAGCCGGGAAGCTGAGCTTTCCTAAACGCTGGAACCGAACTAAATAAGCTCAAGGGTTCACATTGATCTTCTTGGCTCAATTTCCAGTACTTTTTTTTTTTTTAATAAGTTGTAGCAATGCTTTGACTTGTTTAGAGACAGGGAGAGGAACGCTGATGGAGCTTGGAGAAAGATCCTGCTGGAAATGTTAATTTGTGAGGCTCAGTCCCCGTACTGCTTCCAGACGGGAATATCTAAGTCATTCCTTGCTCACGGATCCTAAAGGGACAGGCTCCTGTCAGCCCAGAGAGGTGATCAAACCTCAAACTGGAGTTCTGGCTGGGTTTTTTGCCTCCCTGCCCCCTCCCTCCTACCTTCAACACCTGAGCCAGCACGCTGTGCTCTCTTGGCAGAGCATTCCTCCCGGGAAGAGCATTCCTCACCCATGGAAGAATGTCCCAGCTCTGGTGCAGTTCTGCAGACGAGGCTCACAGGGCTTCAGCTCCCAAATAAATCATCGTGCCCAAGGGCTCTGGCGTGCATCCCAGTTTCGAATGTGGCCCCGCCACCATCCCTGGCAGGGATACCAGGAGTGTTTTTTGGGGTGCTTTCCTACCTGGTGAGAGCTCCAGCCCGGGTGCTTGGTTTGTGGGATTGGTGCCAAGCTTTAGATTCCCCCCGAGCTGAAAGCCCCGGCCAGGAGGGCGTTTCTGCAGTCTCTGCACTGCTCCGTGTGCTCCGGGCTCCCTGCGTGTCCCTGCAGCTGAGCACACGTTCCTCCTGCAGTCCCTGCAGCGCTTTGTCCCTCCCCAGCAGCCACCAGCAGCCGGATCCTCTCTCCCAGGAAACAGGCAGGGAAGCTGGACAATGCCTGGCCTCTCCAGCTCATCCCGAGATTAATCCCTCTCCCTCCTGCGCACACGATGGCCGCAGCCCCGGAACGCGGCTCTGTGAAATTGCTCCGTCAAAGCTTCCCGTGGAACGCACGGCTTCTCATTCCCGGTATTCCCAGGGATCTCCAGCTCCTGTTTTACCAACCCGACTGTGCTGACAACCGATCACAGATCCCCCCTGTGCTGTTCCTTTTTCCTTAATCCCTTCGTAGCTCCCGTGGTTCATTGAAATATCCCGGATCGGAGCTGCGGTCGCGTTGCATGGAAGAGGCTGCTCCTCTTTTTTAAAGCATAAACAATCCAACAGCAGCAAAAAGCCACTTTTAGGTGTAGATGTGTTTCTCCCTTTTCTTCCAGCTTAGACCCAAGTTTTGTGCTGGAGGCTTTAAGACGCCAGCTCTAGAGGGGTCAGTGGTGAGCAGGGGGTGGCGCTGGCAGGCTCCGGCTGAAATCCGGTCACGGCCGAATCCAGCACTGCTCCCACGTTGTTCCAGCAAGGAGGGAAGGGAAAATCCCTCAGAAAGGGCACCAGGGCACCAGGAGAAGAGCCAGGCCAGCCATAGAGCAGTGCCCTGCCCTTCCAGGGGAGCCGATTCTCCAGCCCAGCTGCAGGGCTCCGAGGATCCCAAAAAGGAGCAGGGAGCCGGCAGCTCCAGGTGTGGTGAAACCAGGGCACGGAGCAGAGCAGCCCCTGCACAGGAGACATCCCCAGGTCCACCTCGAGCAGCAGAATGTCCATTTGAATGTGAAACTTTTCCCCCTATCCCCTTGTGCTCCTCTTCTAACGGGATCGGGATTGATTTTCCCCGGAGGCGGGGCGTTCTCCCAGGTTTTGCGTGTCGAGTCTGTGCGTGGGGAACTCGGTGCTTGTAACGCGCTGCCGCCTCTCCCAGCCCTGCCCCCGGCTCCCGGTGTCCGTGCTGTGACAACGTCCCACTCCTCAGGAGAGGGGAAGGAGCTGCCATGCCCGCGAGACCTCTGCGCAGCGGAATGTGTGGGGCAGTCCCCGCCCGTGGCTGACCCCACTTGCACTCGGCTCTTGGTAGGCTTTGTTTACAGTAGTCCAGTGTGGGTTTTGTAACGTTTAATTTTTAGCACTTTAACTGTGAGTGTGCAAACTGGTTCCCTTGTAGTTGGTGTACATTTTCATTTTAGACCTTCAGAAGTTTTTAATAAAACGACGGAAAAACCCCTCGTCTCTCTGTCGGTTTTCAGTTCCTCTCTGATGGGCGTAATCACACCCACCCTTAAAAATCCAGCTGAGATTTAAAGGTTAAATAATTAAATATCAGATTGGCCAGCAGCTCTCTGAATTTAAAGAAAGACTTTCTAGACTTAATCTCCCCCCACCATCTGCGCTCGTGGACGCCGGGCACCCTTCCAGCACACACAAAGCTCTGCGCAGATTTCAGGCTCTGGGTTGTTCCGCCCTTTTACGAGAACAGACCACTCAAACCACCAGCATTTCCCGAGCGGAGAGGAGCGAAGAGCAGACAGGTTTGGGAGCAGCAATGCCAGGGATGTTTGGGGTTTTTTTATTGCCAAATCCAGCCTGAGGACAGGATGACTGATTTATTTGAAGGAGCTGTCTGGCATTTGGGCGGATACGTGGTTGTACGCTGAGTCTCGCATGGCTGGTGATAAAATAACTCCTTTCGCTAATTACCGGTGCTGGTTTAGGTCTCGTTAGGTAAATAGTTCAGGGATGAAACTTTAGGAGCTGCTGGGCTCCTCCATCTTCCCTGAATTGAAACTCGTGGGTTGCGAGCGACCAGCTCTGAAGTCAAGCAGCCAAAGACGTGATTTGCCTGTCTTGCAGCCGAGGAGGATTCTCACCACAGCTGAACCCGTCAGGGATGAGGAACGGGAGCTCACAGCATTTATCTCCCCTCTGTGCTGCATCGCCAGGTCCCAGAGGGGTTAATGCAGGGTTGGGGAGGAGATGGAGTCACCTGGAGCTTGTTTAGCCCTCTCCGAGGTGGTTTAACGACCTGCAGGTGAGGAAGGTGGGAGGAGCATGGAGAAAGAGGAGCTGGAGGAGGGGGGTGTGGTCGGAGCAGAGGCTGAGGTCAGTTCAGACCCCCAGGCTGGGATTAGGGGTGGGTGTATTTTAGTCACCATCGCATTCCTGGTGCACCTGAACACCCTGGGTGCTGTTTTGGGGCCAGTTTTGTGTCTCAGCCCTGCCAGCTCATGCCTTGTTGTGATTTCTCCTCCAGTTTGAAGGGAGAAGAGCATCTGGCCGTGCACTAATCCTAAAGACAATAAAATCATAGAATCATGGAATGGTTTGGGTTGGAAGGGACCTTAAATTTATCTTGTAGTTCTCCCCCTGCCATGGGCAGGGACACCTCCCACTGTCCCAGGCTGCTCCAAGCCCCGTCCAGCCTGGCCTTGGACACTTCCAGGGATCCAGGGGCAGCCACAGCTTCTCTGGGCACCCTGTGCCAGAGCCTCCCCACCCTCACCGGGAAGGATTTTTTCCTGATATCCAATCTGAACCTACTTCAGGAAATCCTTGGTAACAAAATGAAACAAAATAGATGGAAATAGACGGATCTTTTTTTTAGAAGTCATTTTTAGGAGTTATCTCCAGCTCAGAGCTCCGGCCCAGTGGGATAAAACTGCCGGCCCTGGAGCGTGACCGTCCGGGATCCACGTTTCCAACGCCCTTGGCGACCGGTCCGACTGGTTCTTATGATAACACTCCGGGCACCTTTGATTGATATCCAGTCTCCAGTTTCAGTGCCTGCACCTATTTGCCACCTCTTCCCAGCACCCACATCCTGCTGCTGTTACCCCACTGGCATCCCCTGCTCCTGCTCCCCCTCATCCCATGGGGACATCCCAAGTTGGGAAAGCCGCTTTCTCCTCACCCACCTCTTTGATTTTGGTGAGATCTCACCTTCCCCTTTGCTCTCTGCCCCCATTTATTGCCTCCACACACCCCCCCTGCAGCGTTTCAAAGCCTCTGTGTCCTGAGAGCTGGCTTGAAAAATTTCCAAGGTCTCCCTAGGGAGTGCTGCGTGGGTGCTTGGCAAATTGGAGGTATCCTGATACCTGAAATGGTGGGAACGCTGAAGAAGGATGGATCTGCGGCGCCAAGTGGTTGCCAGGCTCTTCCCAAGCTGCTGGAATGCGGTATTTTAAATATAAATACATGAATATTCCTGTTCGGTGTAGACATATCCTCCGCTGCTTCCCTCTCAGTGCTGGTGCAGAGGGTTCCTGCCTTTGGGAGAACGTGCTGAAAAAATCCCTTACGGCCCTGAGTTGCAACATAATCCAGCTACAAATCCCACCTGGAATCCGTCAGAAAGGACGAGCCCCGACATTCCCCCGCCGATGCCTTCAAAGCCCTCTGATCTCCGCCATGGAAACGACACCATCAGATAAGGCTCGGCCCCTGCCAAAAGACACGGAACATCTGCTCGGCTGCAGAAAGTGGGATTGGGTAAAAGTTAACCTTGTTCCTCAGTTTTAGTTTTTGGGAGGCAACCAGCTCCTCGTGCTGGTTCTCCTTTGCAGGGCGGGTTTGGGGTTTATGGTGGTCCCTAAACTCTGAGGATGAGGTGCCCTTGGGGACGATGGCACCGATGCACAGAGGGAGCAGGGCCACCGATGTCCTGACTTGTGGAAGAGCAATAAAATCTGGGGCTAACCAAGAGTTTGGACCCCACTGAAAGAATTCTGATTTCTAGTGATGAGAGGAAACGGCCTCAGGCTGCACCAGGGGAGGTTCAGGTTGGACATCAGGAGGAATTTCCTCACAGAAAACATTGGAAGGGGCTGCCCAGGGAGGTTTGGAGTCCCCATCCCTGGAGGTGTCCAAGGGATGACCGGATGTGGCACTCAGTGCAAGGTGGTGATCAGTCAAAGCTTGGACCCGGTGGTCTCAGAGGTCATTTCCAACCTAACTCATTCTGTGAAAACCAGAAACCATCTTTAGTTTTCAACTCCTTTTCTCCACTTGAAATGTTTCTCCCTAAAGGCAATCCCGAAGAACCTGCTTGTTCCAGAAAAGCTCCTGGCGCTCCCCTTGGTGACCTGACTTTGGCAGCAGCCCAGGGAAACGTGAGCCCGCAGCGCTGCTTGGGCAGGTGAAGGGTTAACCCTGGTCCGTGGGTGCCTTTAACTGTGAGCAAAATCCCCGAATCCTGCCAGAGCTCGTTAGTCCTCGAGCAGGGTGAAGGGACACAGCGCTAATTGCAGTGACGGCCTCCCGAGCTGTGAGAAATTAGCGGCGGCACAACGAGGAGGTGCCGAGCTTGGCGGCCGTTAACAGGTGCCGGGTCACCCCCGGCCGCCCCAAAAACCCTGACCCCTGTCACTCACCGCCGGTGACCCTCCCGACCCGTCCGAGGGGCACTGCTCCCTCCAGCTGCTGGGGAGGGATTTTCATCCCGTCCGGGGCAGCTGCTCTTGGAAAAGCTGTGACTGGCGGGACTGAAACTTCTGCTTCTCGCTGGGAGCCCGGGAGGGAGGAGCCCTGCGGCCCCGGCGGTGACAGTGGATGCCACAGGGACATCTCCGTTCCTGCCTGGAGCAGCGGTAAATCAAATTCCCGATGCTGTTCCAGCCCCAGACCGTCCGGGGCTTTGCATCAGTCAGATTAATCGGATCAGGGGTGGTGCAGGAGCAGAAGAAGCTGCACCATCCCACGAGCTCGTGTGCCCAATACTGGGCTCAGATCGAGCCCCTTCTCCTCCTCCTCCTCCTCCTCCGCTACCACTGGAATCAGAGCTCGTTGTACAACACTGTTTCCCCCGTGTCCTGTTCTCCCAAGGATAAGCCATCCTTAAATGCTTTTCCTCCTTCTGGGCCAGTGGGGTCGTTTTAAAAGAGCTCTTGGAGCAGCACTGGGTGCAGGGAGGATGTTTTGCTGTGCAGGGGTGGAGGGATGCTCTTGAGGAGAGCTGCTTGCGGGGAGGAATTGGTGCTTGGGATGCTCACAGAATCCCTGAATGGCTCGAGCTGGAAAGTTTGGGAGGATGTTATGGGAGAAGCCACGGTGTTGATCCTGTGCAAGGTCCTGAGCGCAGGCAATGCCCCACATCTGCCTTCGGGAGCTGCTGCTCGGGGCAGTTTGGCAGGATCCACAGCTTTTCCACCCAAACCGCAGGGCAGAAACCTCTCCGTCACCCTGGAAGAGGAAAATCCCCAGAGAAATGTGAGGGCTCATCCCCGCCTGTCTGAGCACGAGGCTGGAACACTGCCCGGCCTCGCCGCTGGATTTGGGGAGCCCACGGGGGCTCCCTCCTTGAGGCCAGGACGGCTGCGGGGAATCAGCCCCGAAAAGCGGCGTCCCCAGAGGCCGGCCGGGATTTTTAAGGCAATAGTGCCACCCTGTGCACCGCGCCAGCCCTGGGCTCCCAGTGACACCAGTGGCCCGGGTGACACGGATCCATGACAGGCAGCAAGGTGGCCGTGGTGGCACTGGGGATCAACGGCCAGGGGTGGGGACACGTCCATGGATACGGCCGAGGCAGGGAAAGGGTGGCATTCCCATGGGAATCACTCGATGCCATCGCAGTCGAGATCCCGCAGAGGCCAAAAACATCGGTGGTTTGTGGGGACACCGTGACAGCTGGAGAATCGTGGCATGTGCAGAAATCACATCAAACTCGGTGCTTCCTGGAGCTGCAAACGGGAGTTTTGTGCTGGTTTATGCTTTTCTCCGTCTTTTCTGGTGCCCTGCAGTGCCTGGACAATGCAGTCCCCTCCTCTGCTCCATGTCCTGCCCTGGAGGGAGGTGTGAGGGGGCAGACACGGCAATATCCCACCAGTGACCCTGCAACAGGAGTCCTGCGTCCCCAGCCCTTCTCCGAGCCCCGGGACGGACCAGCACCACCTGGGAGAAACCCCTCGTGGGATATCTGGGATAATTTAGTTGTCACAACTTGTGGCCTCTAGGAGGGCTGGGGGGAAGCAATTATTTTGTGCATGGGTGATGGGTGTGTCCCCAACACTCCAGAGCCCAGAAACACCCCAATGAGTGTCTCCCCACCACCCCAGAGACCAGAAACACCCCAGTGGGTGTCACTCTGACACCCCGGGGACCCGAGGGTGCCTCCAGGTACAGCTCAGCTCCTGTGAAATGAGCACCCAGGAGGATGGAGCAGAGCCCTGTCCCCAGTTTCAGCTCCCCAGAATTTCTCGCCACAGGAGATTTCAAACCCCCATCACATCCCAACTCCCTCCATGCCCACGTACCCCAGACTGTTTCAGGGTGTCAAATGGGGACAAGAAGCTTTTGGGACGTTTTTAGGGTCAGGCTTTGCTATTTTAGTTCCACCACAAGTGTGCACACACTTGAGGGCACACATGTGAATCCACACAGCCTGTATGGCCCCACCAAGGCTGTTGGGAAGGCAGCCCCCATCCTATAGGGTCCATTTGGGATCCTCGGACTGGAGCAAGGAAGGAAGGAAGGAAGGAAGGAAGGACTGGAGAGATGGTCCCCGGGCTGTGAAAATAAATAACGTGGAGGCAGCAAGCATTGGGGAGACAGGTTTGCAGGGAATCTCTGGTGTGACGCACGCCCCCAGTGAGCTGGAGGTGCAGCCACTTCCCTCTCTTGGATCCCAAAGGCTAATCCTTAGGGAATAACAGACATAAGCCTCTTTGCCGGCGCGCTGTCAGCGCCCATCACTGATGAGCTGATTAAAATCGAATGGAAAAGATTAAATTCACCCCCTCTAAGTACCCCAGGGGCTTCCCCAGCTGCAGGTGAGGAAGGGGAGATGCTCCTTGCTGGCTTTGCTCTTCCCTGTCCGTCTGACCAGACCTGGATGCTCCACAGAAATGTTTCCAGCCTTCGTAATCTCCACAAATCCCATCCCTGTGCTCCACCAGGAGGTCCCGGCAGCACCGGCCCCTTTGAAGTTATCAGATTATCTGTGCGCAAGCTGCCACCTGGAGCTGGAGGAAATGGTGCCAGGAAAATCAGTTGGAGGTAAAATTTCCCATAAGGGACCCCCTGTCCCCATCCTTGGTCACTCCCTGGGGACACCCACAAGGTTTTACTTTATTTAAGTTGTTGTTCTAAAGAGACGTTGCTGCTCTGGACGTGAGACTTGACAAACACACCAGGAAAGCACAGGATTTCCTGGGATTTGAGAAATACCTGGAGCCCTCCCCAGAATTTGGCCAAATATTGATTGGGACAGGGACCCTGATCTCCACAGAGTCACACCCCTGCTCCTGAGAAGCAACAGGAGCATGTAGAAAGACACCATGGGAGGAGAGGCAGCAGAATGGGGAATTTGGTTGAAAAAGAGGCTTTTTGAGTCGGAATGAGCTACTGGCAGGGTCTGAAATGTCACTTCATGTCTGCAGCAGAAACAAGGTGGCATCAGAAAGCCAAGTCCTTCCTGTGAGGCTGCTTGTGCCGTGGAAAAGGAGAGAGACAACTTGGAGCTCCAGCTGTGCACCCACCTGATTGCTAAACCACGACACTGTGCCTCTGCTTTTCCTCAGAGTCCTTCAGCAATTCTCCTCTCTTGTCCCTGGTGACTCTTTCCCAGGTCTTGTCCATGACCTGCAGTTGCTTCTCCTGCCAGAAAAAAACCCAGGAATTACATTAGCAGAGTGTGATGCGAACTGGGAATGTGGATCAAGGCTTGCGAGGTCTCGCTTTCAGAGCGGTATTTGGGCTTTAATCCCATTTTTGGGGTGATCCCACTGTGGCTGGGTGTAGGATCATCATCCCACCGGGATCACTTTTCCTCAGGGTTTTGCTGAGTTGTTGGTTGGCCTTCGAGCAGGATCCCAGTGCTGGGCTCAGCAGAGCAAAGCTCCTGCTGTGGTGACCCGGGGAGGTCAAGCCACAAAGTCTCGTTAATATTTAGGTGATTCTGCTGCAGAGCTGCATTAATTACCCACCCGAGATGAATTAATTACCCACCTGAGATGCATTAATTACCTGTCCAAGCAGTCTGGGCACAGAGGAGAGGAGAGGTCTGCGGGGAAAAGCAGGGCAGAAAGTGTCAGGACTGGGTCTGGGTCTAGGTCTGGGGCTGTGGGTTCTGCCCCCCAGAGCCGCCCTGACCCCACATCCTCCTGCAACACCCACGGGAACACGCAGTCCCTCAATCTATACATTTCCAGTCCCTCAATCTATACATTTCTATAACTCCAGACCACTCTGTGTGTGTCTAATAAGGTCTGATAACAAGGGGAATATTCCGAACCTCGCACCTCCAGCCACGAGTTTCACCCCAAGAGCTGATGTGCCCCAACATCTGCCCCTTCCTCTCCAAATCAGTGCTTCCCTTTAATTTTCTAGAGGTGTTTTAAGACCTCTCTTTTTTTGGGTTCTGCCTGGGAATGGGCACAGAGAAGAGAAGGCTTTGGAGAGATCTTAGAGCCCCTTCCAGTGCCTAAAGGGGCTCCAGGAGAGCTGGTGAGGG
>VZTD01002594.1:136414-156847 GCA_013397725.1 Rhagologus leucostigma
AATTAGGTTTAATGTGACGGCTGCGTTGAAACAGCGGGCGGGGGCTCCTCTGCCCCCGGTGAAAGTTGCGTTCGAGTTTGGCAATTCGGGCCGTGGGGGATGCAAGGAAAATTGGAGGCTTTGGAAGGGCTTCTGTGCCACAAGATGAAATCCCTGCAGGGAGGGAGAGCAGGGAATGGTCAGAGAGGAGGCGAACGGCCCCCGAGAGCGGAGGAATGGTTTTGGCTTCCCTTAAAGAGGCATCTCGGCAGCCCCGGTGTAGCGGTACCTCTCATGGTTCAGCTACGGCTGCGTGAACTCCGTGTGTGGGATGTGAACCAGGAGAGTGCGGGCAGAGCAAAAGGACTCGGAGAAGTCAGGANATATTTTATTTCTTTATTTGATTCTACTTTAAAATCACTCCCTGCCGCACAGGAGGGGCGCCCCGGACTCAGCCCGGGAGCAGCACCAGCCCCTCCCGGGATGGGTCCCGCTTGGAGGGGACCTATCCTCCTCCTCCTTTCCCCTCCTTATTCCGGGCTGGAGATATCCCTGGNGCGGGCAGAGCAAAAGGACTCGGAGAAGTCAGGATGCTCTGGTCTCGGTTCCTTGCTCAGGTCCCCCTTGGCGTCCTGGATCTGGGTGTGCTCAGGACTCACCATCTCTCTCTCTCTCATTGTGTTTTGAGTTGGTTAAAGACCTGGTGTGCACAAAAGCCCCCAGCCAGAGCAGCATTAAAGAAATTTTTTCCGGAGCCGGGGAGGGAAGTTGGACCCGGGCTAAAGCAAATAAACTTGTATTTCATCATGCCGGGGCTGCGTTTCTTTGTGTTCCACTCTGCTCTGGGCAGTCTGGGCTCCCTGCAGCCACAGATGTTTCCCTGACCAACCTTCACCTTCAAACGTGTCTCAGTGGCCGAGCAAAGAAACTTCTGCTCCTTCGTGCCAACCTCGCTCCCTGCGGAGGCTGCTCTGTGCTCTGCCTCCCTCGGGCTTTTCTCTGGGTGTTTCTCCCCTCGGTTGCTGCAGGAAGGGGCTTTGCAGGGTTTCTGCTCCAGCTCAGCACCAGGCTGAGATGCTGCAGACGTGGAGAATGCGAGCATGGCTGACCTGGCAGGGCTGTGCATCAGCCGGAGCCGTGAGCTCTGCTCGGGGGGGTGTGTCGGCTCCGCGGCCAGCGCTGCTCAGCTCGGGAGGGAAAGGATGCTGCAAAGGAGGGAAAACACTGTTACTTTTATCCCTGGTGAAAGCTAAAGGTGCTGAGATGTTTCTCTGCCCATCCCCACTGCTGCAGACCTGGCCAGGTCTGGGAGCTGGAGCCCAGCTGTGTCCCAGTGATCATGGGAATGTGCCTGTCCAAAGCAGGAGCTGAGGGGATTTCAGGAGTGGAGGTGCTGGTATGTATCATTGATATCAGACTATAAATGTTCCCAGAGAAACCCTGAGCAAGAGCTTTCTCCCTGCTGGAAGAGCCTGAGCAGCCCCAGGGACGCAGGATGGGCACTGTGTGCGTGCAGCAGTGATGAGGAGATGCAGCCCAGTGCCATCAAAGACCAGAGATGGGAAAAATGGGGTATTAGCAGGAAAAAAAAATAAAAATCAAGTGATGTGTGGTGCCCTGATGTGCTCCTCCAAAACAAATAAGGGGGGACGTGAGCCTGTTGATCCCATAGCAATGGGCCTGGAGGAACCTGTGGCTTCTCTGCAGCAATGCCAGAGCAGAATCTACTGGTGAGACATAAAATGACTGTAATTCATTAAATGTATTCCATCCTCTTATAAGACAACAGATGAAATGTAGGTGCCAGTGTCTCAAGTGTGTGTGAAATGCTGCTACATCGGGAGAGAGGGAAGATTTTGACACGCTGAACAGGTCCCATCCATTAGTCATAATATTTCCAGCATGCCACACGTGCGCTCACATTTTCATATGAATGGATGCATGGGAAGCAAACCCGGAGGTGTTTGGGATGCATGGGAAGCAAACCCGGAGGTGTTTGGGATGCATGGGAAGCAAACCCGGAGGTGTTTGGGATGCATGGGAAGCAAACCCGGAGGTGACGCGAGGGAATGTGGAGAAACTCAAGTGGGTCCCCTGTAGGACCCTTCGTTCTCCAACAGGGACCTCCAGCTTCAGTCCATTTGTGTAGGTGATGCTTTCTTTTCTCTGATACATTTTTGGCTTCTTTATAGCAGTCTTCGTGCTTTGGAAGGAGGGAGGATGGAAATGTTGCAATTCCCGTTGAAGAGTTTGACATTTTGTAGCAGATAAAGCCAAGCGTAGACGGCTGCTTTGATTTGGCTGCTTTTTGCTGAGTTTAGGGGAAGGCAGCATGGGATTCAGGCTGGAGGTGGAGAAAGGAGGTGGCACATACACTCCTCATGTCACAGTGACATCCAGCTCTGGTGTTTTTAGCAGACATCCATCTCTGGGAACAGGCTCTTTCCAACTGGTTTTGTGCCCAGAAACTTGAATCAGTCGTATCCAGCAAAAATAGGAAGGTGAGGGAACATCTGCTCCGATGTCATTTGGTCCCTGGGGATCCCAAAAAGGATTTTGTGGTTGTTGGGTGAGTTGGAATTGAAGGTTCACAACTGCTTCCTTCATTTCTTTTATTTCTCTGTCTCACTTGGGAATGAGGAAAGAGTTTCCAGTCCCGTGTCAGTATTTGTCTTTATTATATCTACAGTGGGTCTCTGGTGGGTCTGGGAAGCAGCTGCCTGGAAAAGGTCAAGCAGAAGCTTTTATGATCCTTGTAGCAGAACCAGGAAAGGTCCTGGTGGCCCTTCAAATGCTTGAGGAGTGGTGGGCACTGGTGGCTGCCGGATGGATGTTCACATCTGCTGACTGCTCCCAGTCAGGGGTGGCTCTTTCCAGATGTGCCATTTTTTGGATTTCTTCCCCAGGCATCTCCTGGATTTTCCAGAGAGGAGGTACTGGGATGTCCAGTTGCAGAAGGAGAAGGAGCTGCTCTCCGGGTTGTGTGTCATCTCCCTGCCCTTCCTGTAGTCCCTTGGATAAACCAGAGAGTTTTCTATGGAATGTGGCCCAGGGATGCTTTTTCCTTCAGAATGGGTCTGAACTTGTCCAGTTCAGCTGCAAAACCTTCAGCTGCTTGCATGGGCCACTCTTTAAAAACAAAAGCACTTAAAAACCTATTCTTTTCCCAAAAAATAGCTTTGGTGGCTGGGACTGTCTCTGAGCTGCATTCCTGGTGATTAAATGATGGCTTTGTTCCTATTAGTTAATAAGGCAATGGTTATGATAGCGAATCAACCGGAAATTGTTAAACGAATTAATTCAATTAATAGGAAATTCTAACAAGCGTTTGCCCTTCTCTGGGGCTGGTCTCTGTACGAGCTGGTGTCAGCTCCAGATATGGGAGCAGAGGCTTCACTGGGGAGCTGGGGGACCCAGTTTGGACATGTGGCTCCACAGGGGGACCATTTGCTGGCCAGCCAAGTGGCCAGCATGGCCAGGGGAGCGTCCAGCTCTCAGCAGGAGTTGGCAGCAAAGCCACGCTTGCTTTCGACTCATCTGGCTGGGAGGTGGGAGCATGTCCTGGTGCCAAATGAGGAGAAACTCCTTATTTCTGAAACACAGCAGGAGGAGGAATCGCTCCCAGTGATGCAGACGGGCTGGAAGGAGGCGAAAAGGGTGATGAAAATCACTCATCAAGCCTGATGCATCTCCAGCGTGGCCTTAAGAACGGGTCCATCTTCAGATGGTATCAGAATGGTAAAAAATCAGATGTTCCTGGCTGCCTTGAGTGCCACTGCCCTCATGTGCTGTGGTCCTGTCCCGGACTTCCATTGAGTCCTGGCTCTGGCCTTGGTTTGCCAATCTGAGATTTTTTCCAACCAAAAATCCAAAAACTCTGAAAATTTCAGACAAAACTCTTTCTCTCGCAGCCTTCATTTCACAGTTCACCTTTCTTTCTGGCTGTAATTCCTGCTGGGGCTTCTGGCTTCCTAGAGAAAGGGTAAAAAAAAAGAAAAAAAGGAAAGCAGGCATTTAATAATAGATCAAAAATGAGATTACGCAGTAAGTCAGCCCTCCCCTTCCCAAAATGCAACCAAAGAAATTGCAAATCACCTTGAAAAAGGAAAGGAAAACAGTGTAGATCAAACCTGAAGTTAAGTATGGATGAGGTGTTTATATTTTATTTAATGACTGTGTGCTGTGCTAGAACAGCCGCCCTCCCCTGAATTTCTGTTTGTGATTAATTAAAAAGTAGAGATGAACTGGGATGGGGAAAATTCAGTGGAGCTCCAAACGAGAATGCAGGGGGGCACAGGTTGGCTGCTTGGTCCACCTGGAGACAGGCACACCTGGTGGTGGTTGTAGTTGGAGGTAGCTCCCAAAAACCAGGAGGCTCAGTGAAATACTCCTTGTTGTCCATCCCTGATGACTCTGGACCAGTTCTGTCCATGTTTGGTGGAGCAGTGAGGTCGCCGAGGGAAGGGAACCCGAGGGGCTTTGTGCCAAATGAGTGGGTGCCAGCAGAAGTGCCATGATGGAGAGAAGAGGCGATTATTAGTCGGGGTAATTAGTCACCAGCCAGGGCGCCCTGGGAAGCTGGGCAAGCCCCAGCCTGGGCCAGTGCTCAGCCAAGGCTTGATGAGACACGACTTCCCTGGAAAGGAAGCTTAGCCCTGGCACTGGGCACCGGGGCTGTCAACCCCAGGCCTGTTCTTGTTTGCTGTAAATCCTCTGGCTCTTTCAGGTTTTGGGTTTGGTGGGGCCATTGCCACAGGCCAGGTGGGAGGGTGGGAGTTGGGACTGGCGCGGCCTCGGCTGCCTCAGCAGCCTGTGGGGCATCTCTCCTCCTGGCTCATCCCAAAGGTCTCCAGGGCCAGCGTGGACGCTGTGTATGCCAAGTGCGTGGGCTCCAGTGAGCCAGGCTGGGAGGAGGTGCAAGGGGAAAGCTCTTGCTCTTGCACAGTGACTCCACCAGGACAGCAGAGCATCTTCAGCCTCACCCTCCTGAGGTCCTGTTTGCACCCTTGAGGAATGAAACACCAAGAGGGACACGAGGCATAGAGAGTCCTCTCCCGTATCATCCTTGTCCAACAGGGATAGCCCAGCCTGGGTCACTCCATGGGGATGAAGACCCACACAAGGCCACGTTGGACGGGGCTTGGAGCAACCTGGTCTAATGAAAGGTGTCCCTGCCCACACAAGCCACTATATGACTGTAGGATTCTATAACATGCAGCCGCAGATTTTTTTCTTGCTAAATCACCCACTTTTAAGTGCAGAAAGTGTCACAGCCCCTCTTGCTTTGTGAGAAGAAGAGGCTGAGGAGCCACATCCATCACAGCTCTGGTGGTGAAGGCAGGGCAGGAGGAGAACAGGAGCAGCAATCCCGTGCTGGGTCTGGCACTTGGGGCTGTGAATGTTCACCAAGGGCTGCCAGAGCACCAGACGAGGCAGAAGTTGCTGGAAATCACCACTCCCATGTGTGATTAGCATCCTCTGAGGTGTTCATTTATCTTCTTTGTCACCTTCTTGGTTTCAGCTTTCTACTTGTAGAGTTGGAGGAGAATCTCTTTCATTACCTGCTGGGCTGTTGCTCTTCTTGTTTATTCCCCAGAAGGAAGAAAATTAGATGTGCCAGACCTGAAACTTTAAAAAATAAATAAATCCAGACTTTGGAAACAGCCACTTAGAGTTAGACTGAGCCTCGACAAGAAAATGTTTGTCTTCCACCTTTTTCTGAGACTGGCTGGGACTAAAGCGCAGGGAGAAGACCGGGCAAGGTTTATTCTCTTTAATTTCAAATATATTCCAAAAGCAGAACAGCTGGAATTTCTTTTTTTTCCTTAAAGTTGCTTTGCCAAGTTTGGGTGGAGAAAACCAGCTGAAAGCCTTGCCTTGGTGGATGTGGGATGGAGGCACGATCGCATTTATTTTCTTTATTTACCTATTTTTATCAGTGAGGCCCTAAGGCAAACAGCAAAGCCGTGGCCGCGTTGCCTCCTGCGTGCAGGCAACGAGAGCACTTTTCCCTCCCAATCCCTTTTCCCGGCACCAACAAGATCGGCTCCGAAGATACGCAATTGAGTCAGCAATGCAGATGCCATCACATCTCTGCTTTATTCCAGAGCATGAATCAGAGCAGTGTCAGAGCCTCATATCCTGCATCTCCTGATAAGAGTGCAGTTACCTCCGAGGGAACGAAACACGGTGAAATCCCATTATCCCGCCTCTTGCAAGCACCTATAACTCACTGGTACCAGCAGTGCTTATTTTAATGCAACTTTTGCTGTAGCACGTGCAGACTGTTATTTTTTTTAAATCCCACATCCTGGAGCCAAAAGATGTTGTGGGTTTATTTTCTACTTGCATTACATGTGACCAGCATGTCTATATGCACATGTATACACACATGAATATATAAATATCAGTGTTTTCTGGAGCACAAGCTGTTTGTGTTAAGCCCTGTTAGACCAGTAAGAGCAGCGTGTGCCATCAGTCCAGGTGCTGGTTGCCCACTCTACATGTTTTTCCAATGTATCCTATTCTTGGAGAAAAAAGAGATTAACTTCATTTGACTCTCCAACCATGCTTTTAACTCAAAACCATCTCTGGGCTTAAAATCTTTCCCTTTCAGTTCGCTGTGGGAATGACATGCAGAAGTGAAACTCCTTATCCCCAGAAGTTCTCTGCTTCTCCCTTGCAGGACTTTTCCATGCCCAGCTCAGTGACAGAGTTTCCTGCTGTTGTTCCACAGGGACAGCTTCTGGCTCCCTCGGCAAGGGTTACGTGTGGCCATTGGCTTTTGCATCAGTTGCCTCTTTTCTCCCTATTCCAGGGCACCAGCTGTGTCCTGTTCCTGCTGCAGTCCCCGTTCTGCTCCCGGTCTGAAAAGCCTCAGTGGGATGGAAGGAGGTTTCCAATAGTGCAGTTTATGTCCCCTAAAAACAGATACAACAGTGAAATTTTGCTAAAATCTGTCTGTATTGCCCTCAAGGGACGCGTGGAGCTGTTCAAAAGACATTTATGCCACTGTGGTGGTGGTAGAGGCAGAGTAGGACAATTTTCACCTCAGATTCCTCTTTTGAGGGGCTTGTCTGCTCTTTGGGGTTTTTCTGCACCAGGCACTACAGAAGCTGAGGGGATAAAAAGCATTTCTGTGGTTTCCCATCTGTAGATTTGAGGGAAAATCAGTTCAAATCCACCACCTTGAGCTACATCATAAATCTCACTGCAGAAATACGGAGCCTAGACATTAATAATTAGGAGCTTGCACAATAAAGGGCTGGAATATTTCACAAATGACACACCATCTTTCGATCCAGCTGATGCTGTGCAGAGATCTGTGTGAAAGTTCTGTGCAGACAAGGGGCAAAAGTTTTTGCTCTCATTTTTGTCTCTTGAAGAAGAAGAAAATGCGAAGGAAAAATCAGGTTGCAGCCCCAAAGTGTTCACTAAATCTCAAGCACTGGAGTTTGAAGGCTTCCCCCTATTAGAAAGTGTTCGTATGTGCTGAAAGAAAATTATGCCAATTAATAGTTATCCTTTCCCTGCTTCCCACGTCTTGAAATCACTCCAGTTCAGCCAAGCTGCTTCCTATCAAACTTTCACACAAAAAAGAAAGAATCTGCTGGGCTGTGACTGAACATGAGCAATGTCACTCCCCAGGGGTCCGTGTCCCTGAGGTTTGAGGACTGCAGGAAAAGGGCTGTGGGCCATGAGATGACAAATGGAACTCCACAGTTGCTCGTACATGCTCCAGCAAAGCTTTGTTTTGGGTGTAGATATTTCCCAGCCACGAGGCTGAAATCTCAGCAGCTCTTATGTGAATATTCTTCACCTTTTTTTTTAATGCAGTTTGAAGTAATTGGAGGGCTGGTGATATTTGGAACAATTTATCCACCTAGGAAATGATGACCTTGGATTTATGCAATCAAATATTATCAAGATTAAGAGTGAAAATAGCTGAGCTTGTCAGTCACAAGGAATTGTGTTGCTGCCCGGGCTCAAATCCATCACCTGAAACCAGGAGACTCTGGCAGAATATTATTCATTCATCAGCAAGAGGCATCACAGCAAGATCATTTAACTGTAATTCATCAATTTATCAGGCTGCTCAATTAAGTGGGGGCTGGAGAGAGGATAAAGAGAATGATTCTGTCTGTTGCAATGAATCTTTGACCACCTGAGGACTTTTCTTACTCCTTGTTCTTTCGTGTTTCATGTTGCCTTGAAGGCCTTGTTAAAAGGAAAACATCACAACGGTGGTGAAAAGTGAGGCTTAAAGAATTAAAAGGATTAACGAGATAGAGCTTTTGCTCTACCTGGGTTGTCACTGACCTTGGCCTGCCAACCATAATCGGAAGAAATCCTGGAGAATTTTGGGTGGACTTATGGAAGAAAATGACTGAAGTAAAACTTTGTGCAGCCTCAAGTAAAGGGATGGACTTTTAGGTCCATCTCAGCTCTCTTCTTCCTGTATCTGTGGTGCAACCCCAGGCTCGTTGGTGAAGCAGTTTGGGAGTGTGCTGCAGCCTCCGACTCTGCTGTGAGTGGTCCTGTCTGGCATCAGCTGCCCTGGCACCATGGCAGTGCCATTCTAGTGCTGGCTGATGCCAAGAAGCTGGGCTGGGGGGTTTCTTTATCAATGTGGTGTTTTAGAAACGTGGCTGTTCCCAAGTTCATCCAAATACTGATTTTTCTGCGTGCTTACACCGAAATCTTTAGGTTGTTTCACTGCTTGGGATCTCTGCTCAGATCTATGACACAATAACCAACATCCATGTTGTTTTCTTACAAAATGAGCTTCAGTCTCACCCAATCAGCCCGTATGTTTGTGCCACCCCAACAACTTCTGAACCTGCCGGCGCGTTTCAGGCAAGCCTGACAAACAGACAGGGCTGAAGGGTAATGAAGGTTGCATAAGTTCATGAAAAACAGGCAGTGAGGCATGAGGGGTAGCCCAGGTACTCACAGAGCCTCGGGGAGAGGTGGAGCTCCAGTTTTCGTGAGTGGATACCAGACAGTCCCCAGGAGGGAGGGAGATCTTCCAGCTGTTCCATGGGATCTATCAGCGGGAGTCAGAGCGGGGGCCCTTTGCTGCCCTGGCAGACCTCAGGCCTGTGGATGCCCATCTCTGTTTGCAATAAAACTGGTTTTCAGTTTAAATGCAGTGGCAGTTTGGGCAAAAGTAGCCCGGAGTGAGGTGTAGCTGCTTGTCTGCTTTCTGCAGAAACACAGCAGAAGGCTTGAGCAAGTCCAAGCGCTCCACATCAGGAAAGCATTTCCTCCTACCTGGGTTTCTCACATGTCCTGTTGTTTTCTTTCAACAAAAGCAAGAGAAAGGGAGAATTCATTTGAATTTAATGCTGAAATACCTCCAAGAAGATGAAGCAAAAGGAACTGTTAGAAAGAGGAATAGGTGGAGATTAACAACACTTTCTTTCTCTCGTTGTCCCTTGCACACACATTATACATATACGTAGCCTGATCTTGTGCTATACAGGAAAATAAATTGTAAAGGAGACAATGCAAATCAGGATGAAAGGGCAAAAAAAAAAGAGGATGAGTCAGGTCTGCTCTGCTTATCTGAACCGAAGGGAGCCTGCCTGGTGCTCCTGACAGGTTTTTTCAGGAAAGATAATGCATTGGGTTGATGACAGTTTACGAGATAGACTTGGAGGGGTATGAAAATTGCTGGTAGGTACTTGAATGGCTCTGACTGCACAGAGTGAATTGGAGTTGAGTCGCAACAATTTCCCTAAAGCTGTGCAGATTAACATAAAAATACCAAGGAAGTCCAATCTTTGAATTTTTATGTGCTTCAGCTCTAGAGTCAAATAGGGGCATTACAAAAGTGCCATCCATTTGAATCGATTGTCGCTGCAGCTTTTGTGGAAAGGCTGCATCTGGGTTTATTGATAATGTTGTTGAGGTGCTTAGAAACACAAGTGTGTTGGGTTTATTTTCCCTTTAGTAACTTATTCTTGTTTCTGGCATTTCGTTAAGATATTTTTTAGTTCTAGTCTCCCCTGGAGATCTCCGCTGAGCTGAGCACTGGTAACAGAGATGCTCTGTGCGTCTTTTCTCCAAGAGTTTGCCATAAAGCTGAATCTGTTCCAAAGCTTTCCTGTAAATTTTAAGGTAATTTTATTTGCTGGAGGAAAAACCGAGATGAAGAAGAGAATCTAGGAATTGTGATTTACCAACCTTCTAGTGAGGAGGCTTAGCTAGGTGGTTTTTCTTTTTCTTGGGTAAACCACATCAGCTGAAGTGCAAGTTTAGTGGCCAAAACTTCCTGTTGATCTCCATCGTACCATCACTTCACCCATTTTACTTCCTCTGCTGCTCCCTGTCTGCACAGAGAAGATATAAAATCAGTCTCACACGCATTAGAGAAGTAACTTTATATGTGAAGTTTCAGGTTTGGGGACAAGTGTTTTAGGTCGTAGATGTGTCCTGCTGTCAAAGAAACACGAGGGAAATTCCACCTACTGAAGGGGCTGTGTCACTGGGAGCCTTGAATTTCAGCCTTGTGCTCATCTGGTTTAAAAAATTGCTTTTTGGGAGCTGTGGCCAATGATTTCACCGTTTTGCCTTTGTTCTCATCTTTATAAACAGTTCCTGCACCTAAGGAGGTGGTTGTGAGAATTAGTCACTGGGTTTAGAGCTCTTTGAAGATGGCAAGTGGTGTATAACAGCTCAAAGTTTATTAATGCCATGGCTTAATATGATGAGAATGTTTCACAGCTGAGCTCAGCCACGCCAGGACGGAGCCCAGCAAGTTGCAGTGGGCTTTGCTTCACTGATCTCCCCCAGCTGTGCCAGCTGTGCCATCCCATTACCTGGCCCATCATACCTGATCCGTGGGCTGCAGCAGGGAGCCTTCCCTCTCCATACTCCCCCAGCAGGTTCTGCTTCCACTGGCCTCCTGCCACAGCACACGCCAAGTTTAAATCTGGTTCTGTGTTTTTGGCTTCGTTCCTTCGAAATGTTTTCAATTTTCTTGGCTTCAACTGATCCCAGTGGCATCTTTTTATGAGGCACTTTATTCTACTGCTTCAAGTGCAATAACACTGCTAAAGTTCAGCCTATCTTTAATTACAAAAAAAAAAAGGCAGAGCATAGTATTGTTCTGTCACTGGTGGGAGAAAAGGAGGATTTTTCTTCATCTTTAAATTTGATTGAATTTAAATCTTGACATACATAGTAGTTTTAGTGGAACTTTTCCTGTAATTGGAAGGGTAAATGGTTGTTTGCTCTTGCACTCTTGGGAGCCAGTACTGGCATTGATTAAACACAAGCATTGCCACATGCTGGAGGATCTCAGAGTGCTTCAGGACTGGTGAAAGAAGAAGACTTGGACCATGTCATTACTTTCTCTCCTTTCCTCTCTGATGAGGAAGCTGAAGCAATTTTGTAAGGCTGGTACTGAGGTAATGTTTGCTGGGGACAATTCCTGATCTGTAGCAGTGGATGTGCAGAGCTGAGTCAAACCCTGCCCACACCAGCTGGAGTGATTCCCGTGTTTATTCTCCAGTTTGCCCCTCTCACTGAGCTCTGTGTGGCTGCATTTGCACCAGGAGAAGCTTCGTTGCCTGTGGTGGTGTCAGCCTGTGTTTCTGCAATTCCTGTGTGGGTGCGGATTTACGGGGAGGGAAAGAAGGGATGGGAGGAGGACAGTGGCCGTGCTTGGGTTGTGTGTGTGTGTCCTCTCCTTCACAGGTGGATTAAAGAAAATGTTTAATCAAGTTGTTTTTGCCACTTTTCATTTTACTTGTGCATCAGCTCTTCCTTTGCATGAGAATAGAAATTAATTTTGTTTCAAATTCTGGAAACCTGAAGACATGCTGAATAGATAGAAATTTGTTCTATTTATAGGTTGCAGAATTTCTTTGTACAGTAAACCAGTTTGTTTTAATTTAAACTACGTATTCAGCATATTTAGCTTAATTTTATTTAACTACAAGTTTGGCATGTCTTTTTCATTGTTTTTTAAATTTGTGACATAAACCCTAAGTACAATGAAAAAGTCAGACTAGTCATTAAGAAACGCCATTTACCATTTTTAATATCAAATGTGTTGACTTGCATAGTTTATAAATTTTTACAGATGCCCAACTCTAAAAATAGGACAGCTTTGCGGTTCAGGCAAAGGCCTGATTTATGGAGAAATATGCCTTTGTTGTTCTCCACCAGCAAAAATCAGCCTTTCATTAAGGAAAAAAAGAAAACAAACCAAAAAATGCAAAGCAAGAGAGTTTAAATCAATCAGAATTGAAGTATTTTGCTCCTGTTTTGCATCAATAAATCCTGTATTAAAGGCAGAAAAGGCAGGATGGTTGAAGAAGGATTGGCAGGCCAGTTAGCAATAGTGTTCCTCACGGACTGGTCTCAAGCCTGGTGTTAATCAAGGTATTGACTAATGATAGAGCAGAAATTAATGGGATTTGGAGGTGTCATCAAAAGAGGAAAAACAGGAGATCCCAGGAGAAGAACGACTGACTTTAGGACTATTTGTCTGTAAGCAAATGTGAGTTCTTGTAATGCAAGCTCTGATAGAAAGCTGGGGGTTCTGTGTGGGAATTGGAATGTATTAATCAACCACAGGATAATTCTGATGTCCTGATGATAAAGATACATTCTGGGATCACATTTGTCAACTGAATTATTCCCACTGGTGACAAGGAAATGCGAATGACACTGCAACAGGTTTTAGTGAGGCATTGCTTGAAATGCATTCTGCATTCCTTGTCCATAGGAAAAAGATTAATTCCAGCTGGAAAAGGTGCAGTGGAGGGCATCTGCCAGAAATGATCTGGAGAACAGGGAATCTGGTTCCCAAAATAGTTAAAGGAACCTGGATGGTGAGGTGGTGACAAAAAAAAGGCAGAGAAAAATTAGATTCCTTCTCTATAAATACACTGGTGTAAATACCAGAGAGGGAGAAGAGTTATTTAAGTTAAATGACAGTTCTGGCACACGAACAAAAGGCTCTGAAAAAATTTAGTCTGGAAAAGTGCGGAACAGCTTCAAACCAAGGGAGGTGCTTGAAAAGCCTTCTAATGGGAATTGTGTAAAGGGCTGAAAACCTGATTACTGTGAAGATGGAGCCTGATAAATGTATTAATGGGATTATGCAATGCGGCTGGCTTCAGTATTAAGGGATCAGACTCTGGATTTCCGGTCCTGCGCTTTTGCAAATACACTTAAGGATCCTGCAGGTGTGAAAAAAAAATGGAAGGTTTACATTTTAAGAAATATTTTCATTATGATTCAGCTTGGAGTGGGTTTCTCTGTTTGTAATGTACTAATAACTGAATTGGGTGAACTGTGGAAAGGAGGAAATACCTTCTGAGCTGGGAAAAACCAGCAGCTGCCACCTGCTTCCTTATTTTAGTGGTTGGTTTTGGCAGCTGGGCTGTGCTACTTAGATATCTATTTTTTAAAATTTAAAGCCTTTTGCATAGAAAAGTTAGGTCTTGAAATAGATTGTACTCAAAATGCCAACAATTATTTATTGTTATTTATCATTGTAAGATGCTTTCTAAAAAACCTGCAGCACTTAAGGCACACGAGTGTTTATTATCGATCCCGGCGTTCTCGTTATCGATCCCCGTTTTCCCCATTTACAAATAGTCCCCAGATTTCTGGTTGCTTTGCTAAAATCCCAATAAATAAGACTGAGTGCCTTTTTGTCAGAAGGCTGTGGTTATTTTATCAAAGACGAGTGCCAGGCTATTTTAGCACGGTGTAACTTTGATTTCATGGGCACTTTGTGCTCAGTATTTCCATGCTTTTTGTGTTTTGATTCAGCCTCAATTCTCCAGCTTTGTCTGCCACTGAGAGCTGAGTCTTCCCCATCCTCAGTCCTTAAGCAGGGATATTCTGCCTGGAGGTCTTCGTGATTCCAGAGGGACTCTGGAAGTAGGGGATGCCTGTGGTTACAGGAGAACTTCAGATGCACTTTCAAACGTGGCTGTGGGATGTCAGAGCTCACCCTCCCTTCACCCCTACACTCTCCTTACTCAACAGCAGCAGCTCTATTCAGCCTGGGGGCTTGACCCTGACTATCTCCAGTCTCCAGCGTGTTCTCCTCCCTCCCCACGTGTGTTTCCTACTCACTTTCTCTGTTCAGGATGCAAATGGCAGATGGTTTTTCTTTTTTGGTTTCAAGGTCTTCTCATCAGAGCATTTCAGCCATTCAGCTCTCAAACTAGTTTGCTTAATTACCTCAACTTTTTGAAACTGAAAACCTTGCAGACTTGCTTTTATTTTGCTTAAACTGAGTCAATTTGTGGAAAATAGGCTTGAATTGAGTGATCTCAAGCAGCTTTTATTACAGCATCCTCACTATTTGCCAAAAGTCTCCCACAGAATCACCTCTCGTTTGCTCAGTGCCTGTTTTGTTCAGAGGTCTGTTGGCTCTTACATCCCGGATTTACAGGGCCCCACTGTTGGTATTTGTTCTTCCTTCTAGATCTGGAATTTAAGACTCCCTTATCAGCCAGTTCCTCGGAGTATTTCTTTTTCTCTCTAGTCATTTTTAAAAGCTCTCTGCACACATCCAAACCCGACAGTGGGGTCTCCAGCGGACCTTCAGCACAATCCCAGCAGACAGCCTTTTACAGCCTTTTCCCAAAGTGACTCTAATCCACAACGATCGTTTTATGCCTGCTATCGCTTTGGATTCTTAGCAAACACAGATGATTCACTCAGCTCACAGAAAGAACCATAGAACAATGTCCCAAAAGATTATTTAAATGGAGTTTTGGGAGTGGATTTGGGGTGACCACGGGTAGCGTGCAGGCTCAAGGTCTGACTTTGGTGGGGGGCTTTGAGGGTGGGTATTTTCCCCAGCCACCTGCAGACGTGTTTCCCAGCAGCCTTTACGATGTGATGATGATAATTTCTAACAGATTGTTTTCCTGACAAGGAAGAATTATCCCTGGTTTACATCGTGGGAGCTGAACCCAGGGACAAATGGAACAGCTGGCTTAAACACACAGGTCCGTGTGAGCAGAGTCTGCGCTCCCCCAGTCTTTTCAAGCACTCTCAGCAATCTGGCAGCTTGTCAAGGCCCCTCAAATTGTGTGGACTCGAGGGTGAGCTGAAGTGCTGGAGCATCGCAGCCTCCAGTCTGGTAGCCTGGTGCAACAAAGCACACACTGAAAACGATGCTTTTGTACTTTACGCAACTGCTTGGTTTGCAGTCACTTTTAATTTAAGTTTAGACAGTGCTGAGTGCTTAATTAAAAAAAAAAAAAAGTGCTTTAGGTAGACAAGAGTGTAATGCCTGAGCTGTTCCACAGTTACAATAAATAGGTGTTTGAGGATTATGTTATAGACAAGCAAAATGATTGTTTCTTTTTAACTTCTGTTTAAATAAAGTTCAAATGATGGAATATTTATTAGAGCAGAATAAGCTGATGCCTGCCAGCTTTTTCATACCAGTGGTTACCAGATGTGTCTGTATTTAGAACCCCGCCATCTGTTCCAGGGTGGAGTTGGGGGCTAGTCTAGGTATTTGGATGTGTCTTCTTCCTTGGGTATCTCTGGAAAACTTCAAAGCATCTGTGTTGAGATGAAGGGGAAGCATGGTTAGCTGTAATACTCCAGGAATTCAAGGGAATTTTCCAGAAGTGCAGCTGATTCCTTAGTGCAGCACGGCTGGGAAGGGGGAGGAGCCTTGAGGGAAGAGGCAGCGCTGGTATTTTGTGCCGTTGCTCAGCCATTGCCAAGACCCAGCTGGAGTTTTGCTTGGCTGTCCCCTGGCTGGGCTGCTGCTTCCTGCTTTGGATTCCGTCTTTCTTAAGAGTCCATGAAATTTCTAGGGGTATTGCAATATGGAAGTCTCTTAATGGAATTTTAAAAATTATTTCTGTAGATAAATTCTATTTAGATATGTTTTAGATAATTTCTTTTGATGCTGGATTGGTGTAGAATTACTGTGAGCTGTTACAAAACAAGGGGAAGGAAACTCCCTCTACCTTCACCCACTTATGCCGTGTCCAGCTCCACCAAAGCCAGGACTGACCCATCACACTGAAATTCATTTTTGGTCATTTTGGGGATGGGGAAAAACACATTTTGGTCAACAAACTACTTGTGAAAAATACTCACCTAGAGCTAGTAACAGCCTTTGGTTGGTAGTGATCTGGGACATACTGGGGAGAAGGGAAAGCCACTCGTGTCTCTATCCACCCAGTGTCTCATGGTTTGTTTGTCACCACTGTCCTCATCTCTCAGAACTTAAATAATTGTTGCTGAAATAGAAAAATGAGCTTTTTAGAATGTTCTTTTCTTTACAAGAACCTTAAAGTGGTTATGTATGGTTTTATAAACAAAGCATCGTGGTAATGGGGTTGGAACAAGATGATCTTTAAGGTCCCTTCCAACCCAAACCACTCTGTGATTCTATGATAACACAGTCCTTTAATTAATTTATCTAGAATGTCTGTTCTTAATCAAGCATGTGGCAGTGCAATTCAACATAATCAGAGTGTGATCCATAATATCCCATCCCAAACAAAAGTTTCTACTCCATTTCTTGCCCAGTGATTTTTCTTTTACCAAGCTGGGTAAAATAAAACCAGTAACTGTGCCCTCATTAGCAAGGGACCAGTCATTTCTTTTTCTCATCCTGTTTAAGCACCAGGCAGTGTCCTCCAGCATCTTGCCAAAAGCTTCCACTACTTTTATAAGCTTATTTTCTTTTGCCACCAGGAACTGGTTCCTCTGTGCAGGATGCTGACAGTTCATTGTGTTTGCTCTTTGGATCCCAGCTGGGGCTGCACCGGGTCCAAAGCAGAATTAGGATTTGGGAGGGAAAAGCCTTTATGTCTGTGTGTCCCTTCCTGTGCTGACTTTTCCTTTCCTAGGCCAGATATTGCCCCGGGTGTTTCATTTCATGTTCCAGCCTTTGCCATGCTTTATGGCCAGCAGTGGGGTGTATTGTTACAATACTCCTCGTGCCCATGGGGTCTTCAAAGGGCTTTATTTAACTGTACTGAGATGCCTTTACCGACTCCTGAAATGCAGCTACTTAAGCTGCAAAGCCTGGCAGCTGCTCCAACAGCAGGAGCATGACCAGGCCGCTGCTTTTATGTCATAAAGTATCATAAAGTAAGGGAAGAAAAAAAAAATGTCCATATCCATTAAAAAACGGCAGGGAAAATGTAAATCGTCAGAATATAATTACCTAAACTGGAGTTTGGCCAGCATTCCAGATTAACATTTCCTCTCGTGAAGCCGTGGGATACCTGATGGCCAAAAGCAGTCGGAGTCTCAGCAGGATTAAAAAACTGAGCTTTGCTGTGTAGTTGTTCCACAGTGGCTGAGAGATGTAGGTAATCTATTTAGCACCTACAGCACCCTGGGGCTAAAAAGTGGCTGAATCCTATGAAATCCGATAGGAGTGTCTGAGGTTAAGAGTGCAGTCTGAAAACATTCCATGAAACTTGTAAAATCCGCAGATGGTCCGACCTTGGTACCGTCTCCTGTGGAAGGGAGGAGAAAGAGATCAAAAAAAAGTGTACCAAAAGAATTGCAGCAGGGAAAAGATGGAAGCTCAGGGTCCTCCTCGCCATCGTTGCTCCGTGTTTTTCCAAGGTTTATTTCAGGCCATGGAAGTGTGCCATGGAAATGTGCATTAGCTGGCTCCGAAACTCCTTAATACCTGTTTGCAATGACTCAATGTAATTTAGAGCAGATTGGAGACACTGGGATGCAAGACATGCTTAGGAGGAAGTGGGATGAGGAAGAGGGAATGTGGTGCCGGTAAGGAAAAGAGGGAAAGTGGGGACCATTCACGTGGAGAGGACACAAAGGTGCGATGGCACTGACTGTGTTCAGCTGCAGCCGCCAAGTGTAGAGTAACTTGAAAGGTAATAAATATAAAGGAGGTTCCCAGAATGAAATGATACAGAGGTGTCTAAAGAAATGATTCTGTGAGCAGAATCCCAGAATGGTTTGGGTTGGAAGGGACCTTAAAGCTCATCCAGTGCCACCCCCTGCCATGGGCAGGGACGCCTTCCACTATCCCCGGGCTCCAAGCCCCATCTCCAGCCTGGCCTTGGACACTTCCAGGGATCCAGGGGCAGCCACAGCTTCTCTGGGAATTCTATTCCAGGGCCTCACCACCCTCACAGGGAAGAATTTCTTCCTAAAGGTTGAACGGAAGGCCAAGACCTAAACTGAGGCTGCTTTTTAGGTGGCTTTGCTTTACATCTGCACGTTTCCCTACAGCAGGATTAGTGTTTTTAGTCCTCCACCCTGTCAGCTTCAACTCAAGGTCACCACGGAGTTTCAAAGTCTCTAACGGGACTGGTACTGTGAATCAAATCTGTTCCTTTGGGAAAACAGGTTTGGAAGCTGATAGGAGTAAAAGGCTTCTCCTTGCCAGGAAAGTGTCGGGCAACTTTATCTGCAACTTATTTTCTTGTTTAAACTATTATTAATCATAGGTTATTAACTCTGCCCTTTAGGATCCATTTCTGACGTGGAAATTTGATGTGTATATGAGAAAACAAAAGCTCGGAGGGCAGAAAAGGTGAGAAATGAGAGTATTTGAATACAGTAATTTTTCTTTTGGGATAAACAGAAGGCAGCGGAGTAGTAGATTTTTCACTTGGTAGAAGGGGAGCTGAAAGCTCCTCTTCAATACCAATTCCTGTTAGAGTAAGAAGGGGAAACACACAGAGAAGGGGATTAAATCCGAAGGTGTCTCTGTCAATATAATCTGTAATGGCCGTGATAACGCTTCCTGAAAGGGAGACTTGCCAGACTGGCTGCTGATCCTGACAGCTTGTTTTCTTCTGCTAGCTGGGAGAATTGTTCCTTGAGTTGTGTCCTGAAGTGCACAATCTCCACTGGTGTTTATTCCTCGGTGAGGACCTGAAGGGACTGATTGTCTCCCTGTTTCCTCATGCAGAGCTCCAGGTAGATCAGGGTGGAATACAAAACCTTGAGCCGCGGCACAGTGGGAACAGATGTGTGTGGTAGGACAATGTGGGTGTGCTCAATGATTTGAATGTTAATTTAGTCTTCATACTGTGCGAGAGTCATAGTCTTTTCAAAATTTTTGTCCTGATGAAATATAAAAGTATTGTTTCTCCCAGCCTTTGAACCTGCAGTACCTATTCCTGCCCTTCTGTACAGCACGTTCCCTGTGGCGAGATTGGATTTTGTATTGCTTATCAAAGGGCAGACCTGCGCCCCTGCCTCACCACTCACTGGCTTTTCATCTCAGAATAAAAGTTAGTTTCTCCTTGCATTCTTTACACTTGTGTAAATGACTGTTAAAAAGTGCAGAGTGATGGAAAAGTGGTTTTTCACCGTTTTGAAGTGCTCATGATTTATTAAAGCTGAGATTCTTGGAGCTTTGTGGCCAGAAACACACCACCCTCTTTACTCCTGGAGATAAACCCCCATTTCTTCCTGTGAAAAACTCTCTAATTCTCCCAAAGTTGTCAGATCCTGTATTTTGGGGTGGGATTTGATTTCCATAGATACGAATGCCTTTCATGGAGCTCCTAATATATAAAATTAGAATGCACAAACAGAGGACTGGACTTGTGTGATGTGGCTTTGTTGTGAGAAGATGCTGGCACTGTTACTTGCCTTTCCCCTCCCACTTTATTTCTCCATAGCTTTTTTCCCCTCTTTTGCTTCAGTTACCATCTGTTGCGTGCTATGTTTGGTACTTGTCACTGATTTCTACATTGCTCCTCTGACTTCACAACATTTAACCACCGATGCTGTTCACGCCAACCCTCCAGCTTGGACCTGGATGTCATTTTGTAACAAACTCCAAACCATAGTGGTATTTTAGTATCTGCTGATCAGTTTCCCACAATACAATTGTTTGCTTAACCCCTTTTGCCAGGAGGCACCTGGACGTCTCTCAGGGGGTCAGTGGCAACCATTGTGTCCACATCACTACAGGGCTGAGCCATGACTGAGCTCCATGGGGGCATCCTCACGGGGTTCTTGGGGGATACACAGCACTGCAGGGACTGACTGACCTCCATGGAGACACTCTGACAGGGTTTTAGGGGGCTGCGTGCCCACAGGGCCGGCCTCCGGCTGCCCCTTCGAGGCAGCATCGGGCACTGACAACATGGCGGCCCCTCCATGAGGGGAGCAGAGGGTGTGAGGGACAGGTAGGCGCGCGCCTGCCTTTTAGGCGGGAAAAAGCGCCCGGGCGCTGCGCGCGTGCGCAGTGGCGGGAGCCGAGCTGAGGGACGTTCGGCTCTTCCCGGCGAGTTCCGGAGGCGAGTCTCGCTGCTCCCCTCCCTCAACCCTTCGGGTATCTCCGCCTCCGCTTCGCCTATCTCCGCCCCCCTTCGTTAAGTTCCGCCATCACTTCGGCAACTTCCGCCGGTTCGGTCGGAAATGGCCGAAGACGTGCGAGACCCAGCGGTTTAAGGGGAGAAGACCGGCCGGCTTCTCGGAATAAACCAACTGTGTCCGGCC
>VZTD01002594.1:157554-288018 GCA_013397725.1 Rhagologus leucostigma
GTGCGGGGGGTCCCTCAGGGATGGGAGTTGGTGAGGGCGTCGCTCCGGCTGGGGGCACGGTGCGGGGGCTCCCTCAGGGCTGGCTGTGAAGGGGGTCCCTCACCTCACAGCGTGAGAGGCATTGTGGGGATGTCACACTGCAAGAGGGGACCCCCATGAGGCTGGGGGTCTGTGAGAGAGTCCCTCACAGCATGAGGGGCGTTTTGGGGGTCTCACAGAGTGAGGGACACTGCGGAGGGGTCTCCATAAGGCTGGGGACCCTCGTGGCGGGAGGGCTGTGATGGCAGGTGGTGCCCGGGTGCTGCTGAGAGGCTCCAGCCTTCCTGCCTGTCCTCCCTCCTGCATCCACCGAGGATCCTGAGATCCCCTTGTCCCGCCTGTGGATCCCCAGCGTTTCGGGGGCCATCAAGGGCTCCCTGGCCAGTGCAACTCCATTTCTCCCACTCCGAGGCAGTGCCTGAGTCGTGGTCCCTGGGGTTCTTGCTGGGGTTCTGCCTTGTGAGGTGGTGAGGACAGCAAGGATGAGGCTGCCTTTGCTCTCGGCTTCTTAGCGTGGCTGGTATTGCACTTCTGTGAGTTATTTGCTGAAGTTGAGGTTTGTGTTAATCTCTTTTCCCAGCTGTTTTCCCCACATGAGGTCTCTTCTTGCTCAAAAAACATCGGGGTCTTTACCAAAAATTTTACCAGTGTGGCAATAATAACTTACTGCCGACAGGCTAATGCCCCGTTACGCTGGTCCAAACCCAAACAATTTGGAGCCTGAAGGGGCTGGAAATGGTTCAAGTGGTATTAAGGATTCCCAGAGATGCTGAGAAGCACTTTAGATATGCTGTTCTATTGCTCTGTATGTGTGTTAAAATCCAAACATTGACCAATTTCTGACCTCTTGCTGCTTTCGCGTGAGTCTGATAGATCGTGTGTTGACATCATGATATGATAACTTGCCTTTAAAGTGCCTGGGTTTCTTGTGTTGCAAGTCTCACATGTGTGTGAAGAAGATTAAGTAACTTTGTTTCCTGAGAGGAGTGTCACATGCAGGTGATTATCTTAGATATTTCTGTTCTCATGGAGAAATCGATGGTATCCACCGTAGTAACATCTTTGAACGTGGGTTGTCGGGTTTTATCAAGTACTGAGTAATCTTAAACTCGTTTCTATGCAGAAATAGCATCAGAAATGAACCACAGTCTGATTACGTGATGATGGGGAGAGAGATTCGCCTTCCCCCGACGAATCCCTTAACTTCATGTAGCATCTGAGAGCCCAGTTGTTACATGCAGTGTTATCTGTACCCATTCGGGGCTTTGGGATGCCTCCGCTTTTCCATGTCTCGCTCCAGAAATGGGAGTTTGCATGGGTTCAGCTCAGTGTTCAGGGATTCCGGAGCGGGGGTAATTGAGTGCCTTCACTGAGCAAATTTTTCCAGCAGCTCAGCTGTGGTACAGACAGTTCTTGAACTTCTTGATGTCGTGTTGCAGAAGGGAAGTCCAAAGCAGTTTTCTGGAGTTCTCTGATTTTTCAAGTGGGAACTGTTAGCTCTCGTGTTTGTTTACACGTGACGACGGATTTTGGCAGTTGTCAAGTCAGAGCAAAAGCAGCAAATGCAGGGAACAAGTAAAACATGATTGTTGAATTGCCTTCACTTAGGCTGTGTCTCAGCGATACACGGCCAAATTGGAGGGTTGTTTGTGTGCTGTTCAGATGGGCTGGGAAAGATCATCATCATCATCATCATCCTCCCTCGAATATTTGTGGATCTCTGGGACTGTTTAGCTGATGAGTTGGATCTTGTTGATGCATTCCCAAGTTTTGTTTGTTTATGGGGAGCCAGAGTCCTTCCTGAGCTTGCTTCCCATGACTATTAATACTTGAAATGCCATGACACCTTCACGTTAAGCTTTTAGAGTTTGTCCCTCCCCTTCTGGCCGTGTATATTTTGTATTTGTTGTTTTTCCCTTCCGGTCTCTGTTGCCTGATTTTTTCCTCCTTGCTCTTTGGCTCCCGTCGCCTCTCCCAGTTGCCTTGCCTGTTTTCCCAGGGCATTCCTCCTGCTGCCCACAGTGATGTTTTCACCAGGCTGGGAATTGCAGCTAACCACAGATGTTACCTGTTTGATGCCAAGATCACGGCAGCCCTTTGTGAATTGGTTCCTGGTCCAGAGACAATTTTTCTGCTTTGGAAACCCCACAGAAACAGTGAACTGGAAGGGACCTCGTGGTCTTTGGCTCCTGTCTCATCACCAGAGATTTTTCCTGTGATCTCTGCTAAATACCTTTACTTTTTTGCAAAGGAGCAGATTGTGAACATTTTGAAGCAGCTCCTGACTCTGGGATTTTAACTCGAGGTGGAATATTTGGTGTTACCCCTAACGAGCAAAACCCAGAGCGGGATTCCTATGTCTTAACCACCCAACAAGCAAAATATTGGGGCTTTTTGTTTGTTTTCATGTGAAAAAGGCAAGTGTAACTCGTAGGCACGTTTAGATATGCCACTCAGTACTTAAAAGACAAAAAGTGTCTCTGCTGCTGTGTGGCTTGGCAGTGGGGAAAGCGTTCCCAGGGGATTTGGGGCAGCTGTGGCCTCCAGTTGTCTCCTACAACCCATGCTGATACAGGCTGTGCTTGCTGGGCTAAAGCTAGCACGGGTATGAGCTGCAGTTGTGGGGCTGCAATTTAGACATACCCTCAAAAGCAGAGTTTTCCTCCCGGAGAACACTTGAAAGTGCTGTTTACTGGGGGTTGTCGTGGTTGAGTTTGGCTCCTGCAGCGCAGCCGGCTGCTCGTCACATGCAAATCGTGGTGGTGGATGCTGCCTGAGAAGAGGTGCAAAGCCAGTTTGAGGTTTTGGGGTTTGTTTAGGAAGGATAAAGACAGAAGCATGTGCAGCTCCGTGGCTTGCAGCTCATCGATCCCCGGGCTGCCTGGGCGTAGGAAGCCTCGAGCGCTGGCCCACCAGGTAAATTGATGTTATTACAGCACTTGCAGGGCCAGTTTTGAAGTGCAAATTGAAATCCCGTTTCTGTGAAGTCATTGCTCTCTGTTAATTGATGCCTGTTACCGGCAGGAGCAGTTGAGAGGTCTGACTAATCCATCTCGGATGAAAGAGGGCAGGTTTAGGTTAGATTTTAGGAAGGAATTCTTCCCTCTGAGGTTGGGGAGGCCCTGGCACAGGTTCCCCAGAGAAGCTGTGGCTGCCCCTGGATCCCTGGAAGTGTCCAAGGCCAGGTTGGACAAGGCTTGGAGCCACCTGGGATAGTGGAAGGTGTCCCTGCCCGTGGCAGGGGGTGGAATGGGATGAGCTTTAAGGTCCTTTCCAGCCCAAACCATTCTGAGATTTGATGATCCGTCCCTGCTAATTGGTGGTAAATGGATAATGGTTTCTCAGGGCTATACTGACATAACCAATAACACTACAAAGTGATCTGTCCCTCATGGATAAAATCGAGTGAAATACAGAAAATTGAGACTTGTAAATTAATCAAATCAATCCTTTATATTTTTCTGGGTGGGACAGAACCCTAAACCTCCAAGCCAGCAGTTAATCTGTAGCTACTAATGGTCATAAGGAGTATTTTAAAGCACTTATTCTTAATGAGTCTCAGAATTTCTGCTCTTACACTCAGTTTCTTAAATGGTTGGAATCTTGTTGCCTGGAGCTGGGGGTTTGTGTTTTCTCTGCTATCCTCTGCCCTCCCCTTTCCCCATGAATTTTGGTGCGTTAAGAAAATGTGTCACTTTTCTAATGCAAATGCCTGCCTGAGTGTGGTATCAGAACATGGGATTAACCCACGGGCTCTGAGAAACACTTTCAAGCTTCTTCTAATAGAAAATGTTAATAACATTTCCCAGTGCACAGGTAACGTTTTTATTCCCCTACTTTGCCCAGTGCCCAGCTGCTTGGTCTTTTACCTGTCTTGTCTCATAAAATGCTTTCTTTTATGGTTCAAAATACTTCAGGTATCTTCTCATCTGACTTTAATCTTAGGGACAGTGGCAGTGCAGGTAGCCTGAGGTTTGTTTTCCTTCCTGTTGCGTTTTGGTACTGGTGTTGCCTGAAGTGTGGATTCCAACATCTGCCTCTGCATGAGCTGTCTTCCTGTTCCGTGCTACCCTTCAGTGTAACAAAGTCATCTCAAATCTGTGCTGGAATATTGGGCATCCATGGAGTCATCTGGAAGTGAGTTCTATTTGTGGAAAGGCCGCAGTGCCACAGAGCAGGAAATGCATTGCTCTGAGCATGTGCTGCCTTCCTCAAGGATCGCTTCTTGACAGGTTGGGTACTTTGTAAATCCAGTCAAAGACGTGATGAATTCAAGTTTGGCTATTTAATGTGGAAATTGGCTTCTCTGCTTATAAAAGCAATACAGTTAAAACCGTCCAATGTCCTCCATTACATTGTCCCATCAGCACATCTCCATTTCCAACGTGAGGAGAAGCTTTCCTCTTCCGCATCCCATACGTACCCCACCTTCTGGGCCTGGATTTGATGGAATTGAGCACGTCACTGAACGTGGGAAAGGCTTCTTTATCTTTTCCACCCGTGATCCAGTGCCTCCGCATCGTATGTAACGCAGGAGCACACGGGGCTGGGACTCGTACACGTCTTTTAGTGCTTCTATTACGGGCACGAGGAAGTCATTATGCTGCAGGTCTGCTCTGTGTAGGCACTTAGTGGGAAGTGATGTGTTCTGGATTGTGTTGGTGTGGAGTGGAGGATATGCTGTGGAGTACTGCTGACACCAGATGATGCCTGGAAAAGGTTGGCATGGAAGCGTTGGAGCTTGTGACAAGAAGAAGCTGCCAAACAAGTGGGGAGCCTCGGAGTTGAGAGCAGAGACTAAATATATAGAGCAATGCTGTGAGCCTCTTTCTAAGGGGTCTGGAAAGTCTAAGCAGAGCAGTCCTGAATTCCCTACCAGAGCTTTTCTGTCTGCAGGAAAACTTGTGAGGGTCGGCAACTAAAATAGGTCAGAAACCTTTGATATAAGTGCAGTGGTGTCATCAGAGCTGTGATGTGTGACCAGCAGGTGGGCAGAAGCCAGGACAGTATGATCCTGTCTTCCTCATTTAGAGGTAATTTGCTGGCCATGTGATACAGGAGCCCATTGACTCCCAGAAATGCATTGTACAGCTAATAATACATGTCAGGGAATAGGTTAACATCGTTCCCAGGTAATTAATAAAGATAGCACTTCCATAGCAAATAGGAAAGAAAAAAACCTACCCATGCATTGTTTAGCTAAGATATTTCTTTCCTTAGGCATCCCTCCTGGGAAGACCTCGGTGCTTGGAAATGAATCTGCCGCCTACCTTGTGTACCTTCATTTTAATGTGGGGATTGAGGAGGAGCCAGCTATCGGAAAAGCAGCCAGAGATGGATGTCTTGGAAAGGTGCCACTAATTACTGTGGCGTCTGACAATTAGCTCTTAAGCCTTTCCTTGCAAAGTTCTCAAACGGTGCATCCCGAAACAAAAACAAGGGCCTGGAGAAGGGGGAGGGAGAGCCGTGTCCTTGTAGTGATCTTGTAGGGTGGTTGCTAAAAGCAGAAGGTGGAGTTGATTCTGACGTGGTTCCCTTCCAGCAGAGCAGGTCAGATTTGATGGACACAGAAGCATTTTGGTTTTTTTGCTGCTGGGCTCTGTCGTAGTCTGCAAACTTCTTACACTTCTTACCTTTAAAACAGATTTGAGGCTGCCGTTCTTCACGGGGAAAGCTGTAAATCAGTAGCATCTACAAAGTGTCATTGCTGATGTTAATCTGAGAATTTTAAACAAAAATCAAGATATAATAAAAAAAGATTCAAAGAAGTCTTGCAGTTGGTTTCTCGCATTTGCCTCCAGGGTCTTCTGACTCTGTTTTTACTTTGTGGCAATGATGAATAGCACCAAGCCTTTTGCAAGTGTCTCAAGGGTGTAGTTAGTTAGGAGCAACGATTGAGCTGGAGCTGGCAGGTATCTCAAGGTTTTTGTACAGAAGCTGATCTCCCCCCACCCCTCAGGGATCAGACCTGCTCTTTCTCTGGAAATGACTTTTACTTTGTTGACCCAATGATGATTTTGATTAGAAAGGCCAAGCTACAGAATTATTTCTCCCTCGTCAAACGAGATGTGGGGGAAGATGTTTTTGCATGCACTGTTTCACTGAGCTTGTGTTTCAGGTGACATTGCCCAGGTGGCAATGCCAGGAGCATCTTCAGGGATAGTTTATACCGGCATGACCCAGGCTTTGCTCCGACTTGTGTCTCTGTATAATTCCATTGCCTTGGAAGGAGCGACCTGGAATCTGCAGACAGATCTGGTGTCTGTTTCCGTGTGCATCTCTGATCTCTGCTGCGTGCGCCGACACGCGAGCCTTGGGTTACAGCAGCTCTCCCTGGGACAGAAAGTGGCAGCTGTTTGACAAATGCAATGGAGCGAGTGTTATAAAAAGAACCAAAGCGCATTTCCTCTCCTCAAAACTGATTAAAGCAGGAGCAGTATTGGGAATGCTTCTTGTGAGCTCGGTGTTCCTGTGCAGGGGAGTCTCGCTTGGGCACTTTGCTGTCCCTGTACCTATTCTTAGCCTGTTTACCAAAAGCTGTTGTACGTGCATTGCGAGACCTCCCTGTTCAGTCTGTGTGTTTATGTGGAGCCTTTTGAGGAGAGAGGGGATTAGATCCAAGCTTTTCTGTCACCTCCTCCTGCTTCTGTGCTTTATAACTGCTCGGGAAATACAGGTTAATGTTTCCATAGTGTCTGAGTGTATCGCAGAGTGTCTGTGATGCAGGGAAGTACTGCCTGGTACTTGTTGACACTGACCTTTGAATTTGAGATTTGTGACATGGTTGAACTGATTTCACAGCCTGCTGCTAGAAGGGGTGGCCTTGGTCCCTCTCCCTCTCTCAGCTCTGCAGTCCTTGCATTTCATATGATGCCTGGGTGAAGTGATTCAGTTTGAAAATCCAATGGCAAACTGCTTGAGGGATTTTTAGTAGGAGGTGGGGAGTCCCCTTAGTGGTAGGGAGCACAAGGCAAGGGCTCGTGCCCTGGGAAGTTTCGTGCTGGAGTGTCCTTGGAGGGGGATCAGAGGATAGTTTAGATTGGAAAAGCACTTGGAAATCATCGAGTCCAACCATCCCCCAGCACTGATAAGGCCACCACTGCCCCATGTCCCCAAGTGCCACATCCACACGGCTTTTCAGTCTCTCCAGAGATGGAGACTCCACCACTGCCCTGGGCAGCTGTGCCAGGGCTGGACAGCCCTTAAAGTGAAGAAATTCCTCTTAATATCCAACCTGAACCTCCCCTGGCACAATTTGAGGCCGTTCCTCTTGTGCTGTCCCTGTTCTCTGTGAGCAGAACCCGACCCCCCTGGCTGCCCCCTCCTGTCAGGGAACTGTGCAGAGCCAGAAGGTTCCCCCTGAGCCTCCTTTTCTCCAGGCTGAGCCCCTTTCCCAGCTCCCTCAGCCACTCCTGGTGCTCCAGCCCCTTCCCCAGCTCCTTTCCCTTCCCTGCACATGCTCAGTGTCCTTCTTGTCCCGGAGGTGCCCCAGCAGAGCCAGCACAGAGGACGGGCACTGCCCTGGCCCTGCTGGCACTCCAGAGCTGGGACAGCCCAGGCACCATTGGCATCTTGCCCGCCTGGGCACACCGGGGCTCATGGCCAGCTGCCTGTGGGCCACCTCCTCCAGGTTCTTTTCCACCCAGCAGCTTTGCAGCCCTCTCTGCTGCAGCAGTAGGAGTGGCTGAGCTTGGGCAGGTGAGAAATGGGCAGTGGGACAGTGACACAGCCACTGTGCTGTGTCAGGGAGCTGCCCCAGCACCCTTTTATCTTCCTGCAGCCCCAGAGTGTGCTCAGGACCAAGGAGGGTGATTTAACGAAGCGCAGGGACTCGTTTTAAATGAGCATGCTGAATGGACAAGAATAGCTGGCTGTTGTATATGACTATGAAGGTCACCAGAATCAGATGCTCATTTTTCAGGTCCTCGTTGCTGCTGGGTGCAGCAGAGCTTTGTGCTGACACAGGCAGTTCCTCTCAATGGGGCTGGAGTGGCACTGAGAGAAGAAAATGCCATGTTTTGAAGGCTCTTGGTAGCGAGACAACTGGAAAAATGTGTCCTGGGTACAAATTTTTCAGACTTTGGGGCTTCTTTTTATAGCCCGGCTTTTTACTCTGATGTCTTCTTGCTATGACTTCTGCTTTTCTGTTTTGAGAAGTGAAATTAATAATCTCCCTTACTTCCTGTCCAATGGGAAGGAATGTCTTCATCCTGGCCCAAGCTGAGCTGCAGATGAGACCTGTTTTGGGAACTGTGTTATGCAAAAGCAGAGGAAGAGGAAACAAACAGTTTTCTATTCTCTTTCAAATGCAGTTTTAATGGTTCCTTGGTAATTCATGCAATTATTTAATCGGCTGCGTGATCCCTGGGATTATTATTCTTTCCAGGTAATAACTGGAGCGGTAAAGTTATCTTGTAAATTGGAAAAAAAAAAAAAAAAGAATTGGCATATGTTGTTTGCAGGACTGTGTTTTAGTAATTGTTTGCAGTGACCTTTTGGAATCTCGGAGAGAAAATTTATTTCCTTGACTTTCTCCCAGATCAGCTCCTGGCAATCTCGATATAGAGCAAAATTGAGTTGTTTTGGGTTTTTTAATTACATTCTGACGGCAAAGCCTGTTTTTCTGTGTGCGTTACAGTTGTGACTTTTTTAAAGGTTAAGCTCTATTTGACAGGCCTTCCACAGATGAAGTTTCTGAAACTTTTTGTTGTGGTTGTTTGCTTGGGTTTTTTTTAAGCCAGAATTGCTTATCCTGGGTATTATTACAAAATAGGTCTTTATTTATTTATTTCTTAATTTAAGGAGAAAATTCTCGCTGTATATTTGAATGTCTAGAGGCATGACGATGAAAGGTTGTGGGTTTTTTGTTGGTTTCTTTGTGGGTTTGCTTTGGTTTTGTGTTATTTTGTTTTTGGTTTTTTTGTTTGCTTTTTTGTTTTTCAGCTTTAGAGGTTGTAGTGTGATTAGATCATAGAACCTTGCCAGGTTTAGGGAAAGAAAAAATAATTTTTTTTTTTTTACAAAGTTTTAGCAGAGCTTTTGTGAAATCTGGTTCCTCGATGTCACTGGGTTGTGGTCAGAGCCCACTGTGGGCTTGGTTTGTAGGAAAATGTCCAATATCTGAGGGCCTTGCTCCACACCAGCTCTGTCTGTGTGGAACCTGCTCTTCTCAGGGATGAGACCAAAGGTCCTTCCTTTTTCCCTTTCGAAAATTCTGGCATTTTTCTGCTTTAAAATCTGACAACTCTTGAGAGCGGAGGGTCAGAAAAACACAGTGTGAAATCTCTCAGCATTCAAGAACGAGTTTTCACATGAGAGCCCATTGCTCCGTGTGTTTTCTGAAGCGGCACTTGGAGAGGCTGTGAGAGCCTGGTCCTTCAAACACGCCAAAGAAAACTCTTTGAGAGTTTGTGAGAGCCGTGCCAAGGAGCAGGTGCTGCGAAATTTGGGTTCTGCCAAGCTTGGAGAAAATTGCACTGATGGAGATCTGTGTCTCTCAAGGGAAAATAAGTCTCCAAAATGAGTGTCCAAGCTGGAACAAGACAACAGATGCCAAAAATACGTCCAGTAGGTCAGTTTGCAGCTGAGGCAGTTCCCCTTCCTCTCAGGCTGCTCCCTCAAGGCAGCGTGGTGTCCCGAAGGACCGAAACCTGGACTTGTTTGCATAGGGGACAGAAAGGACTGGAAGAGTCAAAGAGAACCCAGCCACAGTGATCTGGAGCTGAGTGAGCAGCAGCCTGTGTGATTTCAGCCTCCTCATCAGGCTGGTTTTGCACATCCCAACTTGAAAAAGTAGGCTTTTCATCCTTGGATCTGAATAGACAAACCTGAGGGGCTCCATATTTCCTGCTATATTCCAGATAAGATCTTTTACTGTTTGAACTTGCAAAGCAGTTTAGGTGTGTGCTTCCCTGCTCGAAAGGTTCCTGCAAAAAGCTTGATCCACCCCTTCATTTAGTGGAGTCTGTTTGGAATGAACAATGTTCCTCAAGCTGTGAATACAAGAATGGTTTAGCTTTAAAAAAAAAAAAATAATTAAAAAACCTCCCCTGCAAACAGATGATGTAATGCCCAAGCTCCATGTTTAAACAGTAGCTAATTTGCCGGGGGATAAACCAGGGTGAAATCTGTCAGGCTTTCTAATTTCCCACATTCACCAGAGCTTTGTTCTTTTTGCTTTCAAATGCAGGGTACGTTTGTGTGTCCACACTGTGTGGTTTCCTTCTGCAGCCAAAGAGTTTGTCCAGGGGCAAGAGAAAATGTTGCTGTAAACCTTTTGTTGCTATAAACGCTGATATGCATCTCTTTAAGTTTTACTTTGTGACTGAATTAAAATCCCGAGCCATCCCTTTGATGAGCTGCAGCACAGGGTTTATTCTGAATTTGGATCTTCTGTCTTTGCAGGCACGTTCCTTTGGCCAAGCAAGATTCACTCCCTGCAAGGTCCCCGGGGCGCTGCTGGGTGGGAGACTTCTTGTTCTGCAGCTGGTTTGGGCTGCCTGTGGATTGTTTGCTTGGTGTTTGGACTCTCCTCTCCCAGCCAGTTTTGTACAAAACAAGGAACACTTAGTTTTCACACATTAAAAAAAAAAAAAAAATTACATGAGCAGCTTTCTCTGCTGGTGGCAGCTCTGATCCGTGCAGTGCTTCGTGTCTGCTGACAGGAGAGGACTTTGGCTGGTTGTGGAAGAGGGAGGTTTGGATCAACACTCCCCTCCTCCTCCCTGGGATGATCTGTTTACTGGAATTTTTCACTGACCTATTCCTTTAATCCTCAGTTTTGGCACCATTTCCCAGGGCTCGTGTAAGCACAGGACTTTGCCAGCCAGCGGGATGAACCAGGGCACACAACAGGGTTAGAGAGATGCAGGAGCTGCAGTGTCTGCCTGTGCTGATGGAGGAGGGAAGATGTGACACGAGAAACTGAAGTGACAGTTAAAGGGATTGCTTCCATCTTCTCTGGCTTTTTCTATCGAAAAGCAAAAAATGCCCATCTTCGAACTTGAAACAGCTTCATGTTAAAAGCTGCCACAATCTGGGGTGAACCTGTTTCTTGGGGATGTCACTAACCAGCTTGGCATGTGGGGTGGCTTCAGCAGTTTTTCTTCCTCTGAGCAGCGCTGGCGGAAAGCTCTGAGGGCGCCTTGTGCTGACGCTGCGCTGGGGCTGGAGCTGTTGCTCTGGAAAACAGCACTTGGGGAGAGATCACATCTGTGAGAGCCGGCGCTGACTCACAGCACCGAGATCTGCTGGGATGTGCTCCTTTCAAACAGCTGGATTTCAGAAACTCACAAAAAATTGTGTGAGGGGTGGGAAGCTGAGGGGCTGTCCTGCAGCTGATGGTTTATTTTTGCCATGGTTGAAAACGAAGAGTAGTGGGCCGCTTGCAGTTTATGGTGGAGTTGTGCTTGATCTGTTCCGTTTATTATGATTTTATTCCCCACACTCTGCTTGCTGGTTTGACTCCTTCCTCTTTGGCATTGTTTTCACATAAATCCTTTTCCTCAGAATTTCCCTGCTCCCTGCCAGCTGTGGAGCAGCTGGGAAGATACCGGAAAACACGAACTGCTCTGAAGGACTGCTCAGAGGGGCACGGCTCAGCCATGGAGCCTGGGTTTAGCTGGAGCTCCTTGGATGGGCTGCACCACCCCATCTCCAGCAGCCATGGGGATGTGTTGAGGAGCTGTGGGCTGCAGACAAGGAGCCTTTTGTTTGCTTGCCTTAGCAACCCTGCCTCTCTGAAAGCTGAGATGTTCTCACTCCCGCCGTGCTGTTCCCGGGAATGCTGGTTGTTCCTCAGGAAGCAGGCCTGCTTTGGAGGGCTGATCTCAGAAAACTGGGCCTTCTATCCCTAAACCCCTTTTTTTGATGGCAGGAGGTCTCCAGCCAAAAGATTATCTGGTGTTTCTCCCCCAAGCAGTGTGTCCTGCTGACTCTCATCCTCTGCTATATCTGTTCTGGTGGGCGCGATGTGCTGAATTTAAATAAATTGTAGTCTTTGCTGAATATCTGTCAAATACTGACTTAGTCTGTAGGGTGAGCTGACTAAGCTGAAATTAATGGTGTAATTCCAGCTTGTTTGGCATGGGTATGGAGGCAGTTTCATTGCAGATGGTAGAGGAAATTAAGATCTTACCTTGACTGCAGCTCAAGGGGCGGAAAGAGAAGCCTTGGGCTTATATGGCAGCGAGGAAAGACTTGGTGGAGACATAGAGGGGGAGTGTTTGTAGAGATATTGAGGGTGATAAAAGCTCTTCCCAGTGGGTGAGGTCATAAGACAAAAACTGAGGAGTTGTTGTTAACTGTGTGCTATTACAGATGCCGTGAAATGATCTCCTGCATTCTGGTCCTTTGCCATACCCTTGGGATAATTTTTCTAAATCTATTGAAAATGAGATAAAAAAAAAAAAAAANTGGCTGGTTGAGGTTTTGGCACAGATCAACAGCCTCAGTGGTGGTATCTGCTGGCTTCATGCGTTCACCTCTGCAGGTGAGCAACTCCACGTGTTCCTGAGGTGCTGCTGCAAAGTGACAAAGCCCTGACACCTCCAAGCAGGCAAAGAAATGGAGATGCAAGGAGGTGTCTGAAGGGATCCAAGTGATCCAAACAAGCCGATGGCAGAACTGGAGCTAAACCACGCGGCTTTCCTCGTGTTTCAGAGCCTGTCCTTCAAACTCCTGGGAAGCTTGTGGGTTTTTGAGGTTATTTTTGAGAGGTTTGTTGCTGGCAGAAATGAATCCTGAAAACAATAAAGATACAGCTTCAGGGCCAGTCCTGCTTGAGTGACTGCAGGGATCTCAGGGCTGGTACAGTGGATCTGGTGGAAGTTTATGTAAATGGGGAGCTCATGAGTTGGTTTGTTTTTTAAACATCTTATTTCTCTTCACCCAGTAACTCTTTGCTGCAGGTGTTAAGACCTCTGTTGTAACTTTCAGTTTTGTGGGAGCTTTGTGCCTCCAATCGATTGGTTCCTGGCTAATCTTCAATAGCCCAGAAAGCAAATGTAATGCAGCAAATTCATTATATGCTAAAATATTTATTGTGTTACTATAAAGGTCACTGATTGCAGTGGAGGCTCAGTAAGATACAGTCCTGAATCTTTCCAAAGATGGGATCTCTCACCACTCTCTTTTGAGAGCAGTGTCTTATAAAGTACCTGGAATAACTTATCCTCAGCCCGTGCTTTTGGAGGCACGTGTTTGGATCTTGTGTAGGTTAATGAATGACTGTTGTGCTGCATCTGAAAGTGAACAGCTGTATTTAATTTTGTCTTGTGTGCTCTCACAGGCAGACGTGGAGGGCAGAGCAAGAAAGGAGTCTTAATTTAACCTTGTCCCTTTTTGCTTGATTTAAGTAATTTGCAGAGTTGTATAATAAAATCTCCACGATCCGATTTCTGTTCCGGTTGTAGTAATCTGGAATTGGCAGTAATGCCCAAGGGCATTTTTGCTCCTACCTGTGTAGGAGTGAATTACTTGTTGCATAACATCATCTGGAAAGGTAGCAATGAAAAGGCTTCCCAGCAATGAGGTGGGCTGTGACTTCCCTTTTCCCGAACCACAAAATGAAATATCATTTAGCAAATGGATTCGGGGCTGCGAGGAACCTCTCAAACCCTTTCCACAGGTGCGGGAGTGGTGGTGCGTGACTTCCTCGCTGCAGGGCCCTGGATGATGTGGGGTACATTACTGACCTATTTGCTGGTAGTTTTAGCATCTGGCTGGGATTAGTTCAGCCATCTGATACCCAATTCCGTGCTATAATGGAATGTCTTTAAGCACGGGTTAGATGATTGGATACTGAGGAGCATTTTGGAGTCTGGCCTTGCAAATACAGCTTGTTAATTGAAGCTGTGCTCGCTGGCAAAGCTGCCTTTTAAAGTTCTGCTGTCTGTCGTCCCCATGATATTCCAGCCTCTCTGGCTTCTCACTGGCTGCAGCCTGCCTGATCCTCTGTCTGCAGCTCCTCTGCCAAGCAGTGGCTGCTGGCCTGCACATTTGTCACCTGTGGCCACTCCTCTGGCTGTGAGGGGCTCTTTCCTCATCACACCGAGAGTTTTCCTAATTGGCAGCGAGCGCTGAAGGGGCTGCGTTCATTGTTCGGTGTCACGAGCAAGCTCTTTGCCTGAGTGTGTGTTTCAGGCAGCTGCATGAGGTTCAACAGCGTTGTCTGTCATGATCAGACTGAGCTCTAGATAATCTAGCAAATCGCTTGATTATGAGGGTGGAAAATAATGTGCTTTGATTTACAGATGTTGCTGCACAAAAAGTGCTGCTGTGAATTCTCTGAATGGCAATATCTGGGTACCTTTGGCATCCTCAATTTCTAAGTGCATCCATTTTCTGAACATATCCTGAATTCCTGCACACTTGTCTGGACACAGACATGGACAGCTGATTTACGCACAGGCAGACGATTAATTATTTTTCAGTAGCATTTTAAGCCGAGTTCAGGGATTACATTGGGTGAAGAGGCCTTGCAGTTTGCAGTAAAAAAGACAAAGGATGATAGAGGCTGTTGCCTTATGGCCGATTATAGCCAGGCTGCAAACAGCAAGGGGACGAAGCATATTTTTCATTAATCCTCAAAACACCTTTTCCTTTCCTCCAGGAAATTGTAGACAAACTTGAAAGCATTTTCTAGTGTCTGTACCATTCTGAGCAGGACGGGGGAGGAGATGCAGCAGGCACAGAGATCGCACCTCTGGTGACTGAGGTGTGCAGCTGTGGTGGAGCTGCAGCAGCAGCAGGAGCATTGCAGGTGTTTCTGAAGGGGGTTGAAGTATTTTCTCCTTTTGGGACACGTGAGCTCTCTTGGTTATGGACTGACTGACAGATATGCAGAAGATCAGGAAGTGTTTTCACAACCCCTGGAGGCTGTGGTAAGCTGGAAGAAAGAGCTCCTGTGGTCTCTTCTCTCCTGGCTGTGTGGCAGAACACTTTGGGAAGTGCTCAGATTGAATCTAAGCTCGGTTCTTGTTTGTGAGGTTTAGTTGTAACCTCGGTTTGCTGTGCAGCCACACTGTGCTTTCAGTGGGACAGGGAAGAGGAGAAAGGGTGGGAGGATAGAAATACACTTGTTTTGGTTGGAAGAACTCCTGAATTTATGGTGTTAGCTGCTTTTCTGTTGAAGGTGAGGACAGCATTCGTGTGGGAGACATTTAGGTTGGGACTTTTTTCTGCAGATCTGGTTGTTTACCAAGTTGTTTCCTTTTTTTTTTTTCCTCCTTTCTCAAGGTCTGCTTTATAACCAGCAGAGAAAAGCACCCCTTTTTGTAGCACAGGTCATCTTGTTCTCAGTAGACATCTTGAACCAATCTGATTTTCTGTGCTCCAGCAGTGCCTGCTGCTCATGCTGGCTGCAGGAGAGAGCCAGTCCAGCTGGTTCAGGTGTGCTGGGAATCACTTGTGGCCAAGATTACTGAGTGGAATTGGGCCTTTGCAAGGCCAGACCTTGGCTGCTGGGTGGGTTTGGAGACAAGCTCCTCACAGTTGCAACTTCCTCCTGCTTGGAAGAAAGAAGAGCTGATGGGGCCACTGGATCTGATTATAGCCCGTGGTAGCGGGTCTGAGGTTTGAAGAGTATCTCTGGCCATTTTAGTGAGAGGCATTTTGAAGTGGTTCAGGCATCAATGAAGAAAGCTGAAAGGCTTTGTTTCACTCTCCTGACCCTGGGAAGATTGGCCAGTTTGTCAGCTGGGATCCATCCACGAGGGAAAGGTCCAGGTGGATGGGATGAGGTGCTGGTAGCAAAGGAGGGAAAGAGAAGTGCACGGTGTCTTTTCCCAGTCATTTTTGTATCTCTGATCGGAGGTGCACTGGTGGAGGAAATCACACTGAAAACGACCACAGAGGTTTCTGTTTTAACTCCTTAACTTGAGCCTGGATCATACAAAGCAAACCCTCCGAGCCCGTGAAGGGGGTTTTGTGGAGGAATAAAGCTCATTGTCAGCTGCCGTGTTCAGACCCTTGGGAAATTGTGACCATTGTCTGGGCTGTTATTGCTTAATAAAAGCTTTGCATTTCCTCATTCAGGGCCTTCAAAATCTGGTCCTGTGCTTTTAAAAATAACTCAGCGTGAGCCACAATTGGGAGCATTCACAGAGGAAATTCTTCAGCCATTTAAAACAAAGTGAAGGGAGGGAAAAAAAGCTCTCCTTAAAGTGCTTTTACTTATCCGTGGAGAGCGAGTGTGTCCCAGCCGTGCTTCCGCTATCTGGAGGGAGCACAGAGGCTCTGCTCCTGCTCCTGCTGGCTTCCAGCCTTCCAGGATTTTGGGTTATCCAGTGCTATCCCAGCTGGGGAACCTGAGCTGGACGCTCCGGATGCATCCTTTTGGGATATTGTACTTCTTGTGGATGAGCACCTCAGGACAGGTGGGACCAGCAGTCACTGGTGGGGTTGATGCTCTTTGTGCTTGATGCAGAAAAGGCAAGAAAATGTTTTTCTTCCTGCTTGTACCAGAGGCCACACCAGAAAGGGTCACTTCAGGCAAAATGAAACGTGGTCACGTGCTGAAGGATGTGGAGGATTTAGGGCACCCACTCTGCAGGCTCTGTGGGGAAGGGGGGCAGAGGAGGGGGTGCTGTGGGCTCTGAGGTGTTCTTCACCCCAAAGTTGGTTTACCCGTAGTTTTTACTCTTCCTGATTTCTGCTGTGGAGTTATAGCCCAGCACAGAAGCCCTGAACTATTTTGCAGATCTGCTTTGGAGGCTTGTTTCTTTCCTTGTGTGTGTTCTTGGGTTTATTTTCCTTCTGGTGTGGAAATAATTATATTGCTTGTTTCTTATGTTCTGGCTCCGACTAAGAGGAGGAACATACTCAGGTTTTTTTATGTTGTGGTGGTGTTTTTTTTTTCCTAGTACAGTTTCTGCTGTTAAAATATTCCGGACAGCAGTTGCTGCCCATGTAGAGCACAGAAATGTGTGTTTAGTGGTTGCAAGACATGCTTGCTCTGGGCGTGCCTCGTTGTTTTGTTCAGTGCCGGTCTCTGCCTGTATGATTGGCCATCATTGCCATCAAGCTGGGGAGATATGATTTACATTAGTAATTAGTGCTTTGTGCAGGCCAGAATTAGCTACACTGGCTCTTGATTTGGAAATAAGTTTTCTCGGAGCTATGTGTTTTGTCAGGATAGAGACCACAGTGTGAGGAGGGGATGATACTGAGCTACGGCAATGTTGCCAAAGACACTTGCTAGTGAAGAAGCTGATGGCTGGGATATTGTCTGGGTTTTATTTGTGATAGGAAATGAATGTGAAGCAGAAAATGCCTCTTGCATGCCTCAGTTTCTCCACCAGAAAATGAATGCTGCGTGATATGCTGGAGCGTGTTCATTAGCAGGAATTACTCTGCTCCCTCTTGGTGTCTGCTGGAGCAGCTGTGCTGTGCACAGGGATATGTGGTGATGCAAAGACTGGGGACGAGACACAGCCCTGCAGCAGCTGAATCCTGTCACACGATTGTGTGGTTTGGAGTTGCTTGAAATTTTATAGGTCGTGTGCACCATTAAAATGATTTCCATGCCTATGTTTGGAGAATCTGCTGTGCCCACTTTCGTTTATACCCGTGTGACTGGTCCAGGGCCATATGTTAAGAATATAACTGCTTTTAATTTCTTCTTTTTTAAAGCCGTTGGTGTCTAAATATATCTAATAAAAATGCAGACTGGAGCTCTTTAATGAGGCGTAAGTCATTCCTGGCTCTCCTTTTTTATGAGACAAAACCACCTCACACACTGGCTTCTTTTTGTATGGACTTCTGCTTTGCATTTCTACACATTCATCATAGCATGAAGCCTCTGACAAAAGGAAATAAGAAAAGACTGTTTAAGAGACCATTTTGCTGTGCATAAACCTGAACCTCTGGAAAGTGAAAATTCTGGGCTGCAGCAAGTGAAGTCATGGACTGTGTGTGATGACAGAAAGGAAAAATAAGAATTATAGTGCTGAGTAAGTTTAGTGTAGTTGTGAATTGTACAGCAAAGAACAGAAGCTGTTAGGAAGGGAAATATTTTCAGTTTTATTCCTTCCCTTCGCAAAATCGCAAAATTCAAGTGATGGTTGGAAGTTTTTTGCTACCCAAAGGAAAAATCTTCATTTTGCTGGCACCCAACTTGTTGGTTAAGCCAGTGGTCGAGGCCGTGAGCAGCAGCATTGCGGTGGAGGCTGGGGATGTGTGGCTGTCTCCGATTTTGGCCATTTTGGGAGGAAATGGCTTTGCTGCAGGAACAGCTCAGCTTTGCAGGCGCGTTGCTGCTCACGCTGTGCAGAGAAGGTCCTGTGGCTGTGGTTTGACAGCTGAAGTCAGAGTATGGCTGTGAAATCAGACTCTGCTCACACATGGTTGTGGCTGGGTGTGAAATCCTGAGTGGTTCCGGCAGTGACAGCACCGGGCCTCGCACAGCGGGTCCAGGGTGGGGGAAAAAAGGAGATGTGCTTGTTTTGGAAAGGCCTCATCCTTTTCTCATTGCTCGTGGGTTGATCCTGCATGGTTGGTGTGCTGACAAGCCCCAAGTTGGGGTCCCAGTCTCCTTTTGCTAGAAGAGGACCCAAGACTTGCCTCACCAGGTTTGTGGAGGAAGAGAAGGAGGAGGAGGAGGGAGCCTTAGCAACTCCAAGCTGTGATCCAGGACTGAAAGCCAGGGGTTTTGTGTATAGAACAATAGATCTGTGAGACAGAACAGATGAAGAAGTTGATGAGTTTTCTGAAATGCTGGCCCACGTGAAAAGTTTCTGAGAGAAGGTAGTCAGGGCTGTGGTTTTTAATTTGATGACCTCTTTCCACAGGCAGTCAAACTTTCAGATTTAGCAAGGCCTTGCATAACAGGAGGTGCTTTGTTTACAGGCTGCACATTCACTCGTAGACACAGGAGCACAATGATAAATTATTTAATTATAGATGCCCAAAGAAGCGAACCAGGCGCCTGCTGGGCTGTGTTGTCCCTCTGGTTTCCCACTTTGCATGGTTTCTTGCTGGCTAATTCCCAAAACCCAGCCGTTTGCAGAGGTGATCTCTCAGTTATTAATGTTAATTAGCGAGGTTCTGCTCTATGAGTATTCCTGTAGCGCACACCAAGTGCTCAGCTCCTCACCCGTGTAACGAGCGTGTACATGGCCCCCTCGTTAATTAGTGGCATCCCTCCAAGGACTTGTGCTCCTCTTGGGAATGGAAGTTTGGTGTGGAGCTGCCTGTGGTAGTTAGAGTAAGTCCCTGCCAAGACTCACGTGCAGACTCTGCCGTAGGTGGGTTGTCAGCTTTTTGCCCTTTGTTTTAATCTTAGCTTCTCCTCTGTGCATTCTCCTTGCTAAGCAGCACGGTTGCTAATATTAGTTCTTTGCAGGTTTGCCATTAGAACCTTGTTTTAATCAGTGCTGACAAAGTCCTGGCTGGATCTGTGCTCCAGGTAGGGGTCGGATTTAAGTGTTCTTCAAAAAGCTTTTATGCTACAGGAACATGGTGCTCCTTGTGCTGACAACAGTTTTGTATCTCTGCCTTTTAATAACCATCCTGTAGTAACACCTTCTTCCTCGATTTGCAAAACAACTCCATTCCAAGAAGAAATTTCCTCCTGAAAATGTGGAAGTGCAGTTTGTTCTTGGCAAATCCAACTGGGGCTTTATTATCGCTGTGATTTAATATCCTTGCTGATGGAATGCTCCCGTTGTGGGGGAAACATCTCCGAGAGGTGATTCTCTCTACAGAAGAACATTCCCCTCCTTTTTTTTAACACTGAAGGCAATAGAAGGGAACAAGCTGGTAAAGAATGTGACTGTAAATGAGAACCAAATTATACTTAAATTTTTATATATGTTTAAGATAGAAAAGCAATGTGAGATCAGGAAGTCTTTCCGAAAGAGGAGGGTTGTTCTTAAATATCTCTGCTTTGTCCCTAGTTTTATGTGTTCAGTATCATCCAGAAAACTCTTGGTTTTGCCGTTTGATTGTAATTTGCATTTAGATTGGCTGCCTGAAGGGAGTCTCTTGCAAGGGGAGATGGGGCTATGTGGCTCCAGTCTCTTGCAGATCTGGCTGAAAGTAATGGCATTTACATAAAAACCATTAGCTCTGTTATTGATAAACATGAAAAGCATCCATTTCATTTAATTTTTTGATGAGGAGCTTTTAATATAAGCATACAATAGCACTGAGGTGGTAACATTCCTGCCCCCCATCCCTCCGTACTGACCTCTTGTTTTAAGGGCAAGTTCTGATTGGGATTTTGTTGGTGGAGAGATGGGAAGTTATTTCTATTCCAATTTACTGGAGTAGCCAGTTGTCTTGCTACGTTGTGGGGAATTATTTAATGCTCATTTTAAGAGGTGTCTCTATTAATTGAACGGGGATTTAATGTCTCCCTGAAGCACAGTTGGTCTGTGTGTGATGTATACTAACACGTACGGCTGGCAATTCTATGGATAATCTTTTCCTTAATCAAAATGGGTTTAAGCAAGACTTCAGTGGCGCCTCATTAAGGGGATAAAGTGTGTTGAAACAACAAATGTATTAAAGGGAACTTCTTCGGTGCACTCCAGATCAGAGCCCGTGTAACCCTTCAGCAACGTGTCTGCATAAACACTTGTTCCCCCGCGTGTGTAATGGCACTTTGGGGATCAGGACGTGTCACAAAGAGCTGTGATTCACTGTCTCTGGAGTAACTGGCTTTGGGAAGCTGTTGCTGCTGCTCTCATGTATAAATACCTTGCTTTTCTCCTGGGCTGGATCAGGTCTGACCTCGAGAGCCTCCAGAGGCAGCTGGTGCTGTAGCTGTCTTCAAGCATCACAGCATTTGCTTGAGAGACCTTGCTGAGAGTTTTGCATGTGCTTTGAGTTCTTGACCTCAGAGCTGGGGAGGTGAGCGTGTCTGTTTTGCATTGATTACCTGGCCTACTTCCTAATTTTTAAAAATTTTTTTTTAATTTTTTGGTCACTTTATCTATATTTACAGCTCTTTTTCCTCTCTAACAGGCTCCAGACAGATGAGTAGAGAGCTGGCTGCAGAAGAGGGACAGATTGCAGTTTGCCAGCTGATCACCGTGTACGGTGAGTACCTTCATATTTCAGGAATAAAACTTTCTGTAGTGCCCGATGTCGGCCTCAAATTGCCTCCACTGGGGCACAGCATTAAGTCTGCATGTTTGGACAGTGTTTTCCTCAAAGGACAAGCTTCCTTGGCTTAACTCTTGTTCTGGGAGAAGTGTGCTCCAGCTCCTTTTTATCTGAAGTGATAAATTGTGTCCTCATCCCACTGCCGGTAGCGGCAGAGCAGAGAGCTGCCGCAGTTACGTCTGGTGCCTGCTCAGGGCTGTGGGGAATCAGCACTAAAGGTGTCATCCGAGGCTTCCTGTGCTGCAGAGCAGAGGAGGCTGCGGGGTCAGGAGTGGAAGCGCTCCCCAATGCTATTCCAGCCTCGTTGGAGGTGTTGGAACCGAGTGAGGAGGGTGGATGAGGGAGCTGCAGTGGCACATGCCGGGGTTACTCATAAAGGAGTGCTGTGAAATCAGCCAAATGAGGCTTGGCTTGACTGGTGGGCGGAAAAGAGCAGGAAAAAAGCACTGAAAAGAGTTGTCCAGTTCATGGTAAGGATGGCAGGTTTGTCCTGAAAGTGGAGGAGAAAATCCTTATTTCATGGGGAATTTTTACACATTAAAATATCTTGCATGCGTGTTAATGGGCTGTAATAATGGGCCTGTGCTTTATGAAGTGTCTGCAAACATCTCAGAACTCGCTACTGTGAGGAAGTAAATACTCGAGCTAGTAAATACTGATTAATCGGAATGTCTTGGCCCATGTGGTGCAGCCAGACTGAAACTGAGAATTGCCTGATACAGGTGTCTGAAAGGCAGGAGGATGCTCCAGTACCGGGTGTGAAATGCAGGTGAGTGTGGGAGCTGCAGCAATTGAGTTTATTGTGACAGCCCTAGCAGATGATTCCCTAAGGATAACGTGGGATGATGAATCTTGAAAGTGTTCGTTAACGAAAGTCAAGGGTGAGATCGTACATTTAGAGACTGGGGTGTGTCATCAGGTTGGTGTGGATATATCCAGGGAGCAGGGCAGAGAATTCCTGCGCTTCTGGGAAAGAAGGGAAGGAGAGGCAAACTTATTTGTGACTTCCTCATTTCTCCTATATCCAGCCAGTACATGCAGGATGTCCTGGGCTCAGGTGTCTGTTCCTGTGTGTTACAGCATTTCTCGTTGTACTTCTGGATCCAGGAAATCTTTCTACCCCGCTTTTGTGCCCTGCCAAACACAGCAGGGACTCCCCTCAGCTGGAACACGGCTCCTGTGAAAAATTCAACAGTGAATAACAAAAGTGGGGGTAGCAGTGAGGGCACGTGAAGGACAAACGATGCCGTTATTGACCAACGGTGCCATCGTGCCAAGGCCCTCATCGGCAGCTCTAATCCCCGTGTGTGCTCTGAGCCAGATCTGCTGACTTCAGGAGCTGGGATCAGTCAATACCATTGAATTCTCCTTCTCTTTGCATATCTTAAGGATATGTAGGAAGTCTCAGGCTGACAGCTGTGCGGTCTGCACAAGGCCGCCGGCTGCACAGGCTTCCCCCAGGACATCATTTGGCCTGTGCAACATTTATTACACTGCTGTGGTGTGCAGCAGGTTCAGCATTGACCTTCAGAAGCTCTTCTGGGTTAGTGGGCCTGGTGGCTGGAGGAATGAATGTAGGAGAGAAGGATTTCAGGTTTGGAGTCCTTTTTAGGGTGGAAGACTGTGATTAAAGCAAGAAGTCTGAATTCAGGTCAGTAGGAGATAGCTGAGGGTAGGGCTGTTCTTGGCAGGGAGCTGCAATAGAGAAGATGCTGGAAACAGTCTGTGATTGCCATGGAGCAGAATGGGAAAATAACCTGTTTCAAGGGAGTCCTTAACAAGTCATTCTTATGCAAGACTCTCTCCATGACACTAAATATCTAAATAATTGGGTTGGGCCTGGAATCTAAAAATATTTTCAGGACACTCATCTTCAAACACCTCCTGAGGCTTCCTGGCTTGGCAGCAAAGCCAAGTTCTGCAGGAGTTTTGTAGCAGGTCCCTTCCTGCGAGGATGTGGCACCATCCACGTGAACACGAGCGTGGGTCTGATGCTTCCTGTGCTCCACGCAGGCTCGTGTGCTCTTTGCTCACAGCTGCAATGAGGAAGGGCTGGGGGAGAGCACTTGGGTATGGCAGGGAGGATTTGTGCTGCCTGTACCTGCTGCAGTCCTCCCCAGCAGCTCTGGGAAGCGAGGGGGTGGAATTCCTGCTTCTTGCTGCTGTTCTCCTCAGGAGATGCTGTAGACTTTTGTCCGTTTCTTAAAAACTCAGAACGTGGCAAACAAAAACCTGAGCTGGGGGAGGCCGCAGGTCTGTCCTGTCTCCAGCTGTGACCAGTAGGAATGTCCTTCATCTCCCATCAGCATATTCAGCTCTTGGTTGTGCTTTCAGCCTCCGTCCTGGCATTTCAAAGTTTAACTCTGTGTGATGAACCACTTCCTTTTGGTAACTGCACCTACTGCCAGCTCGCTTACTGCATTAAGTTCCTGTTTGGGGATTGTCATTTGCATGTTTGCCAGTTCCACGCTGGTAAAACTCTGAATCCCTACGGTGTCCCCTGTCAGAGGCCTCTTTTCCAGACTAAAATGTCCTAATTGGTTCAATGGTCCTTACAGAGATGCTTCGTGTTTTTGACCATCTTCACTATATTCACTATATTCCAATTTTTGGTCATTTTTTCTCCTCTTCAATGTTCTTACTAGGAGATTGAAAGAACCTTTGGGTTTCTGAGGTCCTGTCCTTTTGCTGCAGCTCTCTGTATATTTAGCCATAGAAAAGAAACCAGGAATTTTGATGCTCCTTGTAATAATAAGCCACAACCTTTTATTTTTTTTTTTAAAAAGCAGAGGTTTATGTGTCTAATCTAAAAACACCATCAGAAAAGCTATGAATAAACCTGATGGCATTCCAGTGCACTGAGTCACTAGAACAATACATTGTTAACAAGGAGCCCTGGCAGAGTTGTGTGGCTTTGTGCTAAAGCTGTCAGCCAGGATGTGAGATGTATCTTTGTATCCTGCAGCAATTTTGTGAAACTAAATGGCTGCTGGTGTCTGCTGCATCTTCTAAATGAGGACAAGAAACATTCTGGATGTTAAACCTTCTCCCCATCTCTGCTGGTTAAGAAATGATATCAAAATAGAGACTCGGTCTTATTCAGATAAATATAAATCGGTGTCATCAAACAGGTTCTGGTTCTGCAAGGACAAGGCCTGGCTCTCCATCCCCTCTTTGCATAAATGATATTTATTTTATTAGTGGCTTCCCAAAAGTAGAACTGGAATATGATGTGATGAAAGTGTTAACACCAGGGCTGCAGACTGACATGCCTGGGGCTGTGACAAGTCTGTGGTTTTGTCTATCTGCCCTGACTCAGATCTGTGGCTTTTGTGCTGCCCTAAGGTGAGTCAAGGCTCCCACAGGGGTGATTAAAGCCCTGCCCTGTGGGCAGCCTGGGAAACTTGGGCCTCTGTGCAGCTTAGGAGCACTTGGATGTTTTCCTCAGCGCTGAATCACAGCTCCGCGGCCCATCCAGAGCCGTTTTTCCCAGTGTTGAGGTTTATCTTCCACGCCTCCACTGCTATTTCCACCACTGTGCTTTTCTTCTTTCCTCTCTGCTGCCTTCCCCAGTGCTTCCTTCCGGCCTTTAAACCCAGAGAGCTCTGTCTGTGCTCCACTGGTGGCTTCTGTTCTGCACAGAGAAGCCAAAGGACCGAGTCCTTGTAGCAGTTCTCTCCCAAAGCAGCCAATTTGTGCAGCACGCTCAGTTCATTGCACAGATTTGTCAATAAAACACCAGCTCCCCAAAGCCTCACCTGGCCTGCCAAGACGTGTCACCTATGCCTCAACCACTCCTGAACCCAGCTGGGGAGTGCCCCTGGACAGGGGACACCTATGGCACGAGCAGGAGGAGAGAGGGAGAGAAATACATCCAGAAACTATAGGTTGATTTGGAGTCTATCGCTCCTCAGGGTGTCCCAGCCCCTGCTTGTTGGTGAAGGATGGAGGTTTTTTAGTATTTCCTTGCCTTCATATATATATATATATNTATTTATGGTTCTTTCTCATTCTTCTTTTTACTCTTGCATATGTGAACTTGCACACAGCCAGCCTGCCAGCCCACAGCCAGCCTACTGTAATAATTTCAGCTGTAGTTTAGTAAGATAGTAAATTGAGAGTAATTTTTAACCTGCTTGGGAGAAAAACAGCGTAACTGGCTGTTTCTCCTGGTGGTTCCAGCCTTATTTTTGGCCTTAGAGGGTGTAAGTGCAGCAGACATTGATCTCCCTGAATGAGGGGTCAGCTCTTCCTGAACAGCACTGGAACACTGCATGTATTTATTTATATTTTACCTGTTTTTTAGTACATTGCCTGAATAGTACAGCCAGTGTGGAAAGGGCCTGTAAAATGCTGAGTTGTGTGGTGGAATTTTGCTCTGCCCAAGTAAATCTCTTGTGATGAGAGACTCCATGTAGGGGAAACCTCCTGGATTAGCTTGGGACAAGGGAAGGTTTGGAGACCTCCCTGGGATCCCTGCTGTGATCCAGCCACGCTGGGGAAATGGAACTCGGAGAATCCAGCTCTGTGCCATCACCCAGGGAACTTTTCCATTTAATGCAGCCATTGAAACTGGGACCAGAGGCTGTGTGGGACAATGTGTAATGGGGGAGCTGGAACAGGCTGCCTTTGTGGCACATCACAAAGCCAGCAGTATGTGCTGGAGTGCTCCTGCTTGCTGAGCCTGGAATGTCAGCTTGGGTTCTGTCCTCCTCCCTTCTCACCAGGAACTGCTTTGGATTTGGGGAGAATAAGTCACTGTTTGTGTGTTTATTTCTTTCCTGCTCACAGTTCTTCTTGGATCACACGGGGGATTAGAGGGAAGGAGCTCAAGTGAGGTGAAAACCATCAGGTTGCTGTGAGATCCTCCATGGTGTGTTAGTGCAGGGCTGCAACTCTCCAGCCCTCTTCTTGCTCCCTGACAGGAGGTTGTAGGGAGGTGGAGGTCAGGCCTTCTCCCACGTAAGTGACAGGATAACTGGCAACAGCCTCGAGTTGTGCCAGGGGAGGTTAAGGCTGGATATTAGGAAAAAATTCTTAGTGGAAAGGTTTGTCAAGCATTGGAACAGGCTGCCCAGGGCAGCGGTGGAATCACCATCCCTGAAAGAGTTCAAAAAATGTGTGGATGTGGCACTTGAGGACAAGGTTGAGTGGTGAACAGGGTGGTGGTGCTGGGTTGGTGGTTGGATTTTGTGATTTTAGAGGTCTTTTCCAACCTTAACGATTCCATGATTCTTGTCTCAGTCTTGTTGTTTTTTTCATTATTAAATACTGAAAAATTAAATAACAAAGCTCACCCTGTGGAATGGGATGAGCCTTAAGGTCCTTTCCAACCAAACCCATTCTATGAACTTGTGGCTTCATTTATCCAACAGCAGATACTGAGAGCCCTCTCTGGAACTCATTTCAGTGTATCTGACCGTGGACACCTGGGAAGGGAACGGTGCTGGGACGAGAACCCTGCAAGGTACAAAGCTTGAGAACAGATGAAGACTTTTTGTGATAAGAAAATGTTGCAGTAATTATTTAGTATAATAACGCTATTTCAAAGCAGTTAAAAATATATTAAAAAGACTTTTCCAGGAGGTTTGCATTACTGTAGCAATGATTGGGAAGTGGGAAACAATGGCAGTAGTACAAGTCTGATTCCGTGAGTGAACTCGAGAGACAGCGGGGTGTAAAAGCTTTCTAGATCTCCTCAAACTTGATAAAAACTTGGGAACTTCTGCTGTGGATAAAGGTGCATTAGCTCACGTTGTCAGGTGAAGCTTTTGCGACGCTGGAGGTTCACCTGGCAGTTCAGAGGGAGGCCCTTGGGAATAATTGTGGGAAGCACAAGTGAATCCTCCTTGCTTTTGTGTCAGGAAGTTCCCAGTGCAACTCCATCACAGAGGGCCCGATATGAAAAAGGATTTACTTTGTGAATTGTTCTGTCATCACTCAGCAGGATAATTGACTTCTGATTAGGAAGAAAATATAGCTGAAGGTTGGTGTTTGAGGTTCTGAAGTCCTCTTGAAAAGGCAGAGCTCTTCCTCAAACAGCGACAGCTCTCCCGAGAACAGGATGCTGGAAACTCCATTATACCAACATTGATGTAACAGCTGTTCCTGTTTAAACAACTTTATTTCTTCTTCCTCCTGTTGCAAATCAAAGGAAGAGTGGGAATCAGTGTTGTTATTTGTTCAGAATTAATAACAAGGTTATTAAATTTTTCACTGCTGGAGATGTTTTTGTCACGTGCTTCCCGCACTCGGTGGCTCTCAGACCTGCTGCTCTCTGGGTGTTTCTAGCTGGTGATGCTGATGACTGAAGGATACTTATTCCTTCTGTTTGCAGCTCCCAAGTGACTCAGGAGCTAAAAGCAAGCCAAGATCTGTGCCTCCCACAGGCAGCAGAAAGGCTGATGTGGAAGTCATGGGCCTCTTGCTGTGAAGATGATGCTTAAAATTTTAGAAGAGGAATTCTTCTTGGTACAGAGTAGTGAGCAAAGCGGGGGCAGCTTTACCTTGCTGGGGAGGCTCCTGGGCAGAAGAGGTTTCACTTCTGCCCCTGAGAGCAAGCTTCAGCCTGGACCTGCGTTAGGTAGTGCTGCAGAAAATCCTACCAGAAACTTAAAGAATCTCCTGAGTTGGAAGGGCCCCACGAGGATCATCCAGTCCAACTCCTGGCCCTGCACAGACATCCCAACAATCCCACCCTGTGCCTGAGAACGTTGTCCTAACTCTCCTTGAACTCTGGCAACCTTGGGCCTGCCTTGGGGAAGGAGGACTTGAATATTTGTTAGTAATTTGTGAAGAGTCAGATTATTGTTTTGCATATGAGTATTTACACTGCTGAAAAGAGAGGGGGAAGATTTTGGAAGTGGGGCTGGATCAGGAATGCGATTGGAGCTGTTGCATGGTGCCTCAGCCCTTTCTGTGAGTAACCAGTGGTGGCTGCTCTCTGGACAGAATGGGCCTTACAAGACGTGAGCTCTAGGGTGTGAAAGCACTTTTAGAGAGAGATTTAGGTTGAGAGGGTTGGAAGGGGATTGCAGTGCTGCACTGAAGCTGCCCCTAAGGAAAGGAGGATGCACTTCTTTCCTCTTCCCTCCCGTCTCCTGTGTGGGGCTGCCTGGACTCTCTGCTTTATCCTGCTGATCCAGCTGCTGCCTTTCCCTGTGGACAGATTTAGAGTCCTTTTAATTCCGTCTGGAGTGCTCACCGTGAGGCATCACAGAGCCGATGCCTTTGAGGAGGGAAGGGAGCCTTTGTCAGGTCTCCAGGGAGCTAATTTATACAGATCCTCTTGGGTTCACCGGCCAAGTGTGTCTTTGTTTCCATGTGCTTTTGCCTCTGAGATGGAATCCTAAGAGCAAGGCCAAGTGTCAGGCTGCTGCTGGTGGCGGGGCTGCAGCTGCACAGCTCATCCTTTCGGAGCTTTAGCACGAAAAGGAGGGAAAATTGCCAAAGTATTTGGGCTGAATTGGCTGTTTCAGCCTTTCTGGTCAAAGTCGGCTTTTGTTGTTCCAAAGTTGTGGATTTTGTCAACCTTTAACCTTTAGACTAAAGCACTTTTTAATAATGAGTTGATTTTATCAGTGATATAAGCAGGAGATTAGAAAGTGTGTGGGAAAAGAGTGATCTTGCACTTGCCAGCTCTGATAGGTATCACTGGTATATTACTGTCTGCTGGATTTTATTCCTATACAGTAAAAAAATCGTGACTATTTAAAGAAGTGTGTTACAGCTGCATTTTTTTTCAAGCCATGATTACAAAAGGAAAAAAAAATTGAGACAGAAATTGACTGCTTGCTGTTGAACAGTGAGCTTTGCCTAATAGCCAAAATTAAAAGTTTTTAGATGTCTGCATTGAACAGTCTCTCCAGAAACTTCTTAGAGTGGAGCTCAGCCTGAATGGGAAAGCTTTTAAAAAGTCTGTTGGAAATCCCAGATCAACAGGGGGTAGATGGAAATATCAACAGGAGAAAACAACCACATCTGCACAGCCCGAGTTTGTTTTCGGGGAGGTTTTCCCTTCTCTGGAGAGGGAGGAAATGCAGAGTGACAGAGAAGTGACTGGTGAAACCCAATGCCACTGCTGAGTCTCCTGATGGTTTTTCCTGCTCAAATGAAGGCCCCTGTTTTTTTCTTTGCCTCTGTTCATTTTATTCAGAGTAAGTGTTCCCATTATCCCGTGTGTGTGAAAGGCTCCTGGCCGCTGCCTGAGCTGGATAATAAGGGAGTAAGCCAAGAGCAGCCTAATTTATAACTTGTGAAGTGATTCTCTTCAGAGCACTAATGAGCAGTGACCCAAGCACAGGTAAATTATCTGTAGGGTTTTTTTTCCCCCCTTTTCTCTTAAATCTCTGATCATTTCCCTCCCCAGGCAACCTGTCTTTCACCACCATTAGCGTCGTCTCAGTTTTTGTCTACATTCCAAAGTTGAACCACTTTATCCACAATTGATGTGTGCTCCTGTAGGGTGGAGAGCACAACGCTGGTATAAAAGCATTTATAATAGCATGGCTCATTTTTGTTCTGGAGAGGAATAATGGACGTGGGATCCAGCTTTAGAGTAAGAAAGCTCTCTAAATTTAGAGTGTGGCTGTGCATTGTAGCTGAACTGATCTCATGTCAAGCTGCTGCTGCTGCTGCAAGGAAAGGTTTTGCTCCCAGCCTGGTGCTCCCACTGATCTTTTTGTGCTGATATAGATCCAGTTCCTTCCCTCTCAGTCCAGACAGTTTTCTTCCAGCCTAACTCCCTGATGCATGCTTGGAAGCTGGGGAAGAGATCCCTCTTTTCAGCAGCACCAGGCCATGAGATCAGCTGAGCAACAGTGAAAAACCACATCTTAAACAAAGCCTCTCATGCCAGTAGTGTGTCACTGTCTGAAAGGTGTTTCCAGTCATTCTGTTCTGTCCCTGTTGGCAGTGTGGGGCAAAAAGCAGCATTTTCCTACTGCTTGGTTATCCTGAGTAAAGTTACTCCTCCTGGAAGTAGCTGCCTTTGCTGCCAGCCCCCAAAAGAATGCAGAGACTTGTGGGCACACTGTTTGTGTGGCACATGCTCTGTGATGTTCTGTGTGCTACAGCCAACTTGAAAAATAATTAAAACCCCGATGTTTTGCTGTTTTTTGCTGGATGTTGTTGGATACTTAATGGAGCTCGTTGGCAGTAAACACTCCTTCCCTGGGGATCTTTCCAGAGTCATTGAATCTGGTGAGGGATAATCTGGAATAGTCTGCTGTTTGGCTGAAACATTTGCTGGACATGGGAGCTGCAAAAAGGGGCCCTGTCAGGCATCCCTGAGCAGCTGCAGGGTGATAACAGAGGTGAAGGGCCAGCAGAGGGGTTACTGAAAATATTAATTACAGATGATGTCTGAGTCTGTAAATAAGAAATACAGATGATGCCGTGGTGGTGAAAAGACCCCAACCTTTGACTTTAAGGACAGTGCTGATCCCCAAAAGGAAAATTACAGAAGGCCACAAGCAGTGACGGAGAGTTACAAAGTGGCTTTTAGTCACAGATGTGCAGATTCCAAACAGTAGTTTGGGTGGGAAGAAAAGGGAATTAGTTCAACAGCTGTTGGGTTCTTTCTGAATCATTTCAGAGGGGGCTTTGAGTTGGTGACTGCAGCAGGTTGTACTTGATGTAGGAGGTTTTGAGCTTGTTTATACCCAGTGTCAAATTGTTTTGTGTGTGGTGTGTGCTCCCCCTGGAGAGGGTGAGCACAGGTGGGGGTGTTGATCTCTAGAAGGTCATGACAACAGCTGCAAGGTGGCCTTTGCAAAATGCCTCACCTGCAAAGGGACGTGGGGCAAAAATCCGCTGCTTTCTGCTCAGTTGGGGCTTTCTTTTGCAAAACATGCTCTTTGAAGAGGGATTTAAATGCGATTTCCAGATGTTAATGTGATAGTGGGTTCAATGCTGTATTTTGAGGGAGCAGCCTTTGCTGAATGTAACCTTGAGTGAAGTTGAAAACAAACAACCAAAAAAGCAAAAAGGGAAGCGATAAAAAGCTGGCAGCCACACAAATATGGATTTGCGTGGGAAGGCCAAAAATGTGCTGGATCTCTTATCGGAAAGCGTGGAAAAACAAGGCCTGGCCCTTGCCCCTTGCCTGGAGACCCCTGCTAGCTCTGCTCCTCCTGCAGCCTCGAGTGCTGAGCCTCGCACCTCTCCTTGGGAGCCTGGAGCAGGGCTGCTCTCATGGCAGAGTGGCAGCAGATCCAGAACCAGCCCAAACCCTGCAAATGTTTGTGGGAAAATCCCCAGACCAACAGCCGGGAAAGGTCAGTGCAGCTGCCTTGCATTGCAGTGTGGGTTAAAACACAGGAACAGTTCCCAGCTGGAATTGCCCTAATTCCAAGCTTGTCATCAAGATGAAGTGAACTGCAAATACATTTCTGTGAGAATTGCTCCAGATGCAGAGCACCTTTAATAATGTCTCAATATCTACCTCACTGTGTGCAGTTTTAATATAACCAGAAGCCAAGGGCAAAAATGGAATTATGAGCCAAAATACTTTGATTTGATCACTGAAAACGACACTAAAACATTATTTTAATGCCTGTAGTACCACGGTCCTGAGTGAGCACATTGGAGAAGCAGCTCTGAGCTGGGTGACAAAGAATCACAGAGAGAATATCTTGAGTTGGAAGGGATTTGTAAGGATCATGGAGTTCAACCCCTGGCCCTTTACAGACACCCCAACAATCCCCTCCCCGTTCATCCCTGAGAGCGTTGTCCAAACGCTTCTGGAGCTCTGGCAGCCTTGGGAATGTGACCATTCCCTGGGGAGCTGTTGCAGTGCCCCAGCACTCTCTGGGGAAGAGCCTTTCCCTGCTATCTCTGCATGGGAAGAGGAGGAACTGGATCTGGCTGGTGCGGCTGGGTGAAGCGAGCCTGGAAAGGGTCGCAGACGGGGGTGAATAAATGCAGCAGCAAACATCTGCTGCCTCTACCCCAGGTTTGTCTCCTGGCTGTGCCAGATTGCAACAGCACAGGTAATGCTGGAATTGCACAACCAGCTACCTGCCTCGCTGGTGAGGTTTCAGGTTTTCCTGGCTCTTTGGAGTTTCATGTACCTTGGATTAGCAAAGAGAAGATGGTGGCACCTGTGTGACAAAGCTGAGTTGCCGGTGGTGGCCCCTTGTGCTGTGGCATGTGTCAGCCTGGTTTTGAAGCCATACCTTCCAGCTCCTATGGAAAGTTCCTGTGGCCGTGCAAACTCCCAAGAAATCCATCTGAGGCACTGGATTAGCCCAGGGAAAAGCTCTTCAGCTCCTGTGCTTGCTCTGAATGCAGCTTGCAGCCCTGGACAGTCTCCTGAGTTGATGGGCCCGTGGTGGTGCAGCCTGTGCAGTGCCCTGTGGGTTACACTGTAAACATAAATGGAATGTAAACTATAGATCTGTAAAAACGTTGTAAACACAAATGGAATATAAACTACAGATCTATAAAAACATTGTTAAACTGTGTGAGTAGTCAGTGCCTGCCTTTGGGGGTGTGAGCTCTGCAGCAGGGACACTGTCCCACAGCGTTTCTGCTGGATAGGGATCCGCAACAGTCTTTGAACGTGCTCCACTTACTCTTAGGTTTCCTTTCCCACTGCATCATTAAATGTATTTCCAACTGAAATATATACTAAATCAGCTGCTTCAGGGGTTTGGGTTTTTTTTTTTGAACAGGAAGGAACTCCAAATATGTTTATTTTCATGGTACGATCACAGGCATCGGCCACCACTGTGTATTTTGGTGTTTCAGTTCACATGTGTGTTTATGCATTTTCTTCCTGACCTTGCAGATGTTCTCAGCTACTCCTTTATAGATCCAACAGAGTGACCCTTCCCCTCTTAAATACCAAATGTTCCATGTCAATTTAGCAAATAATGGAGTGGTTTTCTTTTAGAGAAAAGCTCTTTTTTCCAGGACACAGTGATACTCCTGCCCTGCCAGTGTAGGTGCCCCAAATACTTTGTGCCTCTTTCGTCTTTTTTTGGTAATGATTTCACTGCTCCTTTTTATTTCCACTGGTTCTGCCTGCTTTAACTTTAACCCTGCAAAACTCAGTGTTTTGGGTTAAATTGACACAATTACTGTTTTATCCTGTTGGAGACTGGTGTTTTATGTGAGTGTCTGGAATAGGAAGCTTGTTTGGAGTGGTAGGAGTAGCTACAAGGAGTGGCTGAGGTCACTGCATTCGTCCAGCCTGGAGAAGAGGAGGCTGAGGGGAGACTCATGAGGGGCTGCAGGTTCTTCCCAAGGGACAGCTCCGATCTCTGCTCCCTGTGAGCAGAGACAGGACCCAGGGAAGGGCTGGAGCTGTGTCAGGTGAGGTTTAGGTTGCATATCAGGGAAATGTTCTTCCCCAGAGAGTGGTCAGGCACTGAACAGGCTCCCCAGGGAATGGTGACATTCCCAAGGCTGCCAGAGCTCCAGGAGCGTTTGGACAACGTTCCCAGGGATGCACAGGGTAGGATTGTTGAGGTGTCCTGGGCAGGGCCAGGAGTTGGACTGGATGATCCTTATGAATCCCTTCCAACTCAGAGTATTCCATGATTTTAAGCCCAGGAAAGGCTTGGAAGGGGAAAACCAGAGGAAGAGCAGTTGAATTGGTTTGGGTTTTGTTTTTCTTTTCCAACTCACCGAGGGTTGGTGTTGTTTTAAAGCTCATTTGTAGTGCCCATACTCACCTCAGAATTTGGTTTTTTGGCAGAGTCAAGGCTTCTGTTGGGGCAGTAGTCAGAGAGAAGTGAGAGGGATCAGCTCCATCCTGGCTGTGCCCTCCGGAAGGCTGCTGGACTGGGGAGGTTAATTTGTGTTTTTCGTGGTGCATCTGTGGGGCGCTTCCTAAGTACAAAGAGCAGCTTTAACCTTAAGTTAAAAGTGCCTGAGATATTCATTCCCCTCTCTGCAAAATACGGATAAATACTTCTTGATCTGCCAAAAGGGGCTGTGTGGGTTTAATTAACATTTGCAAAGTGCTTGTGGATAACATCTTTCATCTGAGACTCTGAAGCGAAATATTCTCGGCATCCTCGCTCAGCATCGCAATTATTCCTCCAGCTGTCGCGAGCTGTGCCAACAAAAACTACTCTGCTGTCATCAAGGGATTGTTGATGCTTTGTGACTTGTTTTGATTTTGATACTCTCTTCCCCCTACTCCTTCTCCCCATACAATTGCTGTGTAAAATACAGTGTATTCTTCAGATTTGAGGGAGGGAATAAACCTGTTCCTTTCCTCCACAAACTTATTTGTGTCTCGTGTTATGTTCTTGCTTGTGCCCTTTTTTTTGGTCTGTGCCCTTGGAATAGAAGGAAGTGTCTTTTTTTTCTTTTTTTTTCCCTGTCTCTCTCTTCTTAAAATACTTTTGGTCTTGTTTTTTTTGTATCTCTTTTTAAAACACTGCCATAATTTATTAAATGCCAGTCACTCCAGAGAGGCCTGCTGGCCCATGCACTGTCATTTTTTATTTCAAGGTGGATGTGAAATATCAGATGAATTCCTTCATTCCCTGGACTTGGGTTCCCCCAAGCTCCTGCTCGCAGCATTTGGGGAGTTAAAGCTTCCACCTCTGTTCTTCCAAATGCTACTTTTATTACTAACAGTGCTCTGTGAAAGCTTCTTGAAAATCAATATTTCTCAAATTTAGTTTTAAAGGAAGGCTTGTAAGTTATGTAGTCTCTAAGGCAATAATATTACCCCTAAGAATTTATAAATTAAATAGTTACAGGTCCTCCCCAGGCTGAGGTTCAGCCATTCTGCAAAACCAGAAGCACATCTGAGCCCCTCCAAGTCTGTCACTCAGGTAACTGTGGCCATTACTGTTACTTCTGTGAGAATTCATTAGTCTTGACTTTAAAAGCGTATGAGATTTAAAATGTTTTTTTCATATGTATACTTGAAGAAAGCAGAAACTACCATTTGAAGTCTTGGAACCTCTAAGCTCATAATTATCTGTGGGAATGAAGACTACAAAGAAATTACTTCAAGAGCAGCTGTGTACGGCCTCTTTCATCAACCTGTGTGTTAAAGCTGGCTCTGTTTGCTTTAGCACTTAAACCCTTGCTCCTGTTTGCCCTTCAGATGGAATAATGCTGTGGGAGAAGGAGCTGGGGTCTGTCCCACCGCGTGCTGCTCCTTCGGGAAGGGAGCTGGTTCTTGGTGACATTCTGTTGTTATTGGCAGGGGTTTTAGAGCCAGAAAAATGAAACGCAGCACGAGAACTCCTCTTCCCCTCTTGAAATTCCAGGTCATAAATCACAGAGCACACAGCAAAATGTGATTGTTCTCTGCCTGGTGCTTTTGGCTTGAGGGGTTTGATGCTCCAAATTGAAATTAATAGCCCTGGTTCCCACTGAGGGTGGGGGGAGTTGTGACTTCCCGAAGATTTGTGTCCGTGTTTGTCAGTGTGAACTCCATTATGGGAGAAGGGATGTCTGACTCCCACGTCAAACGTAGCAAGTTTCATCTTCCCAGATGAGAGTTCTGAATTCTGCCAAGTGTGTTGATGATGGTTTTAAATACAATAAATCTGACCATGGTGCATGCACTCCCCTCTTTAGCAGAGACTGGGATGTGGTGGGTGAGTACAGCAGGAGCTGGGATGAGATCCTCCACTGCCTCCCTGCGCTCTGGGCTTGAGAGAGAATGGAAAATCTTTGAGTGAGAGATGACTTAACCAACGACTGTGGTTAAAAACTGAGATGAGCACCTTGGTAATCATTTGCTGTTTTTGCAGCTGCTGAGATCTGAGCTTATGGCAGCACCTTTCCTGCTGTGTCCTTCGGGAATGGTGTCCAAGAGGGGCATTCCCAGTGCTGCTCTCAGCTGGGGGAGGTTTTCTAGTTACCTTTTGGCTAAAGAGCTCCTGAGAAGTGTCAGGAAACGTTGCCTGGTATTTGGAAATCAGTTTTACGTCCCTGCCTGTTTCAGAAGGGTTGGGTTTTCCCTTCCTCTTTCCCATATGACGCCTGTGGCAGTGCACGTGTCTCCTGGGGCAACTTGGTTGTTCGTGCCCAGCAAACCCCAGGTGGGGGAATCAGAGAAACCTGGAATGGTTTGGGTTGGAAGGGACCTTAAAGCCCATCCAGTCCCACCCCCTGCCATGGGCAGGGACACCTCCCACTAGCCCAGGTTGCTCCAAGCCTTGTCCAGCCTGGCCTTGGACACTTCCAGGGATCCAGGGGCAGCCACAGATTCTCTGAAGACAAGTGGCTGTGAGGAGAGATGTGAAAGAGAAAAAGAAGGCAAATACAGCAACTGTGTGAGCAGAGCTTGTTTCTGTGACCCTGAGCTCTGGTTATGTGCAGCTCTGAGCCGTAACGACCCTCAGGGCTACGGATGAGTGGAGTGGGATGAGCATCCAGGGAAGCTGCTGAGCTGTGCCCCTGGACCGGGAACCAAACTGCTTCTCCAGCGTGTGTCATCCTGTGGTTTTATTGCTGAAAAACGGGGCTCTGACTCCCTCTCTTAAGGGACTTTTCGATGTTCCAGTAGCGCTTCATTACCTGAAGAAAGCTCAGAATTACATCTGAGAAATTGTAATGCTGTCATTTGAAGCACAGCCTTGTGTACCATTGGCAGATATTTCCTCTCTCTCCAAACACCGGGAGCCATCAGCGCGTGTTCCTTTTTTAGCTGCTCTTCACTCTGGGGCTCTTCTGTTCCTGGAGCAGAGGAGATCAACAAAGCAAGTTTGTCATTATTTGTTTCCTTACATATTCCTTAATTACAGCACTTGAGAGGAGGGATTTTTCCCATCTCTCCCTCTGGTTCAGTTTGTCTCATCGTAAGCCTTTTCTGGGGCTGGATTTAACTGGCGAGCCGTGTCTCAGGAACTTCAGCTGGTGTTCAACCATCCCTCGCTTTAAAAATCGGGTAGAAATCCATTCCAAGTGTCAGACCTCTTCACTGTCTGCCTGCCCCAGTGGCCTTTTCTTTTTTTTGAGCAAACTGGCATTTCTGAAGCCGGGTGAGTTATTCCCCCCCACCTCTGGGCCGTGTTTTCCCTGAGCTGCTATGATTGATTCCATTCACTCCCTTTAAGCAGCCCTTTTCACTTAGCAGAGTCAACACAGTAAAACGAACTTGGAAAACAGATTTGTTATTCCTTAATATTTTCAAACTCCCCAGCCTCCCATTTTTACTTTATTTTAACAGAAGCCTCCTCTGGAAATCTTTTGTTAGAGGTTTTTATCTTGACGTTTGACGGCTGGCTCCGGGCTCCAGCACTCAACACACATTTAATGGCCTTAAGCATCATGTAATGCTTCCCATTCCCAGGATCTGGAAGCCCCAGACAGCTCTACATTCACAGCCCTGGAAATTCAGCCATCTGGGAGGTGGAAAAATGGTTCTTAACAGGAAGAGCAGCATCACCGTTCGGTCTGGGAGCAGAAAGTTGGGCTGAGGGTGCTGGGAGGAATTGCTGGGATGTTCTTGGCTCATCTGCATATGGATACATAGGCAAATTAATCAGAATTCAGCTTCTCAGGTTCAATTGTTTGAAGTTTAAGAAATTTAGTTCTTGCTCTGAATGAAATTTGCCTGAAGGTTTGTCTTAATTTACTTCCAGAGTTAAATTTAAGGTAATTGGAAAGAAGGTCACTTCTGCAAATAGAGGTTGAGTATGGTTGGACTAATTGCCTTGGATTAATACCCTTTTAGTTAAAATGGAGTCATTTTCACTGAGTGAAGTCAGAGCTGGGGTAGGACCCAGGAATTCTTGCTGTTGTCAAAGGGATTCTGATTTACTTTGATTTATTCCCCATTTCTGTTGTGCCTGGGCCCCGAGCGTTTGTGTCACTGACTGTGGGCTCGTGTGTGTTGTGCACAGCAAATCCACCCCATCACCAAGAAAAATCTGCCTTCCCTGGGAAATAAAATGCCTTGAGTCTGGCAGAGCAGTTTTAATTTGAAATTTATTTTAAAGCAAGCAGTGTTTTTTTCTAGCACAGTAAAGAAGTAAAGAAGAAAAGCTCCCTGGATGCTTGTAGGAAATTTCAGTTTTTGTTTATATTCTTTCTGAAATCTACACGGAAAACAACATTTCTGTGAAATATAAAGGTTTTAAAGAGGGTCCAAATGAAAGCTTAGGCAGCTCATGGATGTGTTTTCCTGTGGAAAATGCTTCTTCCTTGTGGATGTAGTAAAGGCTGAAAAATCTTGCTTAGAATTTGATTCTCAGATTTCAGTGCAAGTCTGCTTTAAACCTCTTGAATCCAAAACATAATTCATCCGTCCTGGCAAGAGCTCTGATGCTGATTTTCCTTGTAAAATCAATAAACAGAGATAAAGAAGAAAAACAGGTGCTGAGATCTTTGAGTGAAGGGGAGAGCTGCTGCTTTTGCAGGTACTTGGGAGAAATGAAATTTAAGGCAATTTCCTCATCTCAAGCTGCTGTTCTTTTTGTAGGTATTGACTTTTAAATCTTGTTCCTTCTCCAGTTCCTGCAAGGAGAGGAACACTTGCACTGAGCTGAACTCGAGCAGATGGTGTTGGAAAAGTGTGAGCAGGAGAGAGGAACCTGCCACTGCTCTCAAGCACAGATTAAATACAATTTCTCTCTGTAAAAGCCCCTCTTAACAATAGACTTTGTTTTACCTTGAGTATCATCCTTTCCACTTGAATTACAGTACTGCATTTTAATTGTAATAAATTACCAAGTTTAAATGTGGTGACTGTTTCAAAAGCGTGGATCTTACCTGCCTGATATTTGGATATGGATGGCTCTGATTGGCATCAGGAATTACTGTCTTGGCGTTGAATTCAGCACAGTGGAGAATCATCAAATCCCAGACTGGTTTGGGGTGGAAGGGACCTTAAAGCTCATCCCATTCCAATCCCTGCCATGGACAGGGACACCTTCCACTCTCCCAGGTTGCTCCAAGCCCTGTCCGACCTGGCCTTGGACACTTCCAGGGATCCAGGGGCAGCCACAGCTTCTCTGGGCACCCTGTGCCAGGGCTTCCCCACCCTCACAGGGAAGAATTCCTTCCCAATATCCCATCGAAATCTATGCTTTATCGGCCCAAAGCCTTTCCCCCTTGTCCTGTCACTCCATGCCCTTGCAGAAAGTCCTTTTCCAGCTCTGCTCTAAGGCCCTTTTGGTCTCCTGTACTGATAGGGGATGGATGTTGTGCTGCTTCTTAGCACTTCTTCAGTCTTGTGTTGGTTTCAGAGAGGTTTGGGGAAGAAGAAAAGCATTGGCTTCATTTATTTACTTTATTTCTTTCTTTAAGCCAGGAGTTTTTTTGGCCTCACTAGAAACCCAAAGCTTCTTCCCTTGGAGCTGAGGTGTCTCAGGGTGATGCTGGAATATGCAGTGTAGAGAGAGCTTGAAGTGTCTCCAGAACTGCTCAAAGAAAGAGGTTTCTCAGATCTTTTATAGTATAAAGTGTTTTAGTCAGTGATGGTGGCCTGTTGGCAGGACCTTTGCCGTGAGGACTCTTTCTTCTTGTGGTGGGCTCAGAGTGTGACAGGCAGTCCACGGAGTCTGTCTGATCCCGTGGAGAGCAATTGCTGCCCTCGGGGGAAGATGTGAAGCAACTTCATATTCTGTCTCCTGAGGACTTCATTTGTATTCCTGTTCAGTGTTCCGTGAGCAGGGGCTCGAAACAACCAGTGCGTATTTGGAGGATTTTCTGTGTTTTGGAGGATTTTCCCACACGGAAATGCTTTCCTGCTCATTGTCCCCTCCATGGCACTTCCCTGGAGTCTGTCAGGGAGCAGCTCTGGCTCTGGGATGTCACCGGTGACCACTGTCAGTCAGGCTGTGCCATTCCTGCCCTGAATGGCCTCAGCCCACCCGGCACAGCCTGGACACGATCCCACTGCTAAACTTCCAGTTCCAAAATCAGGACAGCTTGGTCCCAGCTCCCTTTTAGGACATTCCCCAGCGGGTGCCATTTCCTGATCCTTGTCTTGGACTGTTTGGCTCGGCTCTGGCTTGGTTTAACTCACTACTATAGGCACAGCCCCTGGGTTTAGTCCTCGTCCCTGTCATTTAACCTCTTGTTTTCCCTTCTGTCACCTCTCTGTGTGGGAACTGAGCCCTTCCAGGTGAGGGACACTTTTCCAGGATGGTTGCCCATGGCCCATGGGGCCATCTCTGTTCACGCTAATATTGGCATTAAATTTGCTGATAATAATTGGTCTTCCCATGGCAGGATTGTCCCTTTTCTAATTTTTCTTGTCTGACTTGACTATGAAAGTGTTGCTTTGTCTTTCTCTGTCAGAGGCTTTCTCTGTAGTCCCGTCTGGAGCTTCGAAACTCTTTATTTTTGCAGTTTTTGCCTGTCACAACACAGGACCTTTCTCTTATTGGTCTTTATCCTCAAATTGGTGTCATCATGCCAAATTCCCTCCTCTGCCAACGTGCCCAGGCCTTAATAGGAAATGAAAACATGGGAAAATCCAAACTGTTTCAGCAAAAGGTTTTAACTGCAAGTGCTGGTCACGAGGTGGCTCAGGGTGGCTGGGGAAGCAGTGCTGGTGGAAATCTGCACCACCCAAGAGACTGGGCTCCCTCAGCACAAGATGCTAAAATCAGCAGCAAAGGAGAGATAAGTTGGCTGTATGTTTATCAATTTCTGTGTTTTGAATCCATTAAATCATTTAAAAAATGCAATCCCAAATGGTTTAAGGTTTTAGTGGCGAGAGAACGAGGCTGCTTTGTTTTGGTGAGCAAAGAAGTTCAAAAGCAGTAGGTTGCCTTAGGTGATACCAACTGTATTTCTTCATCCCATGGCTACAACTTTAGACTTTACAAAAACTGGTTTCTTTGTTTTGGTTTTGTTTTTTTTTTTCAGGAGGAATCCAAGACAAATATTGAAACCTCTTAGATATTCATATTTGAGGCATGTCAAACATCTCGTGTTGGCAGAACCAGACACAGTTGAGGCTAATACAAAAAAGTGTCATAAAATAGATATTTTGCTCCTGTCTGCTGTTACTATGAAATTCCCATTTCAGTTTCCTTTTCCGAACAAAATGTTACCTTTTTTATGAATCCAGATCTGTAAGAGATGCTGAGCTTTCAAGTTCACGTGCACCTTTCCTGGGTGGGATGTCTCATTCTAAGGATGTGGGACTCTATGGGCTGTGACAGTGGAAGCAAGGGACTGGTTTTATTCTCTTTAGTGCTTCTTCACAGTTTCTGCAGGCTGGAAGTGCCTCCTTCTAGAAGCAACATAAAATCAAAAGGAGATCTGAGATTTTCAGTCTTGTGGTTCTTCTTTGCACAGCTGGTGCTTCTCTGAGATGTCTCAGATAAGGAAGCGAAACCCCCAGCTTTTATCTGTGGAGCACTGTGTGTTGATTGCTTGAAGTATTGCAAACTCCCAAGTAGTTAAGTGAAATTTCCAGGAAATTACCATTATTTAGGTCAGCTGAATGCCTTTGAGTTGTGTTTTGTGTGTATCTGTTTCTTGTTGCAGCCATACTTCAGAAAAAAAATGCGGCTGAAGGAGCAAACTGCTTTGTGATAAAATCACGGAATGGTTTGGGTGGGAAGGGACCTGAAAGATCTCCTTTCAGTCCCCTGCCATGGGCAAGGACACCTTCCACTATCCCATGCTACTCCAAGCCCCATCCAACCTGGCCTTGGACACTTCCAGGGATCCAGGGGCAGCCACAGCTTCTCTGGGCACCCTGTGCCAGGGCCTCCCCACCCTCACAGGGAACAATTCCTTCCCAATATCCCATCTCTCCCTGCCCTCTGGCAGTGGGAAGCCACTCCCTGTGTCCTGTCCCTCCGTCTCTTGTCCCAAGTGCCTCTCCAGCTCTCCTGGAGCCCCTTTAGGCCCTGGAAGGGGCTCTGAGCTCTCCCTGGATCCTCCCCTTCTCCGGGTGAACACCCCCAGGTGATCCAAGTCCCACCATCCTCAACACAGTTGCCTCTGTTACTTGAAGTTTCCCAGGTTATGTTTTTCAGTGCAAGGGAAATGGCCTCAAATTGCACCAGGGGATGTTAAGGTTAAATATTGGGGAAAAAACATTCACGGAAAGGTTTGTCAAGCATTGGAACAGCTGCTCAGGGCACTGCTGGAGTCACTAAAAATGTGTGGATGTGGAACTTGAGGACACAGTTTAGTGGCGACCGTGGTGGTGCTGGTTGATGGTTGGACTTGACGATCTTGGAAAACTTTTCCAACCTTAACGATTCTGGGACTGTGTGAAATCCAGCAGAGTCTTTGGAGAAGTCTGTGCTGTGTAAAGCGCGTGGCACAAAATTAAAGCAGACAGGGAGCTCCCCCCGTGTCGTCGGAAATGGAGCGTTTTAATTGAAGGCAGCGGGGCGCGGCGTTAATGGCAGGCAGCCGCCTGTCCCTGCCCGGCTCGGTGGCACCTCGGAGCAGTTCCATGCCAAACATCATCCAAATGTCAGATCTTCAGGAGATTTGGGGGATGGAGGCTCTGGCAGCTGCTGAGTGTTTATTCCATGAGCTGTAGTGCTTGTTCCCCATCACGACTCTGCCTTTGTTGCTGGGATGAGGCACAACCGGAGGCCAGGGTTTAGAAGAATCCAGAACTGAGTGAAGCTCTCAGGGCTCCAGTTGTGCCTCCCTGGCTCGGAGTGATCCCCGCGAGCCACCAAGGCCTGGCTCAGAGTGACCCCCACGAGCCACCGAGGTCTGGCTCAGAGTGATCCCTGTGAGCCACCATGGCTGTGCCTCCCTAGCTCGGAGTGATCCCCGTGAGCCACCGAGGCCTGGCTCAGAGTGATCCCCACGAGCCACCACGGCTGTGCTTCCCTAGCTTGGAGTGATCCTCACAAGCCACCAAGGCCTGGCTCGCAGTGATCCCCATGAGCCACCAAGGCCGTGCCTCCCTGGCTTGGAGTGACCCCCACGAGCCGCCAAGGCCGTGCCTCCCTGGCTCGGAGGGACCCCCACGAGCCGCCAAGGCCATGCCTCGCTGCCGAGTGGCAGATCCATGGAGGATCAAGGAACCAGGACTGCTGTGTGTGAAGGCTGAACAAATGGCTCATTTGCATGGTGGGTTCACATGTTTGCAGAGTCTGTTTCGGGCTATAAAGTTCTCGGCTTCACTTTCTGACGAGCAGGTGTTTGGCAAGGAAAGATCCATCACACCATCAGCTGGGAGAGAGGAGGAATCTGCTGCCGGAGTGTTGATTCAGAAGTCGTGGCTGCTGTTCAGGAAACTTTTATTGGAAGAGTTTTCTGAAGTTCTTTCCTTGAAAATGAAACGAGAGACCTGCTGGGCTCCCACTCTTGTGCTTGTAAGTCCCTTGTTCCCTGGGAGCAGAGCCCGACGCCTCCTGTCAGGGAGTTGTGCAGAGCCAGAAGGTTCTCCCTGAGCCTCCTTCTCTCCAGGCTGAGCCCCTTTCCCAGCTCCCTCAGCCCCTCCTGGTGCTCCAGCCCCTTCCCCAGCTCCGTTCCCTTCCCTGGACATGCTCCAGCCCCTCAGTGTCCTTCTTGTGAGGGGCCCAGAGCTGTTCCCAGGCCTGGAGGTGCCTCAGCAGTACCAGCACAGAGGGACAATCACTACCCTGGTCCTGCTGGCTGCACTATTAACTTAATTAATTAAATTAGTCAGTGTCACCTTGTGTCTTTGTTACTCTGGAGTTATCATTTACCTTTTTGCTGTTTGCAAAGTTTACTTTAGGACTGAACTTCTGAACGTGACTCCAAAATAAAGCTACAACTACAGATTTGATTCAGACCTCACCAGGTGCCGCGAAGGGGGTGTCAGGCTCTGTGGTGGTTTTGGCTCATCCTGGTATCCTGCTTGTATCTGGTGTGTTCCTGAGTTGCCAAATGAATGGGCTTAGGCTCTTTTGCTCTCAGTAACGATGTTTTTTTCCTGACTCCATGCCTGGATCCCCGAGGTGATGGCTCTGGCTGGAGCTGTGGGATGCCGCTCGCTGCGCAGGCTCTTCCTCCTCAGCATTGCCATGTCCCTGTCTGTGGGTTTGTGTTTGGATTGGCGAGCGGGAATGATCATTTTCTGAAACACTCCTGCAGCTTTGCAAGCTTTCATCCTGAAAAAATGAAGCCTGTCTGCCCTTTCCTCCTGGAACGATTACAGAGGGGTTTTAGCTTTAGGGAGATTATTGAACAGAAGTTGCTGTCGGAAGGCAGAGGTGCAAATGGGATTTCCTAAACACAGCCTTGCTCCAGCTCTGCCCTTGTGTAACACGGTGGCAAAAATAGCATTTATTTCTGGGAAAACTGGAGCAGTCTTGGAAGGTCCCACCTGTTCTCTGTTCCTTACAGCGCATTTTCCAGAGAGATTCCGGCGCCGTGGGAGCCGGGCAGAGCAGCAGCCAAGGAGCTGGGGCTGTTGCCCGTTTCTGTGGCCCTTTTGTGGGGATAAGTAGGTCAGTGGCACCAGTGCTGCTCGTGACACTTCCCCTGAAAGCAGAGCAGAGCTCTGGGGCTGTTTCCTGGCCTCTTCCTTTATTCAGGGTTACGTGTTTCGCCTTCAAACCGGCGCAGGGTGACTTCAGTCTGCTGCTGTGGCACTGCCTCTCTTCCAAGGCTCTGGGCCACTCATCCCGAAACAGAAACGTGCTGAGGGACTGATGGGATCCCTGTGCTGCTGGTGGGTCTGGATATGGAAAGGTGATGGGAGAAGGTGCTGACAAGGGGTTCCTATTTCTACCACAGCTTTTTATTCCAGATTACCCCACGTTGCTTCCCTGGTGTTGAAGCCCCTGTGGGGGGTTAATCACAACAATTATCTCAACAGTTCAGAGTTGATGTGGAGCAAGAGTTTTGGACTGGAAGGTGTATTGTTAATTAGTTTGGACTTTCTGTTTGAGGACCTCAGAGCATTTTACAAAGAACTCTACCCCTGCTCTGGAAAACCAGCAGAAGGTCCTGGGTTCTAGAATATGTTCTCTCCCAAAAAAACCCCAAAATTCAGAGCTACATGACTGAGAGGTCAGCAATAGCACCCTTTCCTCCTTCCTTTCATTCTTTTATTGTGTTTAACTTGTGGGGGTTCAATGCACTTTTTTTAAAATTTTTTTTTTTCAGCTTCAAGTTTGAGTTTTTGTACATTCCTGGCATTTCTTGCTCCCATGCTCAGATTTTATTTCAGAGTCAGAGCTATGAAGTAGTTGAAGTCAGACCAGCACAAGATGATTAATTTTTCCTGTCTCCCAGGATCATATTTTGAGACTATCAAGACATATGTTCTCAAATAGATTCCCTGGTAGCGTGGGGGTTATGGGAATGGCTCAGCAAGGCTGTGCCCTTTCCTTCCCATAAAACTGGGATGGTTGGAAGATGCCAATCAATCAATTTTGTGTAGTAGTTCCATCTTTTGGTCGCCTTACAACCACATTTGTAAGATGCTTTACATCCTGCTGAACAGGAAGTAGCTTTTGATTCTATTTCTCCTCTCGGCTGCTATTTGTGACCCACGAGCTCCCCGGTGAATTCCCAAGGAATGCTGCGAGCCAGGGAACCGGAGAAGACGGAGCGAATTCCCTGAGGTTGAGCAGAAGGGCTGAGGCACAGCTGGGAATCAAACCCCAGTCACCCGACACCCGGCCCTTGCCTTAACTACTGTACAAGAATTTCCTCCTGCTGTGCCTCTAATAGAAACTGCAGGGCCAAATTAAGTGGGCAGATTGTAATCACTGCTGCTGAGTTATCCCAGCTGTGGAATTACTGCGGCCCTCTGCTTCTCCCTACTAATTTGGAAAGTTTGCTGCCTCTTCCCCCCTCCCGGTGCTCCACCTTGCCACGTTCCGGGCTCTGCCTTGTGGGAAAAAGAGCCTGACTGACCATAAAGAGCCCAGATGTTGTGGCTGGGGGCAGGAAGCACGAGTCAGCTCTCCCTGATTTGTGAAGCTAAAAATAGTGAGAGCATTAATAGGAATCTCTGCCTTCAGCTCGCTGGGCAGCCCGGCCTCTCCGGAGGCATCTTCCTTGTGGGAGCCATAGGGCATTGGGAGCAGGCAGGCAGCTCGTTAGATTAATTCCCCGGTGGTTCGGTTCGTTGTTTTATTTGCATTACGGGAGTGCCTGCAGGCCCGAGTGCAGCTTAGACCCCCAGCTAGGCATGGCACGGGAGCCTTGCAAGAGACTGGCTGAGCCTAAAGATGCCCTGGATGAATTTCAGAGTAAGGAAATGTAGTGAGTGACAGGGAGCGGGCAGAACCTGCAGCCACGTGGCACCGACAGCGATAAACGCGGGGTGAGTTGTTTATTTTCTGTTACCAGCACCATGAGTGTCCTCAGCTCATCCCCAGCCCGGTCAGCTGTCACAGGCTCCTCACTGGGAGCTGTGGGATGCCTGGTGCTTAGTGGATAATTGGGAAAACCAGGCACTGTCCCCTTCCTAAAGCAGCACAGGAGCGTGGTCTGTCGAGGGTGGTTGCTTGGGATGGTCTGTCTGGATGGTGAATGTGCTGCACAACCTTCCAGAGTCACTCTAAATCCTCTCTTCAGTGATTTCGTGTCAGGGGCAGCCAGTGGGAGAGCACATTTGGGGACTGGGGAGTGTCTGGACAGCGTTTTCCAGCCTTATGGGTGGGGTGGGGAGGGTGGGAACAACGTGATCAAAGTGGCTTTTGTTCCCTGCAGCACAGATTATAGTAATGTTGCTATGGCCACAAATCTCCCTCAAATTGCTGCAGACAATTCATGAATTTCCTTTTTTATTACATCCTAACACTGAAAACCAACCAGGCTGCCAGAAACCTCTCCCAGGGAAATCTGTAACCGCTGGAGATGTCAGGAGCTGCAGGAGAGGTTGGAATACAGGTAGTGTGAGTATTGCTGTGCTGGGGGATGCTGTAAAGGGAATCTCTCCTTGCTGGAACTTCGGGATGCTTTTGAGGTGAAGTAATTAAATTAACCAAAATTATCTAGCCGCTCGCTTCGATCCCATGACTCCTTATTAATTAATTCCCATCTCCAGGGTGACTGGAGTATCAGGATACCTGAGTCATAGGCAGTGGAGCCCTGTAAGCTTTATCCTGTTTTGCTCCCGGAGGTGCTTTCCCGAGGAAGCCGTGTGGTCAGGAGAGCCTCACGTGGCACAGCAGTGGGGTTCCTGAGGCTGGGATGGGAGATCCCTGGCTGGGAGATCCCTGGCAGTGCTTCCTGCTGCTGCAGCACATGGGGAGTTGGATTTTTTCCCTCCTGTTTATAGCTGTGCTCGCTCACAAAGGAGCCTGGACCTTCAGCAGCATTCGGGTGCCCTGAGCGCTGGGGTTGAGGGGGTTCTGTTGGTTTTCTTCCTGTTTTAAATCAAGTTGTACATCTTGCATGAAATCACTCGTCAAAACTCTTGTCTTTGTGGGCAGAGAGGGAGGGAGAGGGGAGGAAGTTGGTTTTGGCTGTAGCACAGCCCCCCCGTGAATTGGTCTCTGGGGGTTCTCTCAGGGCTTGGGGAACAGGGCTGTGAACAAGACTCCTAAACACCACTTGGTCACTGCCTTCTGTGGCCCTGGGCAATTAATTTAGCTCTTTCTTGCCTTAATTGGCCTAATTAGTGCCTTCAGGTATCTCAAAGTTGTGGTAATTGGTGCTTCTGGTTGTACACCAAGGCAGTAGCCAAGAGCCCTGGGCATGTTCAGCCTGGTTCCTTGTTAGTCTGTAGCCAAATAAACATCAAAACTCCTGTTTGCTGTGTCTGATGTGACAGCTTGGAGGTGATGACTGAGCTTAGAATCACAGATGGTTTGGGTTGGAAGGACCTTAAAACTCATCCCATTCCACCCCTGCCACGGGCAGGGACGCCTTCTGCTATCCCAGGTTGCTCCAAGCCCCGTCCAACCTGGCCTTGGACACTTCCAGGGATCCAGGGGCAGCCACAGCTTAACCCAAAGCGTAGCTGTGGCCATTCCAGCACTCAGACTGTGCTGGTGTGACCTCGTTGTCTGAAAATCAAACCTCGTGTTATTCCGATCAGTTTGTTTATTTGATGCTCATCGAAACCCATCCTTGGTCCTTGTCCTCTTCTAGATCATGGGGTAGATTTTTTGGTTCCGTGTGACAGAGCACAAGCTTTAGTGCGTTAAACTCTGCTCATTTCACAAGCTTAGACTCATATTTGATGTGTCTACAGTTTGTATTATTTGAGGAACTGGGAGATTTATGGTTATTAAATGTGATGGGACCTTTCTGCCCAAGAGAAGAAATCGCAGAAACACAGGATTTGGGTTTTCAGGGACCCTAAAGATGTAGTTCCAACACCCTCCTGTGGGCAGGTTGTGCCCTTCGAGTGTCTGGGTAAAGCCCAGCCAGTGTTTTGGATCTTTTGTATTTCTGGCTTTTTGAGCTTTTATGTGTTATGTTTATGGCTTTTTGAGCTGCCTGGTTTTTGTGGGTATCATGGGTCTCTTGTGTTGTGCTCCAGCAAGGATCAACGTTTTGGGGTGATTCTACACAAAGTGTGGGAAGAATCCTCATGCATTTACTGGAGCCTGCTGGAGCACTTCTGTGATGAGACAGAGAAGAACAAATGTGCAGGAGCTGAGAAATGGAATGAGGATTGTGGTGGAGTTGGAAGCAAAGGAGGGAAGCATCCTGGACGAGGAATGGGGGATGAGGAGACAAGTTCACTTTGTAGGCAGAGGCCATATGACCCTGATTCGTTCTTTTTTTCTCCTATGTTTTTTTGCTTCCTTCTCGTACCGTTTGCCCCTCACCGTTCCCACACTTGTAGTTGATTTCTAAGAAGAGAAAAAAATTACTGAAACCGTTTTGGCGGCCTCAAAAGCAGGAAATCCACGTTACTGTGGTGTGGCTTTATCAGCCTGTTCTCACGCTGGTGGCCTGAGCTTTGCCACCCTCAAGACCCCTACCCATGGCACAAGTCATAGATGAGTTCTTTCCCCAGCACTTAGTGTGCTAAATGTTAGTGTGATGTTTTCCTTCCTCCAGAACAGGAGTGCTTGGCACGAGGGAGATGTGGATCTGTTAGAGTGGGTCCAGGGGAGGCCACGGAGCTGCTCCGAGGGCTGGAGCCCCTCTGCTCTGGAGGCAGGCTGGGAGAGCTGGGGGTGTTCACCTGGAGAAGAGAAGGATCCAGGGAGAGCTCAGAGCCCCTTCCAGGGCCTAAAGGGGCTCCAGGAGAGCTGGAGAGGGACTTGGGCCAAGGGATGGAGGGACAGGACAGAGGGAATGGCTTCCCACTGCCAGAGGGCAGGGATAGATGGGATATAGGGAAGGAATTGTTGGCTGTGAGGGTGGGCAGGCCCTGGCACAGGGTGCCCAGAGAAGCTGTGGCTGCCCCTGGATCGCTGGAAGTGTCCAAGGCCAGGTTGGAGCAACCTGAGATTGTGGAAGGCGTCCCATCCCCTGTGGCAGGAGGATTGATTTTTTAAGAGTCTTTCGTGACATGATGTTTAAGGTCCCTTCCAACCCAGACCATTCTGCGATGATTTGAAGTGTCACAAATGTGTTTCAAGTGTGGATCCTTTGTAGCTTCCGTGGCCACATTTTGCAGAGGGCAGAGCATGGAGCAAACAGCGCACGTGGCTCCAGGTGTATTCCCTGTGAGAGGGATGGATTCCTCTTGTGCAGGGGATTCTCTCTCATGCAGCAAGTGGAATTTGCTGCTTCTCACCCAGAACTTGCTGCTTTTTCCGTTCCTTGTTTTCCTTTGAATCCTCGGCTGCCGGGCTTGGGTGGGATCAGGAGCTTTGTCATGAAAAGCTTCCAGCTCTAATCCCTCAGTGTGCCATCAAACTACAGATAAAAAATACCACAGGTCCTCCTTTGTGTGTGTGTGGAGGCAGAGAGGGGCTGGGAGGTGGATTTTTGGAGGAAGGACCGTGTGGAAATCTTTCTCAGTTCCGTTCCTGTAATCAGTGTTTAACATTCCATTTCTGTGTTTCAGCCTCTCACCTTTAACTAGAGTGCTCTAAGATTGCCTATCTGAAGGAGACAGAGGTTCATTATGTTAATTGGCTCTGAAATTACTGCATCAAATATCAGTAATTGGTGTTATTATTCTGCTCTTGTTGTGTCCTAGGGTTTTCAGGGAGCAGAAATTAATATGGAAACCCGCGCTTTGTGCTGCGGTTGCCGGCAGAACCTCGCGTGAGGTTGGTGTTTCAAGAGGCTGTTCAGTGATTCTGGTAGCAAAGAGAGGGGAAAGATCCCTGCTCAGAGATGTTTGTGTTTAATCCCAGCTCCAGGGAGAGCTCCCTGCTCCGACTGAGGGGAGTCAGAACTGTGAATGCAGCAAAGGCAGGGCCGCTTGGCAGATGAACTATGGATGTGCAGCTGGAAAATTGATTTTAGGAGGGAGCAAGCGTGGAATAAGCTGGTGTTGCCACTCCTGACTGCGCTGCCTAAAATTGTTTGGAGAAGGGATAACTCCTTCTGGCATAGTGTGTCTTGCTGCTGCCGACAGCACTATTTCCACCCAGTTATGAGATCGTTTTTCAATCAAAACTCTTCCCTCCCAGCTCTCCCGTTTGTCCAGAATGGTTTTGTCCCTCATGAGGCAGAGCGGAGCTTTCTTGATGGTACTGACAGTGTCGTGAGCTGGGGCACAACTCGATCCTCTCTAAGCTACAAAGCACAGGCAACACGTTGGTAATTTGCTGTTGTGGGATCTCTATGCCCAGCAGAATTTGTAATGTGGCTTGGAGTTTGGTGTGGATGGGAGGACTTCGAAAAGAAGGGAGGGTGGCTGGATAATTCCTCCTGAGTGGCAGCAGTGGGGCAGCTCTGATCTCTGCTCTCTGTGAGCAGGGACAGGGTGCAGGGAACAGCTGGAGCTCTGTCAGGAAGATTTAGGTTGGGTATCAGGAGAAGGTTCTTCCCCCAGAGGGTGTTGGGCACTGGAACAGCTCCCCAGGGAACGGGCACGGCCCCAAGGCTGCCAGAGCTCCAGGAGCGTTTGGAAGGGATGCACAGGGTGGGATTGTTGGGGTGTCTGTGCAGGCCCAGGAATTGGACTGGACGGTCCTGGTGGGTCCTTTCCAGCTCAGGATGTTCTGTGATTCTGTTCTGTGAGTCTTGGAAGAGGGAGAAATTCAATAGGATTGTACACTTGTATGGCTGGGGATGAGGGGAATTGCCAGAGCTGGTGCTGCAGTGAGCTGATGCTGATGCTAAGCCCAAACCATACTCGGTGTGTAGGGCACGGGAGTTGTTCCCCCTCAGTTGTGGAAGAGCCGGTGTTTTGTAGTGATTCTCCTCCTCTTCCTTCCTCCCCTGCAGCAGCCAGGCTGGAAGCTGCCAGGGGAGCTGCTTTTTCCATCCCTGGGGTCCTGCAATCAAACCCCTCCTGCGTTTGTCCTGACCAAATTAAAATACGTGCGATACGTGGGAGATGCAGATGAAGCCGGGTGCTGATCGCACTTTCACCCTCACGTACAGCTCCAGGGATCCTGGTTTCATCTCCTGCTCTCTGCTTTCCCAAGTATTAGTTTGCTTGACAAAACCAGAGGGATCTGCATCACCTCTCCAGCACTGGAATCACAGATGAGCTGGACCATCGTTGCTAGTGCTGATTGAAAGCTGAGTTCCAGCTCTGGAGGTGCTGTGAGTTGGGAAGAGTGTTAGAGCCAGGTTAGAGCTGTATGGGATACTTAAAAATAATGGAAAATATTGATTTGCAGAAGGAGAGCTCCTTGGAGGCAGTGGATAAGAACACGGTGGGCAAGGGAATCCTTTTCCCTCTCCAGCTGCCTCATGGATGCCTGGAGCTTTGTAAAGAAATTTACCACAGTCTGATGCACTCATTGTGGAATTAAGGACAAACTTTGATGCCGGTGTTTTAGGACTGTTTCCTTATTATTTGAATCTTGGCTTGAAAAAAGTCTCAAGGTTTTTGTCACCATGTCTCTGAGTCCTCTCTGAGCAGCACAAGACAGTGTTGGCCTTTCTGTGGAGTCAGATTTTTGGAAGTTTCACCTCTTTTTTTTTTATTTTAAAAATTTTTTAAAAATAAAATATTCCTTAAATTGAAGTTGGAATGTCACAGCTTCCATCTGGGAACTATTCTAAATTTAATTTGAAAAAACAGACTGTAAAACACACACTCGTAAAAACAGTTTGTCCTTTCCAATGTACTAGAAAATGATTCTCAGCAGCCTCTTAATGCCCTCTGCTCGCCTGTATTTAGGCTCCATGACATGCTCAGAGACACAGTTACAGTGGATTTTAATGCTGGGTCATACATAAATTCCCAGTATGGATCATTTGGGGAAGATTAATATGGAGAATATGTTAATAGTAAAGAATTTGAAGTCGTTGCAGATTTTGCAGCGCTGGGTGTGCACAAGGAGCTTGGTGACTCTAAAGCTGCTGTCCAGGTTGGCTTGAAAATGAGAGTACTCAAAAAATGTCCTTATAACTTCGGAAATTGTGTGCCCATAGATGTGCACAAATACCCCTGCCTTAGAACCGTGGAATCCCAGAGTGGTTTGGGATGGAAGGGACTTTAAGATCATCTCATCCCACGCTCTGCCATGGGCAGGGACACCTTCCACTAGCCCAGGTTGCTCCAAGCCCTGTCCAGCCTGCCTTGGACACTTCAGGGATCCAGGGGCAGCCACAGCTTCTCTGGGCACCCTGTGCCAGGGCCTCAGCACCCTCAGAGCCAGGAATTCCTTCCCAATATCCCACCTAACCCTGCCCTCTGGAAAGAGTGTCCTGTCCCTCCACACCCCTTGTCCCAAGTCCCTCTCCAGCTCTCTTTTAAGCCCCTTTAGGCACTGGAAGGGAATTTAAAGCTCCTCTCAATCCAAACCCGACACTTTCCACCATCCCAGGCTGCTCCAAGCCCTGTCCAGCCTGCCTTGGACACTTCAGGGATCCAAGGGCAGCCACAGCTTCTCTGGGAATCTATTCCAGGGCCTCCACACCCTCACAGGGAAGAATTCCTTCTCAGTATCCCATCTAACCCTGCCCTGTGTCCGTGGGAAGCCATTCCCTGTGTCCTGTCCCTCGTGGCACTCTCCAAAGGCATGGATCAGTTTTCTGCAGACTTCTGGAATCCAGCTCCCCGCTTTTGGCTTTTTAGCATTCTTTGTGCCTTCAGCTCTACTCAGGGCAATTTTTTGGTATGAGGCGGGAGCAAGGCACCACTTAAGAGCTTAAGGATTTACCAGCTGATCCCATCAAATTTCCATAGGGTGCCACTGATTTCCCAGGCTTTGATTTGATGCTGTTATTCATGAGCATCTCCCTCAGCCCCAGGGAGGTCCCTTGATTAAGTCATTCGTGCTTCATGGGACCTCATGGGGAGCCCAGGCTGCCTCAAGTAATGAGCTGACAAGACTGGCAGCATCAGATGGTATCAGCATCCTGCCACATCCCTTTCCCTCCTGATTCCTCATTGTTCATGGTGGGCTCGGTTACGGTGCCATCTGATTTTTGGGAGAGGGAATTTTTTGTAGCTTGGCGATGGAGAAGCAGAGTTGGGCAAGGATCATGTAAAAAACGGTGTCTGACCATGTTGGGCCTGCCCTTCTCCTTCATCCCCAGCTTCAGGGTTTGCTGGAGACTTAGAAAAAAACCCCAAACCAAACATCAAATTGCTTCTGAGTAACGTGAAATCCCGATTATGGAAATGTTCGTCGTGTAGCACAACACACGTTCGTGTTCTGCCTGCTCAGAAATCCTGCTGGTGGCCTGTGCATGGGCATCTAAAGGGAATTTTTAAAAACTTGTTGGGGTGGCTGTGTGAAACCAATACCTTCATGGCTAAAATGGGTGGGTTTGGGTGCAAAGCAGCACGGATGTGTGTTTTATGGACAAATACGCTGCTGAGGTCTTTTCCAGAGGAGCAGGCAGCCTGAATTGGGTATTGCAGCAAAGCAAACCAGCAGAGAAGGGTGGATAAAGAGCCCTGAGAGGGGATTGGTGGATGTTCCTAATCTGGGAGAGGGGAATGGTGGCATTCCTGAGCTTTTTTTGTGTTTGAAAATTGCGTTTTCATTTGTTCATATTATCTTAAACTTCAGGTAGAACATTCCAACTTGTTGTTTGCTGGTGCTTTTTGGGAAGACTGTAATGAAAACCGTTCAGCTGTTTTGGAGGATGAGACTGAGAAAATACATTTTTTTACAATTAAAAATAAATACAAATAAAGGCAGGGTGACCAATTCAAGTCACGGTGCCTCTGCACTTGGGAGCAATGATTGGATGGTTGGCAAATATCTCATTTGCAGTTCCCATAAAAATCCACCAAAGCTGGGCCAACTTGGAAACACTGAGGGAACTGGGGCAGGGAATTAAGAGGGAGAGGAGGCAGAAAAGCTGTTTCTTAATCATCGCTGAATACCACCCTTGGGTTGGATCCTGTCCTTGCTGTTCCCATGGACTGTGTCATTTTGGGGAAGCTGTTGGAAACAATCTCATCAGAAATATTTTTCTCAGAGCACTGGTTTTGAACACCCTGGATCTAATTTTGCAGGGATAATGGAATTTAGTGGGACCTGCCCTCTCTGTGTGTGCCTGTATGTGAAAATATCTATGTATATATAGGTGTATGGTGGTAAAGATGATAAAATATATCTGTATATAAATGTGAAAGTGTTGAAGGCCAGGCTGGATAGGGTTTGGGGCAACCTGGGATGGTGGAAGGTGTCCCTGCCCGTGGCAGGGGGTGGAACTGGATGAGCTTTAGGGTCCCTTCCAACCCAAACCATTCTGTGATGTATTAAAATCTGAGGCATCCCCTCATGAGCAGAAGCTGCCGGTCCCTGCCCATCCTCTGAGGCGCCTGTCCTTGTGGAAGCACAACCCTGGTGCCTTAAGAGCTTCATCCTGGGCCAGGTTTGGGTTGAAACCTCTTCAGAAGATTTTGAAAGAGGTGTCAGAAAACACAGTTGTACCAATTGCATTTGTGTAAGAATCCAGGCTGGAGGTGGGATGGGGCATTGGGCTCTTGGCTTGGAGCCTGGTGAGGGACAGTGGGGATAAGAGCCTTCTTTTTCTTTTGGTGGAAGTGGTGGTGACCTGCAAGAAAAGTAAATATGGTGAGGCATTACAGGCTATTTTGGACCTGTCTTCCTGACTGAGGAAATGTTTCCTTGCAGAATGGCTGAGATGAACACACATCTCCCCCGTGCTCAGTTAGCCCAGCAGGAATTAATGCAGGAGATGTTCTCGTGCAACAAACCAAACCAGCAAACCTGCTTGACTTAGAGATGGAGCCCGCGACAAAATGCAGCAGGGCTCTGGACTTCACAACCTTCTAATGAAGCTTTTGCACGTGTTGAAGTTACAGGATTAAACATCATTGCTGGTGGCACCACCCGTCCTTCCTGTGGACAAAGGCCTGCAGGAGTTCCAGGTAGCAGGAGGAAAATGTGAGAGTCACTGAAGGATGATTTGTCTTATCTGCTGGGCAAACACTTAGATTTGCCAGTTTTTCAGGTTATTTTTGTTTGATAGAGAGCACATAAGCAGATTCATTTTTTAAGGACCGCTTCTCCTGCTTAATCAATTTGCTCTTGTAGTGAAAAGAAATTGAGTGTAAAATTTGTGCTTATAGGGAGGAGTGGGTTCTCCGTGAGTTGCTCTGAACAAATTCATCTTTGTGGGACCAGGCAGCATCAGAGCTGTCATGAAGATCGTGTGAACCCCTGTCTCTGCTCTTTTTTCACCAGGATAGGAAATAGAAGTCATGGAAAGGCTGTGATAAAGCTGTAGTGCTGTAAATGTGATCACGGGAGTTCTTAGGAGTAGCTGCATCCTGGCTCTTATGATTTTCATCAGGTACAGAGAACAAGAACATCTGTGGAGTTCACAACACCAGTGGAGTAATAAATAGTTCCCAGAATATGACAAGTGCCTTGGAGCAATCCAGATGATTTTTAAACGGGAGGATGGAGGGAGCAGAGTGGGCTGTGCCTGGGGCAGGGGGCTCAGCCCCCCAGCAGCCGCTGCTGTGCAAAGGTACTGGTGCTTGGACTGAGCAGCCAAATCTGCTTCAGTTCCCAGAATAAGAAGTGTTTAATGCCATCTATGTGAGCTGGGAAATAGGAACAAAGGATGTTCTTTCTCCAAAAACGGCATTTCTGAAAATACCGTTTGAGTAGCTTATTTAGCTCCGATATCCATATGTTAAAATAGACGTGGGAAAAGCTGGAGATCCTGCAGAAGGAGCAGCAGGGCAGCTTTTGGATCAGGGTGAAAAGATGAGGACTTGAACTTTTAAACTCTCCCAGTGTGTTTATGGGTCAGGAGAGGGACCAAACCTTGAGTCCCTTCTCGGGGGAGAGGGTGCTGGGTGCTGCTGGGTCCTGGAGAGGATGGGGAGAAGCTGTTTGGAAGGTGACATTGAAAGGTAGACGTGGCCTGGGATTAATCACTGGAGCTAATTCCCAGGAAGGGATGGATTTGCTGCCTCTTTGAATGTATTTTTGGAGGTCAAACTTGCTTTTTCTTTGTCCGTGAGCATGCTGAGATCCGGAGAGGGTGACACCAGTTTGGTGGCAGTGAGCAAAGGAAGTTTCCATTGCCTTTCTCGAGGACAAGATCTCAAGGCACCTTTTCTGCTGTGAAAGCAAAATGCCATCGTGGAACAGGGGGTGGTTTTACACCGTAAAATGCTGGAAGTTCTTGCTTGGACCAGTTCCTTTTGAATGAATTTTGGCAGTGGGCTGGAAGCTTAGGACGATTTTCTGGAAGGGGATTGTTGCTACTTCTGTATATTCTTCCTGCTGGAGAAGGAAGAACTGTGCCAAGAGAGATTCTAATTAACGTGCCTCGAGTTCTTCTTTGCTGCAGTTCATTTGAGCATCCCTCAATTTCGTGCTAATTCTTTGTGCCACTCAACTGGTTTAAGGTGAAAAGGATTTGTAATATCCCCAGCTGTGGGTTCAGGTGAAGAGAGGCACAAAGAACCTTAATTTGAAGGTCCAGTTTTATCCCCGAATGTCTTGAGCCTCTGAAGTGTGTGCAAAGTGGTTTCTTTAATGAAGTTTTTTCTGAGTTAGATAAGGAGGAAAAAAATCCTTCTTTCCCCTCAAAAGTAAGTCCTAATCATGGAATGATTTAGGTTGGAAAACTTCTCTAAGATTATTGAGTCCAACTGTTCCCCCAGCACTGCCAAACCCACCACTGACCCATGTCCCAAGTGCCACGTCCACACGGCTTCTAAATCCCTCCAGGGGTGGGGACTCCACCCCTGCCCTGGGCAGCTGTGCCAGGGCTGGACAGCCCTTTTGGAGAAGAAATTATTCCTAATATCCAGTTTAAATATTGTCTTTTGTCTTGTTACTCCTTGTTGATAAATGCTAGGGGTAACAGTTCCACAGTAAATGTCCTGTTTTCCTTATCCACCCTAATTTCCACACTGGAAGTCCCTGCATTCCTCCTTTTCTTATGCAAAGCCCTCTCTATCAGCTCGATTGGCAGACTTGAGCTTGCCGAGGAAATTTAGGGATTTTAAAAGGGAATCTTTGTCCCTTTGGGATTTCGGTGGTCACTTGGCCATCCAAAGGTCAAGGTCGAGAGTTGTGTCTCCTGCAAGAGGGCACGAAAGGGGAATTGTGGCCTCTGGAACGGGTGACTGGGGACACACAGAGCTCTCAGTGCAGCGTTTGCAGCGTGAGTTACACCTGCCTTGTGTGCTGGCAGCTCCTGGTCAGCTGTAAGGTAAATTATTACCTTAAATCCCTTTCCCTTCCGGTGACTCAGCAGCTTTTAGGGCATCTCCAACCTGCCTGAATTTGGATCGTGAGCCTGAACCCAGCCTGGCAAAGGTACAAGGAGAAACTTCGGTGGCGGGTTTGGACTTGACTCTTGGGGCCGGGGGGGATAATTTCCCAATTTGTTTCTGGGAAATCAATTGGTTTTGTTCTGCTTTATGGAAGGAACTAACAGTTTATCCTTCACCAGCCTGTTAAAATTCCTTTCTCACAGCGGGATTGTGAGATCTTTCACTTTCTCTCTGCTTGCAACAACAGGTTTTAATTTCCCTGTTTGTGGGATTTTGTTTGCTGAAGGGGAAGGTAAATAGGGGCTCTCTGGAGTTTTCTTGTGGGGATTTCTCCCCCCATAAGCCCCTCCTGCTTTATCCCACTCATAACGACAGGATCCCCAAGCACTCCTTCATTTCCAGCTCTGTTTTACACGTTCTTTTCTGGAGGATTAATATGCTGGGAAACCTCTGTGCATAAACAATTCAGGAGCAAAAGCTGGAGAGCAAATGCACTTCATGGACCCTGATGGTTTTTTTGCCAGTTTTATGGGACACGTTGCCTGAGTTAGCCTGGGAAACTTTTCTGCTCTTAAATATCAGAGCTCAGTTTAATGTTTTGTGTTGTCCAGACGTCTGCTGGACTTTGGCATCTCCTTAATGGCACTCGGAATGGGAGTGCCAGGAATGCTTTCCAGAGCTGTGGATCTGGGCTTGTGTTGCTCTGTCTCCATCACGTTGGCCTTCAGCTCAGGTTGGAGCGTTGCATCCCAGGAATGATTTCCAGGGGCGCGTTTCTGTATTAGGCTGCAATATTTGTCTGCCTTAGTGCAGGAGAATGAGCTTAAATAACTGTACTGAAACTAAATTTTAGATTGGCACCTCTGACAGTGGGAAAAATGATGGTGGTGCAGGCAGGTGAGGGAAAGAAAAAACCAGCCTGGATAAGAGCCTTGAAAGAAGAGAAAATAGGGAAGGAAGTGGGGATAATTGTCAGGGAAGAGTGAGATGGAAGCAGATTGGGATGTTTTTGTGACCAAGGCTAAAGGAAAAAGCTTTTTGGTGGACATTTTGAGGACGAGCGGAGGAAAATGGACAAATTTTTCTGGCCAATGAAGAGATGAGGTCAGAAAAGAAAACTTGAGAGCGTTAAATGTGCCAAGATGCCATTTAGGGCTGCGTGTTCCACTCCTGGCATTCCCCAGCCCCCATGGACAGGGATTGCTCCGGGCCACCTGGGGCTGCAAATTCTCCATCCCCGTTTCCTGCGGGGCAGAAGGAGATCTGTGTACGTGTCTGGGAGGCTGGGTTTGATTTCCAGGAGGATGTAGGTCTCACTTGTTTATGTTGGAGCAGCGAGCTGGAGAGGCCAGGAGGAGACCATGTGTGTAAGAGCAGGGCTGGATTCCCCGTGGAGCAGAGGAGCCTTCCTGGGCATCTCTCCACAGCTGCTCTCTGCATCAGGCATGAAAAAAAATGCAATTTAAATGTTCTTTAAACAAGATAACAACAGCAAAGTTCTGTTTCAAAGGATGGAAGGCTCCTTATCCACTAAACACATCCCGTCACGTAGATTCCTGTGATCTCCAGAGACCTTTAGGAGCTCCAGCTCTCACCACATCAAAGGAGTGTCCGTGGGGCTTGGAGTACAAGCACGGAATATGCAGGCACCACAGGGAGTTCACAAGGCTCTGAGTCGGTGCCCAGGGAACAGATATTCCCTTGCTAGGACACCATCTGACAGCCCCCCCCACCTTCCAGACAACTCTGCATCAAAGGTGACCTGAAAAACTTTGTTTAATACATTAAGACATGTCCCAAACTTAAAAATGCTGAAATTCGGGTATAAGAACTTTCCCTCTGCTTAAAAGATCTTTCTTTGCAAAGTAAGTTTTGCTTGTCCTCACAGATTTTAAGCTCTGGGAAACACGGAGCTCTCCTGGCACAGCATCTGCCTGTGCTGAAGGGGGACATGAAGGGACCCACAGCGGGAAGAAATTCTTAGCTGTGAGATTCTCCAATACTGGTGTGGCATCATCTGATAGTCTGCTGGCTTCCCACTGCCGCAGGGCAGGGCTAGATGGGGTATTGGGAAGAAATTCTTAGCTGTGAGGGTGGTGAGGCCCTGGCACAGGTTGCCCAGAGAAGCTGGGGCGGCTCCACCCCTGGAAGTGTCCAAGGCCAGGTTGGATGGGGTGAGGATGAGGATTTCTCTCCTCTGCCCAAGGCACGGAGTGACCCGGCTCCAGCAGCGTCCCCTCCATGCTGAGTCAGGACCAGTGCAGGTGACCCCATGGCCCTGTGAGCCCTCCCAGGTTTGTCAGCCTTGCACCCCAAGAGGGGGGATAAGGTGACCCACGTGTGTTTCATGGCTTGCTGTGTGTGGGTAGGAGATTGAGGACCTCAGGAAAGCTCAGCACCCTGGGGAGCAGTGGGGACACCGGGCTAGAGGTCAGTCACAGATGTATCTGGTACCTGAAGTACTGCCGGGCTTTGACCAGGAATGGCTCTGTTCATTCCACCCTCCCACAAAGTAACAATTCCCTGTTTTTCCGGGATAGTTTCCCTAATGGGATCTGGAATGGAGTCCTGTGCCAGGCAAGCAGCCAGCAGACATCTCAGCAGTGGGATGTTCTTCCCCTCCGGGGCAGCCGGATGGGGATGAAAACCAGCATCTCCCACCAGCTTGGGGTAGTGAGGAGAAGGGGTTGGTCCTTGACTTCAAGGAATTAATTTGTTTTCTGATCATCCAGAGAGAAGAGTCCAGCAGAACCCCGGGGTGCTGCTGGGACGGAAAGCAGGCGCCTGCTGTCTCAGGAATCTTCAAAACATTTCTCCTCTGGCCAGCACTGTTGGAGGCTTTCCTGTGTTGGGTCTGTGCCATCCTCGTTGTGCTCCTGTCCCCAGCTTGTCACCTGCTGTCTGTGTCCCAGCAGATGTGACAGAGCACTGCTGGCTCCCGGTGTTGGGGAGAGTCACGACACGTTTCTGTGTGCTCCTGTGGTTTGGCAGAGCTGCGAAAATCAGCATTTCCATAAAATCAGTTTTATGGATCCCCCTCCAACCCCGCCAAGTGGGAATAACATTGCAGAAAGCGCTTGTCCCCGTGAGGGAACAATTTAGTGGCGTTCAGGAGTTGCTGAGTCTTGAACAGCTTCTGCTGGTCCAGCCAGTTCTTTGAAAGTTGGAGTTTTTGGGTACTTTTTTTTGGTTAAAATAGCAGCTTGCGACGGGCCAGATACTGTTGTGACAGTGCCTCTAAAATCCTTAAGCTGCTTGAATCACTCCAAGGAGCCAGGCAATAAAAGGGCTGGAATAAAATGTATCCCACGATGTCCTTCACTTCTGCTGACAACTGCACTTTAAATTACTGGTGCAACCTTTTAGCATAGCTGGCTTGTAAAAACTAATAAAATGTAAAATGAAGTTATAACAGTTAACTTGCCTCCTCTTTTCTGGTGGAGAGTAAGGAGAAACCACTTTTTTTTTTTTTGGGTGAGCTTGTGCTGGGGTGCTGTTATTGATGTTAATGACAGTGATCAGAATAAAATATTCATATATGCCGGAATTCTTACATCATATTAATTAGGTAGTGTTTATTAGAGAAGGGGCTTCACTTTAATCGTAAAGTGGCATTTATCCTATGAAGAGCCTGAGGTTTTCCAGAGCTTGCATTAGAATTAGGCTTTTTAAAAAAAAAAAACCTCTAAGCTGTCTTCTGGTGGAAGGTGTCCCGGGTTGAAACGAGATGATCCTTGAGGTTCCTTCCAACCCAAACCATTCTGTGGTTCTCAGGAGAGTGCTTTGTTTGACTGACAGATTTGGGCATCCCCTTGCCAGATGCTCGGATTCCTTGGCTCCTTTGCCCCAAGTGGCCGGAATTTCAGGGACTCAAAATAATTGGTGGCTTTGAAGGAAAAAAATAAAAAAAGCAGATTTTTATTTTGTGAACTGTCAGCATTCCAAGCTTGCCATAAAACATCTCCAGGCCTGGGAGAGGCAGCGAGGGCTGTGCAGATGCTGGGCTCGTGGAGCGTGGGTGAGGTTTGAAGTGGATATTTCACAGGTCATGTTGAAATGAAACCCTCAGCTGTGGCTGTTGAGTAACGTCTTCACTCGTGATTTCTGGAGACTCTGGGGAAAACTTTGCAATCAGGGAAGGAAGGAGGGATAAAAGGGTCGTGGCCGTTCTTGTTTCTGCAAACATTTTGTAGCCGTGTGGGGATGGAACCGTTCCAGGACCCGCAGCCTGCCAGGAGAGACGAGCTCCGATCACGACGTGTTTCCTTTTTGTATCCCGAAGATGTGGGCACTCAGGAAGTGTTTTGCCAGCTGAAGTGAAAGGGATGGAAGCAGCCTTTATAAGCAGCACCAGCCTCCGAGGAGCAGCCCCGACTCCCTGCCGGGAGCGGCGTCGGGGCTGGGACTGCGGAGAGGCTGCGAGTATGGAACAGATTAGTGAGAGTCAGGGTGGGGAGAGGGAGGTTGGGATGCTCTGCTGTCCCAGAGGCTGTGTAGGAGGATGAAGGCGGGATGTGGATGGTCCTTTTTGTTCTAAAGCAAAGGGAAATGCCACTGACGGCCAAGGCGTCGCCCGCCGAAGGATAATCCTGGAGCCTTGGGCTTTTCTTAACTGAAGGTATTTTAATTTCTCTTAATTTTTTATCTGTTTGGCTGCTGAGATCAGACTGTTGTTTGCAGCAGAAGCGTGGCTGAGAGGGTTTGAGCTAGGGAAAAAGCTGGTTGAAGAACTGGTGGGAATTGCTGGGCTCGAGGCTGGGCTTGGTGGGTAGAACTTGTGGTGTGTCACAGAACAGGTCGGGCTGGGTGGCTTGCAGCAATCCTCTTGGACCTTGGCGCTTATGGAACAGTGGAGTTCATGATTTTATTTAATATTTTTGTGAGAAATGATCACATGGGTGTAACCTGGGAGCTGTCAATTATCAGGTGTTGTAGAGGAAGAATTTTGTGTGAACGGAGCTGAGAACACCTGGAAGCTGGCTCGGAGCTGATGGAACAGGGAGCTGGTGACCCACATCTGATCCCTTTTAGATTTGCAGTATCCCTTCTCCGGGTGGTCTCATTTGTGCCTGATTCTCCCTTTAGTGTCCTCCAGCCTCCCTTACTCCCCAGCAGCCCAAACTGTCAAACCTGTGGGAGCTTCCAGGCTTAAGGCCATGTCATAAATCACAGAATCCCAGAATGGTTTGGGAGGGAAGGGACCTTAAAGCTCATCTCATTCCACCCCCTGCCACGGGCAGGGACACCTTCCACTCTCCCAGGATGCTCTCAGTCCCTGTTTGGAGAGGTCCAGAAGGAATGTTCGTGTCAGAGTGCCTCTCTTGCACGATGCCTCGAGGCCATTTCTTAAGCCCATGTGGTTTTTCTGTGTTTTTCTGTTAAACAGGAGGGAAACCCTTGAGATCAGCGCTGGGAGACAGAAGAGAGGTGGTGAAGGAGTCGATGTGGGATGTGGGACAGGTCTGAGCCGAGGAGCCGAGGGACAACAGGTACAGCACCAAGGAGCTCTGCGGTGTCAGGCTGCCCCGTGCCTGGGGTTAAGTTGCTTCTTCTCTTGCTGGATTTTAACATAATTTACCAAAACATCTCACACCCTTCTAACAATGCTCTCCTCCTCCCCATAGTCCAGTTGAGATAATGGTGAGATGAGGAAAGCTTGTTAAAATAGGGCAGGACCAGCGCAGTGTCACCCCCAGAGCTTTAATCAAGCCCCTTACATATTTCTTGGCCATCGGCTCTTTCATTTAATCATCCATTAATTGCTGAAAGTTTTAGCCAAATTCATTTGGCAGAACTGCAGGCGAAGAAGCAGCATTTCACAATATTCTGGTTTCAGCAGTTTTAAATTCTGATTTTAAAAGCAGTGTTGAATGTCACTAATGGTCTGAGCTCAGTGTCTGAGTGCCTCGGGATCCAAATCCCTGCACACAGCTCGGGGGGAAGTTGGGCTCCGAACATTTTTCTTCTTTAGCATCATTCTCTGGGCACATTCTTGTCCCCAAACTCTTTGTAATCGAGGTGTGAGGATTAGTCCATGGGTGCACAGCTCTTGCGGGGGTTCGTGGCTGACTGGGAGCTTTCCAATCTCACTGCAGAGGCTGGAATTGCTGCCAGCAGCACATTTCTCCTTCTCCAGTTTTCTTCTCACTCCTGTAAGGAAGCCAGAGGATGAGATTTTGTGCTCTATGCTGAGCTCCTTCAGGCAAACTCCAGCTCTGGAGTGTTGTCAAAACTGCTGATGAGTTTGGGCTCCAGCAGAGGTGTCAGGCTTGAAGCAAAGGGGCTGGAGCACAGAGTCACTCCTGCCTGTTCTAGGGAGTGGCATTTTCTGGCACAGGGACACAAGGACGCCGAGAGGCAGCAGCATCCTGCACAGAGCTACTCTGTCAGCCTGGCTTTTGGGGTGGAAGCAGCACAGAGCCACCAGAGTTCCTCAGGTTGGAATCTGGCTGCTGAATCTGACTCCTGCTCTTAGGAAAACTTGGATAAAGCGTGATGGGCTGGGATACAGCACGAAGCACATTAGGTGCTCTCAAGGTCCCTTTTGGCCTTGAACTCTGCTGCTCTGTGAAGAAATCACAGCTGCCTCTCTAATGACAATGGCCAGTTCAAGCCCCTGTTCTGACTCTCAGTCAGAGGATTTCTCCAGGAGCGCCGTGTCCTTGTGAGTCGTGTTTGCAGCACCTGCTCCCTATGTTGGGCTGAACTGCTTCCAGCAGGCTTAGCAACTGTGCCTGTGATTTCCTCCAGGAAATCCAGCCATGCAGGGTGGTGTTTAGCTTATGGGACTGTGACTATCAAACCATCACAGCATTCTTAAGTTGCCTTTTTTATTACTTTAAAAAATATTTTAGCTGTCTCCCCACCCCCAACCCCATATCTGTGCATCTATGGAGTTTTTTTTTTTCCTGCCTTGTTCAAGTGAAAGAGTAAATCCTTTTTGATTTATTCCAGAGCAGCCCTCGAGCTCAGCTCCTGTGAGAGCCTGCTGACTTGGAGTTCAAAAGATCTCACGTCTTTGAGGCCAGGCTGTGGTCTTCCATCTTGCCTCAAAGTTAAACTGAGAGAGAAAATTCCTTTTCTTCTTAAAAAGAGAGAAAATCACCATGCTGTGTAAGGGAATCAGACTCACCTGGAGCAGCAGAGAATGCCAACGTGCAGAATTCCAGGTTAAAATCTGGTTGTTTAGCAAGGCTTTATTTTCAAGCACTGAGCACGTTGTTTAGGAAGTGTTTTATGGAGATAAATACTCCTTGAAAAGCAGTGCTGTTGCCTGGCTAGGATCCAGCCTGTGATCCTACATTAAAGCGTTTTTTGGGTGTTTAAACCACTACATTACCACGGTGGCTAGAAATGGTAGTTCCCATCCCTGACTTCCTGCAGATCTGCAGGGTTAAATGAGATATTAGGAAGAAATTCTCTACTGTAAGAGTGGTGGTGAGGCCCTGGAACAGAATTCCCAGAGAAGCTGTGGCTGCCCCGTCCCTGGAAGTGCGTAAGGCCAGGGTAGATGGGGCTTGGAGCAGCCTGGGATAGTGGAAGGTGTCCCTGCCCATGGAATGAGATGGTCTTTAAGGTCTCTTCCAGCCCAAATCATTCCATGGTTCAACGAGGTACAGACAGATGTGGCATATATATATGTGTGTGTATGACTTATATCCAGGTATAGAGCAGAATGAACCTGTAAGAACTATTTATATCCTATTCCACTTCCACAGGGCACTGCTTAGTCCAGATTTATGCAGTTGTGGCTGCAGCTGTGAGCTCGGAAGGGCAGAGGTTTAACAGATTTAGGGACCCTCCTTTTAAAATCCAGCTCCTCTGAGCAAGGTGACCTTGGCTCTGCTTCTGACTTGGGAATCCAGCCCTGCAGGGGGAAGGAGATGCTGATCCATGGAGCAGAGGCTTGGCCAGACACCAGCAGAAGAGAAAGCACAGGTTGGGCTGGGGGAGTTTTCAGCACACGTGACGTTGTCAGGCTTGCAGGTAAAACTGTGGGTGCTCTCCCAAATTTGAATATACACCTGGGAGGGGTGTATCTCTGTTTTTTAAAAAGCTCCAGTCCTGGTATGGCATGCTGAGGAGAAACCCAGCTTTTTTACCTGCCTTCAGGCAGCACAAAGGACTGGCAGCATAAGTGACAGCTCAGGTAGCCCTCACAGGTGTGCGGAAAATCTCACGCGGTGTTTTGCCAGCCCTTCTCAGCAGAACTCTTCCAGAAGCCCTCTCTTTCAAAGTTTTTTGGGCCTGTGGAGAGTGTGCATGAGAACACCTTGGTGTTTTACTCCCCTTTCAGGAAAAAATATGTAGAAAGCTGTGTGAAACTGCAGTAATTTCTGGCGTGTGTGGGGACAGTAAAGCCACACCTCTCAGGTGACAGTAAAGGACAGGTAACAGACTGGCTCTTCTGCTGTCCTCTCCCCACTTTTCCTGCTTTTCCTTCAGCAGAGAAAACTCCCATCCCGACCTTCTCCCGTGTTCTGAGCCAACAATAAAGTAGGAAAACGTTTTTTCCCCAAATCTAATTTGAAACATGATGACTGCACCGTTCTTAAACAGCTTCCAACTTAACAATAAAGAAACTTCACAGAGTGCTTGGCGGGAGCCTCTGTACATAATTTAGATCATAATCAGATGCATTAACACATTTTGTATGGATCTCATGGGGGCCAGGAAGATGAGGTGTGCTGGGTAATTTCTTTCCAGATTTCTTTACCTGATTGTTTATTACTCTTGGGGACTTCATTTGTGGTCCAAATGTCACCAGCAGAATCCTGCTGCTTCATGTGCCTGCATTTAGAGTAGCTGGTAGCAAGGCTTCAAATTCCTTAATTGCTGTGTTCTCCCCAGTCTTTCCATCCACGGCTGTCAGAGAGAGGGAAAGGGAACAAAAAAAAAGGATCCAAATCCTGCAAATTGCTGAGCTTCCCCTGTGCCTGGAGCTCAGTGGGAGGGAAGGTGCTGAGAGTGCTCCGTGTTTCCCACTGAGTACAATCAGGAGCTGCTGCTGGAGAGCTGCATGGGGGAAGCACTTCCTCTCCCCTCCTTTCACTTTGAGACGTTCAACATAAGCAGCTCGAATTTCATAAATCTCCTGAAAGCTTTTCGACACTCGGAGAAGAGAAATGGTCGTGTGTCTCTTGCATCGCTTCACTGTTTTGCCATGAATCCACCCATGCCCGAGACATCCTTGTGAAATCTCTCCTTTGACAGAAAAATCTGTTGCTGCTCTGAAAAGCGATGTTTTGGAGGTGTTTCTGCTCTGCTGGTTTGTATTATCCCCACAAAAGGTGGGAAGGGAAGTTCCCTGTCACTTCAACGTCTCCTTAATGCGTGCTGGAGTAATAACCCTCCCCGTGTGGTTCACGGGATTTATTTGTTACTGAATGCCATGGAGTAGTGGAAAGCTGGGATTCCCGGTCCTTCCCCAGCCGAGGGCCAGGCTCTGCTCCCAGATGGATGCACAGCTCAGGTTTGGGACACGAGGGGCTGCTCCTGTTCACTCGCTCGTCCAGGCTGGAACCACCCAACGGTGACCTCAGCCAGCTGCCATTGATCCGTGTGATCCAGAAGCTGGCTCAACCAGGAATCGAACCTCCAAGGCAAGTCAGATGTGGCCTGAGTGTTTGGGAAGGTGAGAAAGCTCAAGAGCATGAAAGTCGCTGGGTTACACCTCTGGATTTGGGCAAGAGCCCAGGCCTTGGGACCACGGCATCCCATGCCAAAACCACAGAGCTTCTTCTTCCCCTTTTTCACTGGTAATGGTGCTGAAAACCACTCCAGGCCAGAGGAGAAGCATGGATTTGTTTGCCTCTTTTTTTTTTTCCTCTTTAATAATTGTTTATCAACATCAGGTGATGCTGCAGCAGCATCATCCCAGATTAGCTGAGCTCGTAAAGTGGCTTTTACCACGGAGCATAATGATGATGCAGAAATGAGTATCCTTAAAAACCGGATGGGGTTGTTGAATTTCCATTTCGTGTACTGAGTGAATCCCTGTGTCTCATCCTGTAAGTCCAGTGCCTTGTGCTGTTGAAATGTCCACAGGGAGAGAGGAGAGGGTGAGGAGCTGAGTCACCCGGTGCCTCTCCCACAAACTCCTGCCTTCCCCTGCGTTTTCCAGCTAAGTACTGAGGACTGGCGTTACTTGCAGGATATTCTGCCTCAAGATATAAAAGTTAGAGAGTGGTTGTGCTCTCCTGGACAAACCCTTTCATCTCCATCTCGTGATTCAAAATTGGCAGAAGAGCATCAGAGCAGCCTGATCCAGGTTCCGAAGGGTTTGTGTGAGCAGGGCAGGCGGGAGTACAAGAGGGAGAAAATATCCGCGGTCCCTTTGCTACTTGTAGCCGTGTCACAAGCAGTTTCCTTGCTCCCAGTGCCCAAGCTTGCAGCTGGGACTGATGAATTCTCCTTAGGTCGGTGGCACACACAGTTTGGACAAGCTCGATGAGTTCTGGGTCTGGCTGCCAGAACTGAGTAGAAGGAATGAGGAATTCAGGTTCTCTTTAGCAGGGGAATATACTCTGCTATTTTAAACTGCCAGAGGGCAGAGTTAGGTTGGATTTTAGGAAGAAATTCTTTACTCAGAAGGTGGAGAGGCCCTGGCACAGGTTGCCCAGAGAAGCTGTGGCTGCCCCTGGATCCCTGGAAGTGTCCAAGGCCAGGTTGGACGGCGCTTGGAGCAATGTGGGATAGTGGAAGGTGTCCCTGCCCATGACAAGGGGTGGAACTGGATGAGCTTTGAGGTCCTTTCCCACCCAAACCATTCTGTGATTCTACTGGGAGATGCTCATTAAATATCACAAGGCAGAATGGGAAAGATAAAACAACTCTTCTGGTGGTTGGGAATGGGAATAAAGTGCGTTTGTCTGTATCAAGGCAGTGGGATATGCTGCCTGTTGTGAACGTGTGTGGTTGCCCTCCTCTGGTTGAAAACAGAACAACCTCCCAAGATCAGAGACTTTTTGGGGTGCAGGATTGTTGTGTTTCTTCAGAGTGACTTTGAAAAGAGTCAGGATCATTTTAGATGCTGGGAATCGATCGGTGCAACTGCTCACCCTTCATCTGCAAAGCCGCCCTGGGCAAGGGGTGACTTCTGAGCTGCTGGAGGAGGACGAGTTGTCCAGAGCCCGGACATGCACCAAAGCAAGAACGTGTCACTAAACATGGACAGACTCTGCAGAGGTGGATGCGGCGTAGGCAGGGCTTGGAGAGGCTGCAAAACACAGCTTGCTGCAAGATGTGGCTCTGAGGAATCTGTCACCGAGGCCTGGTGACCCCACAGCCCTGTCACACCTCAGAACAGGCAGCTGACCCCTGCCTGCCGCTCTGCTCAGTGGAGCTGGCTTGAGTTATGCATCAGGCTGAGAATTACGTGACAGATTTAATTAGCAAATCATTTGCTGACCTTCAGTTTTATGAAAAGAGTCTAAAAGTGAGTTTATCAGCAGTTAGCTGTTCCAGCAGAGAAGCAGAGGCTTAGTGGAGTTAAGGGAACTGCATCCAGCACTGGTGATTTCCACTCGGGTGTGTTAGACCATGTCCTTGAAGGCTGCTGATACTAAGTGAGGTAATCTTGGTCAGCAAAAACACTGGCTTGTGCTTTGGGGTTTTTTTTTCCATCTGGATCAGGAGCAGCAGAGTCAGGGAGATTGCTGTGTGCCTTGCGAGAGTGTATTAAAGGTGAAACCTTTGCTCTGCATTTGGAACCGTTCCAAAATGTGAATCCTAGGAACTATAGATTTTGTCTTCCATGGATTTTGGCAAGACGGTTGTTGGAGCAGCTGAAAGGGAAACGAACCTGAGAGGAGCTTTTGACTTTGGTGAAACTCAGTAGTTACTTTCCAGTAACAGGGGGGCATTAAAAACAACGCCAAACCTGGTGACACCTGCAATTGAGACAGCATCCAATCCATGCTTTTTTTCTCCCACTACAGCAACCAGACAGGATCCAGGATGGGATGTGCACACCTTGTGTATCTCTCCACATGTTGGGTACACGAAAGGATTTGGGGAAATGATGTGGTTGAGCAGAGAGCTGGTCCTTAAAAGGCTGTCCCTTAAATGTCTTTTAATGTCAGCCCAACCCATTTAATCTCACAGTGTTGCCCTCATGAATGTTTTATCACCTCCTACAAGTATTAAGTCCTGCAATGCCACTAAAAGACCTTGAATTTTAGTGTGAAAGTGGTATTTGTGTCTTAACTGAAGAGATGTGTTCCTGTGTCCAGAGGTAAACGCTGGAGAGAGGGAAGCACAGTGTGCTGGGAGGCTCCTCGCTGCCACCACCTCATACATTCAATTAAAAGCTTACAAAGAGTTATTTTTATTATACATTACAGTTTTCTCTAGTTCAGATATCTCCAGGAAAGGCTTCCACCTTCTCTCTGGCATTTCTTTGAACTGTAGAACGAATAAGGTTGGAAGGCATCTTTGGATGTCTCTAATTCAATGTCCTGCTTATGGCAAAGGTAGATGAGATTGCTCGAGGCTTTGTCCAGTTGAAGTTTGACTCTGCAGGGCTGGAGGCTCCATCAGCTCTCCAGGCTCCTGTTCCAGTCATTTGTTTTGCTACTGGATATCCACGTAGGAGACTACATCAGAAACCTTGCTGCTGTCAAGGTAATCGACATCTGCCAAGGAGGTTGCTTGGTTTCAGAAGACAAATCAATGAGGTTCAGTTTGCCCACAGCACATCTTCGTACCCTTCATGGCCATGGGAATGGATTCCAGGAGGATTTGCTCCACCCATCCCTGCCCACAGACTTCAGCTGGCAGCAAGGTGTTGCTGTCCTCTTTATTCCAGGTACAAACCCTCTGCAGAGTGAGTTTGTTGTCAGAGTTAATACTTGGAAAATGAGTGCAGATAACCTTGGCTTCCTCTTGACTTGGCTGCTCACAGGCTTTCGTTGCCTTCTCTAATAAAGCCTTTACAATAGCTTAGAGACACCTTAAGTTGTTAATGTTTAAATAAAGGGATTAATTCAGGCCTCCTGCTGCTAAAGTTGTACGTTTGAATTTTGAGGAAGTGCCTTTTCCCTGCGAGGTGCGAACTGGCTCGGCAAAGCGGCTCCCTTTGATCAGCTAAATGGACTGGAACTCGTCGTGAGGAGCCACTGAACTCCTCAGCATCGATTTGCACTTGCCAGGCAATGGAAACAATTACAATGGCTCCATGAAGAGTAAATACAGAGGGATCTTAGGGCATGGATACAGGCAGGTGCCTCAGGAATGCCTGCCCTTTCAACCTGTTCCTGCTGTTGATTTTATTGATGATGGAATTGGTATTTTAACATTTCCATGCCTTCCTTTCCTGACCTATAAATTACTTGTGTCTTCCTTATGGATTATTGAGCTTGGCTGACACATAAAAATTGTCAAGGTAGGGTGCCAAGCTCACACAAACTAATTTATTTTTAGTGTCTTTTGAAATCTTGGACTTTTTGTTCTCCTTTTTATCTGTCTCTTTCTTTTTAATCACACCAAATGGAAATAAATTCAATCACAGCTGGTGCTGGAGAAGAATCATTAGTCCCATCCAGCTGGCTGTCTCGGGGCCAGGGCGGGATTGTTCCCTACGCTGCATTTCCAAAGTATTTTATCTCCGTTAGTCCTGTGTGTGTGTGGAGTGATGAGCTCCTTTCACTTCTGTCGGCTCCTGTCATCGATCTGAACGGGAAGGGCTATTTTTAGGTGGCCGTAAGTAAATGGGCATCAGGCACCGTGGAAAGGGGACTGGGTTATTTTTGGAAACCCATCAGCAGCCGTTCTGGCAGGTCCTGCTGCGAGATTTGTCTTCGGCTGGGCTGTCTTGGGTTGTGGTATCGGTTCCCAAGGTTGTGAACCTGGTTTGTTGGATGTGATCTGCACTCTGAATGTGGAATCAGCAGCTGCTGGAGATTGTGTTGATGGCATCAATTTCTGGGATTTAATTCCCCCTAGGCCAGGTTGGATGGGGCCCTGATCTAGTGAGTGGCATCCCTGCCCGTGGCAGGGGCTGGAATGAGATGAACCTTAAAGTAATTTCCAACCCAAACCAGTCTGGGTTTCTGGGATTCAGGGTGATGGTTGAGCTGGAGATTTTGGGGCAGAAGATGAGGTTGTCTTAGGGGCAACGTGGGAAGTGCACCTGGAGTGGAGCCAAGCCATGGAGATGATCCCACAGTTGGAGCCCTGGGTGGATGTGCAGGAGAGTCGGCATCTGTCAGTGGCCACGCAGCAGGTTTGGGGTGCTCTCGGGAGTTGGCTTGGGATTATTCTGCTTCAGTGGATTGCAGAAGGATGATGGTTTTCTTGGTTTTGCTTAGTCCTTTTCGTGAACAATTTTGTCATTTGGGAACATGGTTGAGGGTGGGCTTGGCAGCGCTGGGTTGATAGCTGGACTCAGTGATCTCCGAGGGCTTTTCCAGCCTTAATGATTCTGTGATTCCATGATTCCATGAGCATTCTGGGACAGCTGTGCCACAGTTTGTGTGTGGAGCCGATGCTGCTTGGAGCCACTGGACTCCCCATTCATTTGGCTGTGAATGTGCAAGTTGGAATCTGGGGGCAATGACCGAATCATCACCATCGCTGCTGGAGAGCTTGGAAAGCCCGAGCAGAAAACCTCCTGTGGGGGATTTAGCTGCACATTATCTTCTCTCTCTGCCTCAGCAAAGACCCAAATCTAATTTCGAAGGTCAGAACGTGCTCTCACCTAGGTGTTCCCAGCCTTTTATAGAGTGGTTGAAGGCCATTTCCTAAAATTAGCTGCTGCAGGGGAAAGCTGATACTGGCTCTGTATCAGACCCTTTCCAAAGCTCTGGATGATCATTTACTTGATGGGCTCCTATTGAAACTCATGGATAAAAGGTAGAAAATGGAAGAAAACCAGCACCTGATGCTGCTTCCTAACTGAGAAATAAAATCATGGGGGTTTTTGGGCAGAATTCCTCTTCTTGGTTGTTTTTGGAGGTGCTTTTTTTGTTTTCCTGAAGCTTTCCCAGGCAGGCCAGTGGCCTGCCTTTAGAATCAGACTTATTTTTGTTTTCCTCAAACTTCCTGGTGATCCAAACCTGCTGGGGAGCTCTGGGAAGGGGAACATGTGATTCTGAAGGAGGCTGAAATGGTAAAGCACAGTTAGATCTGCTAAGCAACAGCATTGACACGTTTAAATAAATCTGCTGTTGACTAATATAGAGTGACATATTGAGAGCAATTAAAAAAAAAAGGGAAACTAGGCACAAATTTGGGAAATGAGTGGAATGGGAACAGAACAAAGATGTTAGAGAGGACGCTGGATAAAAGAGAGGGAGGGCTGCTCCACAAAAGGAGTGTGCTGGAGAAAACCAGGGTGTCCATCAGGAAGGGGCAGACAATAGCTGAAGTGCAGATTTGTGCTGAAATTATCCCTTGGCAGTAGGATCCTTGTATTTCTGCTTCCCTGCCAACTCTGCTGGCTGCCAGGATGGAAAAGATTTATCCTGCCTAGTGCAGAGAGGAGCATGTGGTGGGATGTCAGGCGGCTTAGAGAAGGTAAGGTGGCACTTCTTGTTCCGGTGGCTTTGGGAGCGTTGTTCCTTTGGATCTGCTGTGAGCTGGGTGTGAGTCCTGTCATTCCCATCCCCCTGGATGTGTGTAATGCTGGAGAAGGGGGGCAGGGACTGAATCAGGAGGGGTTGAGTTTGAAGCTGGTGAAAGGAAGTCCCTTAAAATCACAGAATGGTTTGTGTGGGAAGGGAATTTAAAGCTCATCCCATTCCACCCCTGCCATGGGCAGGGACACCTTCCGCTATCCCAGGTTGCTCCAAGCCCCATCCAGCCTGGCCTTGGACACTTCCAGGGATCCAGGGGCAGCCACAGCTTCTCTGGGCAGCTTGCAGAGCTCATCTGTGGAAGCTGCTGCTGCAGGAAGCTGTGAAACCGAGTGCTTGGTGTGTTATTCCTTTTCTCCTCCCCCCGCCCCCTTTTGACAGTTCAGACTTTGTACTATTGAGGATGTCTGTGACTGATTGCTTCAAAGAGCATATTTTGGTGGACATCTTCTGTTCTTCCAGGGCTCCTACAACTTCTATTTGTTAATGGTTCAGGGGAAGTTGTCCCGAATAAACTGTTCCATGGCTGTGATTTATGGTTCTTTTACACCAAAGCAGCTGGAAATGAGCACCGAGGAGTGAGGGGCTGAAGTGAATGGATCATTGGCTTGATCTAATACAGCCATCCTAGTGCTTCCTCAATATTTTTTTTGGATTCTCTACAGAGGCCGAATTGAGTTGTGAATTTTGTGCCCATCTTAATGACTGTGTTCCAGGCCGATGCCTTTGTGTCCGTCCGTGTGGCACGTTCACAGTGGAGCTGCTGGCTGTGTTGAAGGCTGTGTTTGCCAGCAGCTCTCCCAGCCTCTGGGAATGGCTGCCCTTGTCCTGGCTGGCCATCAGGTGTTTACTCTGGCCACGAGCAGCCTTTGTGCAGTGGGTGGCAATAGCGAACTCCCACTCTGTGCAGCCTGGGATGGCTGAAAGGGAGAGAGCTCTGCTGTCCCTCAGGGAAATTTTGTGCCATCAGAACCGTTCACGGCTCCAGCCACTGAGATGAGAATGAGATGGCACGGCTTGAGATGCTGGGGCTGGCTCTTCTGTCCGTAATGAGTGATGGGAATGGCCAGAAGAGGCTCTTGTGGCTTCCTCATCCATTAGCACCTCTCAGCATCTATTTTCCAAACGGTCCCTGAAGTGAGTTGGAACCAGTTCCATGAGTTGGAACCAGTCTGATCTTCGGGATGATGGCTGGGAGACAGCAGCTTGTGTTGGAAGCAGTTCCTTCATCTGCGTGAGCCTTGTGCTGGCACTGTGGCCCACTGCCCACTTTTGAGCTGCTCCGAGGACATTTGGCCCCTCTTCCCTACAAAATTAGCTGCTGTGTGTCAGAGATTCCTGCCTGGAGTATTTGGGAGCCAAAGGAGCTCCAGCCTTCCCAAACATGCCCTCTCTGCTGACGTTTGGATTCCCTCCACCCTGTGCTGCGGGCAGGCAGGTGGGATTGCGTGGTGAGGGTTATTTGGGTGATGTCTGGAGTGCAGAGTGTATCCACAATATCCATGGTTTCTCTGGGAATTCTCCCTCCTGGCCATGGAATCGCATTAGTGACGTGAACTATTCGAAGCCCTGTGAACCAGCTCTGTCCTGCACATCCTGCTGCCAGTCCAGGGAAGCTCTTAAACCATTAACTCTGCAAAAACTTGGCTGCTTTGAGGGCCTCGGTGACAGCACCAGCCTCACCACTCGTGGCTGAAGCATTTGGACTCGGTGTGATTGCAGCAGACAGATTGTCTCAAAGCCACAAGGTCTTAAATTGGCTTTCATGTTCGATACCAGTTAATAAAAATTTCCTTAAAAAGACAACACTGCTTAGCATTAGATGCTCTTTAATGTTGTCAGAGGGTTCTGATAACACAGGGCTTTGGCGTCTGCTCTTACCCGTTAGTCTTCCAGTAACTGTTGAATCCATCAGCTGTTTGCACTCAAATTTGAGGGATGGAGCTCACCAAAGCATTAAGTCTGTATAAATGGTCTCAAAATAGGGAACTGGGGCTCTTTATGGGGTCCTGGAGAACCCCATGCAAAACTGAAGGCATCAAACAGTGAGAGTTCAGCTTCATTTGTGCTGCTGTTCCCAGAAGAACTGGTGGGGGCACGTTGACACCACGGATACTTTTCTCAAAATACGGTGCTGAGCACTGCAGGGCCATTACAAGCACCTGACTGAATAAATAATCATTCCAGCTCTTTCTCCAGCTAAGAGGACACCATTAGGTTCGGGAGAGCAGCTGGGAAGTGCATTTGGACCAGGCTTTAAGCTTGACAGGTTTTGGGTTTCAAAGGCATTTAAAAAACACTTCCCCAGCTCACACAACGAGTCATGCTTTGGTGCCTCGGCCTGGAAGGCAGCGTGGAAGCTAAAAAATCTATTAGTGAGTTTCAATTTACTCTGGATAAATCCTTCCCTGAGGATTGCTCTTGTTCTATGGAATTTCAGGGCTTGGCATGATAACGTTTTTCTCCTTAATTTGTCCCTTTTGCATTTCCTTGGTGCGAGAAGGGAAAGCAGCAGCAAAACACCAGCAGGAGAGAAGTCGAGGGCTCTGTGGGACCAGGAGATGTGTGGAGGGTGCAGAAGGAACAGTGAGGCAGCAGAGTTGTGAGAGAGGGAGGACAGGAGAGACCCAAATGGCTGGAAGTGGGATTTGGACAGCAGGGAAAAGCTGGTGAGAGAGGGGGGCAAAGAAAACGATCTCAGCAGCTGCATTTTGTGCGGCCACTCCTGTATCCTGCAGCTGTTCATTAGAAATTCTGTTTATGCCACAGGGAGTTTTGGAGTCTCTGAAGCTGACACAGTTTTAATAGACAAAGACATTTTGAGTGCAGCACATCTGCTCTGGGATGCTAAGGAAGAGGCTCCATGCAGTAGTGCTGTTGGTTGAAGCATTTCATCACTCTTTTTTTTATTTTAAGGCCTCTCTTTTATCCTAAAAAGTAATTTTTGAGGTCAAAAGAAGTGCTGTGTTTGCTCCTTAAGTTTGCAGCCCTTAAACCGAGAGTCCTGCTGTATTCTTCCTAGTATCCCCGAGTTCCCAGCCCTGAGAGCAGGCAGAATCACCTCTGACTTGGGAAGATCCTAAAGCACGTCCCAGAAGTGGCCATCACAGAGGTGTGAAGCACAAGCACAGGGCTGGGGCAGGAGGGTGCTGCTCCAGAGCAGAGACCTCCTTTGGTCGATGCTGCATTATTAAATGTTTGGTGAGTAGGTCCTAAATTGATCACTTTATTTCTAGGCAGGCTCAATCTGACCCTCAGCTTAACTGTTATAACCCGTGGCGTTCCAAAACCCATCTCATCTCGCTCAGAGATTGAATCTACCTTGTGCAGCTGAAAAGTTAATTCCTTCCTTCACCTCCAGCTCTGGTCAAGTTCCTTGGATCCCTTTTTGCCCTGACCCCTCTCTTAGCCCTCCAATAAACACAGCAGTGTCACTTTGCCCTGCCTAACTGGTCTGTTATTGCTACATCTGCCCCGCAGTGTTTTCTGGCTATTTTCTGCCTTCCCACTTGGGTAGGAGCAGTCTCGGCGCTGGATGCACGTGCTGAGTGGAGTTTGCCATCTCCCATCCTGCCTTTTCCAAGGACTGGCTGTGTCGGTCTTCTCCAGCCAGCCAGCTCGAGAAGAGCTTTGTTTGTTGTGCTTCTTTCTGATATCGTGGAAGGGAAGCACTGGGCACCAGTGACAAGACAGAGCACAGCGTGTGTCGAATGATCCAGCATCCCAAATCCAAGCCGCGGTGCCGCTTTGCGGGAATTTAATTAGCATGGATTGTGCTGCTGCTTATCTCCTATCATCCACTCTGCTGCTGGTTAATGACTTCATTAAGCACACACACAAACCTCGTGTGCCGTGTTCTGTCTTCTCGGTGTGTTCTGAACTATTTGGCCACGTCCTCATCTGCATGTCCTGTGTGGTGGAGTGTCCTGCAGGGACTTCATTAGGTTTTATAGAATCTCAGAATGGCTTGGGTGGGAAGGACCTTAAAGACCATCTCCTTCCACCCCCTGCCATGGACAGGGACACCTTCCACTACCCCATGTTGCTCCAAGCCCTGTCTCGGCTTTGCTCAGGAGGGAGAAATGTTGATATACAGAGATACTCCAAGGGCTGGAGCCTGTCTGCTCTGGAGCCAGGCTGGGAGAGCTGGGGGTGTTCACCTGGAGGAGAGAGGGATCCAGGGAGAGCTCAGAGCCCCTTCCAGAGCCTAAAGGGGCTCCAGGAGAGCTGGAGAGGGACTTGGGACAAGGGCTGGACGGACAGGACAAGGGGGAGTGTCTTCCCACTGCCAGAGGGCAGGGATGGATGGGATATTGGGAAGGAATTCTTGGTTGTGAGGGAGGCAAGGCCCTGGCACAGGGTGCCCAGAGAAGCTGTGCCCCATTCCTGGAAGTGTCCAAGGCCAGGCTGGACAAGGTGTGGATCAACCTGGGCTAGTGGGAGGTGTCCCTGCCCATGGCAGGGGGTGAAATGGGATGAGCTTTAAGGTCTCTTCTTACCCAGACCATTCTGTGATTTGAATTTCCAGCTTGCTTTGCAATAAACTGTGTGGGATAAGAACCCACCTGCTGTATAAACATGGGTGATCCAACACATCAGGTAATTTACTTTTTAGGTGTGATTGATCAGGCTGTCTGCAACAGAACAGCTCCCATTTAGGTGGCGATGAAGCATCTTTAAAAAGTGCAGAAGGCCCTCAGCTTGCTAATGAGGCTGTGGGTGGGTGCCCACTCCGTGTATCCGAGAGGAAGGAGGAGCTGGAGCTGGACACACCAGCAGGGATGAGATACCATGGGAGCAGGTGAAGGAGCTGTTACAGGAGGGAAGGTGCATTCGGAGTTGGTTAATTTGGCCACGTGGCACTGGTGAATGCCACTGAACCTTGCTCAGACGTAGCAGCCAGGGTTCCCAGGTTTCTGTTGGCTTTCCCTGGATGTGAGCTTCCCGGTGTCCCTGGGTTGTGAGGACTCAGTGCTGAGCCGCCTCCTTGCCCTCGGAGGTGCACAAGAAACCATCTGTGTGATTTCATGTTTGTTAGAGGCCTCGCAGTGGAGGTGCTCAGTCTCCAGAACTGGTTTATTCCCTGCATGCAGGAAATGGGCAAACTTTCTATAAAACCCACCCAGATGGATTATTTTCCATAGAGACCCACCCTGCTGAGTGAGATGCTGTTAAACACTCCATGTGTTTCTGTGCTTTTCAAGCAGTATTTCCTTTTCCTTATAACTTACCCAGGACAATGAAACTTTTAAATTTGTGCTTAATTATGACCTGAAGCTTCTGTCAGACAGCAGGAGCCTGAACCTGCCACATGGTTATTTCCTGCTGTGGAAGCAGCAACGAGGGTGTTTTAGGGAGGTGAGAGAGGCTTGTGGTTTTGCCTTGGGGAAAACAACGTGCCTGAGCTATCTGGGGCTGGAAACCACAAAGAATGGCAAGGATTTGAGCTGTCTCATGGAGTCAGTGTTTGGGAAACCAGCCCTTTCTTCCTGCCTGGAGTTGACCTCTCCATGCTTCTCTCATGTGACGTGGAGCGCCCGGCTCTTGGCTGTGGTTTTACCTCAAGAGAGTTCTTGTTCATTAATTACTTCAAGGTAAAAGCAAAGAGAGGCTTTGCTTTCTCCCACACCTGGTTTATCCCTTTTAGAAGCGAGTAAAAGCTTGTGCCGCTGCATCTTGGAGCATCCTCGGTTTGCTTCCCGCGTCCCAAAATATCTTTAGCACTTCGTAACCGGGAATGTGGTGAGCACTACAACATCAGCCACTGTGGCTGTAGGGATTTTCCAGTTGGGAAAACTCTGCCATGTGGTCCCTTGCTCAGAGCTTTGGAGAGGAAAGGGGTGAACTTTGCATCCTGGATCCTCTGCCACTCTGTCCCACAGGCCACAGAAGGATTTGCTCCTCAGCTGGATGTTCCTTTGAGCAGAGAAATGCTTGTGTACAGCCTGGAAGAATAAATAAAACACTGTGACTGGTTTATTACCAGAAAACAACACTAAATAATAAATTTAGGAACTAAAAGCTCTATATGTAAAGTAGATTTCACAATGCATTATGCAAAAAGCAGAAAGGCACTGCTGAAGGAAACCACTGGAAGAAAGCAGCCTGGGAAGATGGATGATCTTGCGGACAGGACGAGGAGATGTGGAGTGAATCCCAAGCCGGCACGGCTTCTCAGGTGACCTTGGGCAAGTTGTTTCTCCACACCTCCATTACGTGCTCTCTGAAAACCGGATGTGGTTTTCCTGTCTCCAGGATTTCGTCAGAATAAATGAGTGTGAAGCACTCGGCTGAGCTCGGCCGAGGAGCAGGGACAGCCTTTGAGCCTTTGGCAGAGGGCAGAGCTCAGGTACCTGTGAGCACCTGGGGGAGAGGTTTCTGTGTTTTCTCAGCACTGAGCATCTGGAGCATGAGCTTGTCCCCGTGCCCAGCTGGGAACACAAGGCTGAGAGCCAGACTCAGTTCTTCACTCATCTGCCTTGAAGCGTTTGAGGTCACCTTTGCTTTGTGGAGAGAGAGATGGAGGTCTGGGGGGTGCCTGGTTTCCCCTGGGTGCTGGAGAGAGGCAGTGTCGGAGCTGGGGGCAGGCCCGGGACATCCTGACTGCAGATTTCTCCTCACATTTCTGAATTGCTGCCCACTGGGAGCCTGGACACAGAGTCATACAGTCATTTTGGTGAGAAGGGAACCTCGGGAGGTCTCTGAACCTGGGCATTGTCCAGCGAGTTTTGGATATCTTTTGGCCTCTTCTATCCTCCTTCAAATCCAGTTTAAAGCTCTTTCTCTGAGCCCTCCTAACTCCTGCAGGATGCTCCTTTTCCCCCTCTGAAACAGCTGAACCCCGTCTGTTACCACCAGACCTGGTGTGGTGTAAACCAGTCCATGATCCAAAGCCCCATAATTCTGCTGGTGACACCAGGCTCGGAGCCAGTACTGATCTGTTGGCTCCTCCTGCTTCTTCCATCATCATTCCCTGCAGCTGGAAGGACAGAGGAGAACATCACTCGTGTGCCATGGTGACAGGAGTGAGCACCCTTCTTCCACAGGAACTTGGGATGGAAAAGAGCTCTCAAAAGATTTTGGAGGCCCTTTGAGGATTCAGAGTGCTGCTTCTAAAGCCACTGCCTTCTTCAGCACGTGGTTTCCTGCTTTTCCAGAGCGAGCACATGGAAGGGCTCTTGGAGCATTTTTCCAGGATCCCTTTACCCCACACATGCCCATGTGGGTGAGGAACAGGGCTGGAAGCAGGTTGGGCTTTGCATGGAGCTGCAAACCTGCTGAATGTTCCTTGGTTTAGATAAAACTCCCTGAAGCCAGGGGTGCAGTTTATCTCTGGAATTTCCAGATTACAGGACCTTTTACCTCTGCGTGTAACAGCATTGATCTCAGCCTGGGAGAATTGCTCTGTACCTGTGAGCCCTGGGGATGGTACCAATCCCTCGGGGTGATCCCAAAGGCTGCTGCATGCCATGCATTTCAGAGGGAATTTTCCATCTGCTCCTTTGAAGGATCTGCTCCCAACCAACTGTACCTTAAAGCACACACCTGATAGCTTTATTCTCCTTGTTCAACTGCTCCTGTTCCCGAAGTGATTGGAGATTTGGGATGTAATCCTTCCCTTTGAGAGCATTAGGAAGCAGAAAGTTTTCATTGCTGAAGGGTTGTTTGGAGTTCTTTTTCTTCCACTCCACCCTGTTCTGAAGGGGAGAATACGCTGTATTTTTATTTCCTCTCTTTGATTGCATTTCTAGTGCTGGTGAAAGAGAGGCTTGGCAGTAGAAGCTGTCTCTCCAAGCCTGGGCAGATAAAGCACAGGAGCCACTTCCACACTCCCTGAGGCCCTTCCCCGTTTGCCAGGAGGGGCTGGCGTGGCAGAGGTGGGTTTGTTCTCCATGGAGAGCAGCACAGCAGAACTTTGTGGATAACAACACTGCAGACCCCTGATTCCTTAAGGAAAGAGGGTATGGATGCACACAGCTAGAGTTTGGGAACTCTGATTTAGCAGAGTGGATTTTCCTCCTCACAGTGCAGCCATTCTGCCTCATGGTTATGCATTGCTCTGCTGAGCTCTGACGGACCGTAAGTTTAAATTTTCCAGGCTCTGTTCACAAATGTGCTGAGAAAGGAGCAGTATTTCCCTAATTTTACAGGGAGATGGATAACAGAGGTGTAAGCAGGCAGGAGCAGGTGTGCTCAGGTTTTTGAACACTTGCAGAGCAATGACTCCACAAACACTCACAGATCAGACCAGCCAGGTTAATTCTAGAAATGCAGAACGAGGGAGAACCTCAGGTATTCCCATAACTTCTCTGGCACGAGGAGTGCCTGCTGTGGAGCTGAGGAAGGCTGGGAATGCAGCCTGAGCTTTGGCAATGTGCTCTGAGCAGCTGAGTTTCAGGGGGGAAGGAGCTGCAGTGTGCAAACCTGTCGTGCCTGAGAATTCAGTCAGGTTGGCATTTGGGAAGAGGCTCTGGTAATTATTGATCTTCTGATCTCCTGAGAGCTCTTCCTGCCTCTTCCTGTGCCTGTGTCATTAGCTCCATCAGGCAGCAACATTGTGCTGTAACGTCAACAAGAGTTTTCAGTGTGAGACTTGATAAGTTTAAAGAACTAAATAGGACTTGGGAGTGAGAGGGATGAGTTGGCTGGAAAGCCCAGCACCTCTCCTGCTTCTCCTCCTCCCAGATTTCTTTTTGGGAACGATGAGAATCAGCAGCCTGTTTCCCCAGGGCTGATAAATGCAGCTCTGAAGTCTCTCTTACTAAAACCATGGACTGGGTTTTTTTATAAGTCTTTTTTTTTTATAAGTCCTAATGGCAACGTGTGACAACCTCAGGCTCTATTGAGTTGATGAGGAATAAAGTCTTAATAGTGAAGAAGAGTCCAGGAGTGTGTCTAAAGTGCTCATTTTATCACCAGCACATATTTCATACTGACAGTCCATACTTTTAACTAATCCCAAGCCACGTGTGGTGCATTTTAAATCCCTCCTCAGCCTGCCCTGGTCTTTCCCATGCGGTGTTTTCCAGGAGAGCGACCGAGTCACATTGGCAACCTCGGGCTTCTGAGCAGATGGATATTTTTAATTCACAACCCATATTTTGGGCTGAGGAGGATGAATTTTGTTCTGTGTCAAGGAAGGGAAGGACCAGAGGAGCCACTGGAAGGATTAGGTGGCAGAACAGCTGCAGAGGATCAGCTGTGGGGTGGTGAATTTGGCTTTTCAAGGACCCCAGTTGCCATTTTAGGGAGTCCAGTTTACCATTTCATTACCATTTATGGCTTATAAATGAGCAAAGTAACCACAAAGGAATAAGATTTTGATGCAGTCCCACCTTTGGGGCTGCCATTTTTTCTGACCAGCCCAAAGCGACATGTCCATGTGTCCACATTTATGATCCCTCATTTCTGTGTTGTCTTGACACCCTGCAGGGTTTGACCCTGCTTACCCCGTGGCACCCCCAAACAAAAAACCCCAGCAAAGCTTCTTTTCCCCACGTGTGCCTTGAAGTTAAGCTGATTTTTAGATTCTGTGATGTTCGAGTGAGTGTTTGCTTTGGCATTTCCCTCAGGAAAAGCATTATTAGGGCACCTCATGTCCTGGCCAGCTGTTTGCAGAAAACTGGTGGCAACTGGAGGATCTTTGCAGCCCCTGTGAGACCAGGCTGAAATAGCTGGGACTGGCACACACACACACAGCATGAGCTTCACTTCCTGCAGAGAGCTTGAAAAGGGCGGGGAAAGAAAGAAAGAAAAATAAAATTTAAAAAAAGCTATTACTATTACTATTACTATTACTATTACTATTACTATTACTATTACTATTACTATTACTATTACTATTACTATTACTATTGCTATTACTATTGCTATTACTATTACTATTACTATTACTTTAGCCTTCAGTTGCGTGTTGATGCCTGCTAAAATCCTGCTGCCGGACAGAGCAGTCCCAGAGGCCGGAGCCTCCCATCTGCCCACAGCCATGTGCTGCCAAGATCCAAGAAAGCTGATTTAGCCTTTTGCTGACTTTTTAGCCCCTTTATCCTCCTGGCTTTCCGAGATTTACACCACTGCTGTTTGCCAATGTCATGAATTTAAAAACTGCCTTAGTTTTAAGTGCCTATTCTGCTGTGCAGCTGGGTTGTGGGTCACGCTGGTGGGGGGATGGAAATCCCATTTAATCATGGGGTGTTAAGTTAGTGACAACAAATGGCTGTGTAACAACAGGCCTAGGGATTGTGCTTTATTACCCCACATATTTCCCCTCTTCATTGTGAGTTTTCCTGGTTAAAATCAAATTTCCCCTTTAATTTTCTCTGACGTGCACTTGAGTACAACACTGAAAATTCTTCCTGACTTCTTTCTGCTGCTTTAAGGTGAACTTTTTTGCTTTGGCTCATTTCCAGAGCTCTCTTTCAGCTGAGATTTGCTTCCTCACCTTCTTTCTGGGAATTCTTGATGAGTAGATGAGAGGGGCATTAAATAGATTTAGTGAAAAATGACCGTCACCAGCGTGGATGACTTTCCTCTAATTAAAAATTGAAACGGAAATGAATGAGCTTCTCTTGAGGCCGTGCAGGAGCTGGTGCTAAGCCCAGCTCTATATTCATCAGTGATGTGGGAAGTCCAGTATATGAAAGAATATCCCAGAAACTTCAGTACCTTGGAGGATGCCAATAAAAGGGAAGAGAGATTTTCTAGTGGCAGCATATTGATGTGGCCTAGATTTAAATCTGTTGGCCTAGAGCTAAGAGTCAGAGCTGAACTTCGTAGAATCACAGAGTGGTTTGGGTGGGAAGAGACCTTAAAACTCGTCCAGTTCCACCTTCCATGGGCAGGGACACCTTCCATTATCCCAGGTTGCTCCAAGCTCCCTCCAGCCTGGCCTTGGACGCTTCCAGGGATCCAGGGGCAGCCACAGCTTCTCTGGGCACCCTGTGCCAGGGCCTCACCACCCTCACAGGGAAGAATTTCTGCCAGCAGGTTCCCAACAGATCCTAACTCCAGCATCTTTGCTTTGATGTACGGTGTAGTCTTTTCCAGCGTTGACCAGAAATTCCCTCGTACGCAGCCAGCCAGTTAATTGTAACCAGCACAAGCGCGTTCCCTTTAAACTTTCCCATGCAATGAATCAAAATTTTCCAGCAGGAAATGAAAGCAAAACACTTCATCTAAAAATTCCTCATCAGCTCTAGTCACTAGAGCAGAACAATGGCGATTACACTCAGTTATGCAGTACAAATTCCCAGCACTGCTGTGTCCCGGGATCACAGCGAGGCGGGCAGGGAGAGCAGGGGAACGTCAACACCTCTGGCTTGGATGTGAGGAGAGGAGGCCTTGCGGGTGGGAAAAACAGGGATCCAGGTCCAGGGCTGAGGAGGTTGTGTGGTCTGGAGCAACCCTACGCAACCCTAATGAAGAGCAGAGTGCCTGGAGAAAGCTGTGTGTCCACATCTAATGGGTCCCATCACCTTCTCAGGTGACACCCCAGAGGTTGTTCTTTTGAGAGAGGACAATTGCTTTTAAATGGAACGATGTCCTAGGTGAGTAATGGGTCATTTTGATTGCGTTGCCTGACTCAGTGATTGTTCTCTTGTAGGAATGGCAGAGCTTCACCCTCACAGCAGCGATGAGAGAGACTGACGGTGCTCCGAGTCCCTTCTGGCTCCTTCTGCACAATGGCTGCTGCCTCTGCATATTCATTGGATGGTAATGCGGGATGTTGGGAGCAGCGGTAGAGTTTGGCTCGGTCCCACTGTGTTTTTCTTCTGCCGGTTGCGACTTTGAATCGCCATGACAACGCTGTGACACTTCCAGCAAAGGCTGCCCGTGGACCAAGGGTGGGCTGGGGGTGGGCGAGAAGGTCAATGATTGAGTCTAACGGGATCAGAAGTTGCACCTGCAGCAAAAAGACCGTGGAAGAGCCGCCGGCACGGCAAGAAGATGAAATTCCCCTTCCATTGGCTTCTCGTTAAGGAGGCACAATAACATTTCCTTTCGAGAGACTCGCTATAAAAACTCTTTTGGTTATGGCTACTGATCCAACGTGATTGTGCGCGCGGCGACTTTGGAACTCATGACTGGCTATACGATGTTGCGCAATGGGGGAGTGGGGAACGGAGGCCAGCCGTGGGTGTTGAGGTGGTCCAGTCGGATCCGGCTCACCTGGCTTAGCTTCACCCTCTTCATCATCCTCGTTTTCTTCCCCCTCATTGCCCACTACTACCTGACCACCATCGACGACGCGGACGATGCCGGCAAGCGCATCTTCGGCCCCCGCACCGGCAACGAGCTGTGCGAGGTGAAGCACGTGCAGGACCTGTGCCGCATCCGCGAGTCGGTCAGCGAGGAGCTGCTCCAGCTCGAGGCCAAGCGGCAGGAGCTCAACAGCGAGATCGCCAAGCTCAACTTGAAGATCGAGGCCTGCAAGAAGAGCATTGAAAATGCCAAGCAGGACCTGCTGCAGCTGAAGAACGTCATCAGTCAGACTGAGCATTCCTACAAAGAGCTGATGGCTCAGAACCAGCCCAAGCTCTCCTTGCCCATCCGGCTGCTGCCAGACAAGGATGACGCGACCTTCCCCCTGCCGAAATCCAACAGGAACTGCAGACTGCACAACTGCTTTGACTACTCACGCTGCCCACTGACGTCTGGCTTTCCAGTCTATGTCTACAACAGTGACGATTACCCTTTTGGTAGTTCCTTAGACCCTTTAATTAAACAGGCCTTTGAGGCAACGGTCAGAACTAATGTTTATGTTACTGAAAATGCAAATATTGCTTGTGTGTATATAATTTTAGTGGGGGAAATGCAAGAGCCCGTAATGCCAAAACCTACTGAACTAGAGCAACAGTTGCACTCTTTGCCATATTGGAGGACTGATGGACACAACCATCTCATCATCAATCTATCGAGGAAGTCGGAAACTCAGAACTTCATTTACAACATCAGCACGGGGCGCGCCATGATCGCCCAGTCCACCTTTTACGACGCCCAGTATCGACCGGGGTTTGACATCGTGGTATCGCCTCTGGTCCACGCCATGTCCGAGCCCAACTTCCTAGAAATCCCACCTCAGGTGCCGGTCAAGCGTAAGTACCTGTTCAGTTTCCAGGGGGAGAAGATCGAGTCTCTCCGATCCAGCTTGCAGGAGGTTCGCTCTTTCGAAGAGGAGATCGAAGGCAACGCCCCGGCCGACTATGACGACCGGATCATCACCACCTTGAAGGCTGTTCAGGACAGCAAGCTGGACTTTGTTCTGGTGGAGTTCACGTGTAAGAACCAGCCTAAGGCGAGTCTGCCCACTGAGTGGGCTCTGTGTGGAGAAAGGGACGACAGACTAGAGCTACTGAAGCTTTCTACTTTTGCACTGATCATCACCCCCGGGGACACCCATTTAGTGATCTCCGCCGGGTGTACCATGAGACTGTTTGAGGCTCTGGAAGTCGGGGCCATCCCGGTGGTTCTCGGAGAGCAAGTTCAGCTACCCTACAATGATGTGATCCGGTGGAACGAGGCAGCCTTAATTATACCAAAGCCACGTATCACAGAAGTGCACTTCCTTCTGAGAAGCATTTCTGACAACGATCTCCTTGCCATGAGGAGGCAGGGCCGCTTCTTGTGGGAGACCTACTTCTCCACCTCCGACAACGTCTTCAGCACAGTCTTAGCTATCATAAGGACTCGAATCCAAATCCCGGCTGCTCCTATCCGAGAAGAACCCGCCGTGGAGATCCCCCACCGGTCTGGCAAAGCTGCTGGTACAGACCCCAATATGGCAGACAACGGTGACCTGGACTTGGGGCCTGTGGAAACAGAACCACCCTACTCATCTCCCAAATATCTCCGCAATTTCACCCTCACCGCAATGGATATCTACAGGAATTGGAATTCTGCTCCGGGGCCTTTCCACCTTTTCCCCTACACTCCCTTTGACCCCGTTTTACCATCAGAAGCAAAATTTTTGGGGTCTGGGACTGGATTCCGACCAATTGGCGGAGGAGCGGGTGGCTCTGGGAAGGAGTTTCAGGCTGCTTTGGGTGGCAACGTCCCGCGGGAGCAGTTCACGGTGGTGATGTTGACTTACGAGCGGGAGGAAGTGTTGATGAACTCCCTAGAAAGGCTCAATGGTCTCCCCTACTTAAATAAAGTTGTGGTGGTGTGGAACTCTCCCAAGCTTCCCTCCGAGGATCTCTTGTGGCCAGACATTGGCGTCCCAATCATGGTAAGACAGATGTAGCTACAGTGGGCTTGTTCGTGGTGGGGTTTGTGTGTTGGAGTTGGCTGTGTCAGCTCAGCTGCAGTCCTGGGGGATGGTTGGAGGTGTCTGTACCTTATCTGGATACTTTTATCAGCGGACAAAAACAAGAGGTGCCAGTTTTTAGCACTCATGGAATACGAATGGCTTTTGTGGAGCCTAATATGAATTTTGATGCTTAAAGCTAAAGACTGTTGCTCGTTGGAAATCTTTGCTTAGGCTCTTTAAGTGCCTCCCTGTGAGGACAGTTGACACCTTATAAATAACTAGGTAGTAACTGTTTCTGCAGTTTGCCAGATGAATTTTTAATTAAAACAAAAAAAGGGACCCACTGAATTCGTGTCCTCAAAGACCTCAAAACTCATCTCTCACTTTATATTACAAGGGGTGGCAGAGAAGGAATTGCAAGCCAAGGCTGATGTGACCGTGAGAGCTTCCATGCTCCCGAGGTTTTAGCTGGATTTTGCATATATTTGGGTTGATTATTTTTTTCCCCAGCCAAACTAAAGAAATGACACCTTCAAAAGCCAACCTTCGTTTTCAGACCCGTAAAAATGTACTCATTTGGACATTGCTTGTAAGGAGTGAATTCTCCCTAAATCTTTATTTATTTTAGGACTTCTCTGTCATCCCAGCCTAACTTTCTTCACTGGCCATTGTTAACAATCAATATTAAATATAAATCTCCCCTCTTAAAGAGAGCAAGGGCGCAGAGCCACTAACAAGAACTAACACCGTGTGGTCTGAATCTGGTTGTGTTTAGAGGACAAATGGAAGGATAATGCCTTACAAATTAGGGAAGGGGAAAATAAAAGAGGGAGATGGTACTTAAATACACAAACTGCGTGTGGTTTATGTGACAGGATGCTCCTGAGCTTAACAGCAATGCGAGCTTTATGCTGCATGCAAAGAGATTCATTGATTTAATATTTCGTTTTATTATTATTGTGATGAATAAATCCTTCTGCTCACATTTAAAAACCCTTATGGTCTGGGAACAATGAGGAGAGAAAATTGCTTGGATAATTGCGAAATAATCTTGCACATTAGTCCTTTTGAACCTCTGAATTCTACAAAATCTTTGCATTGTGTCTGCTGAAAAACCACGTCCTCCTTCGGAGCGGGGATTGTTCTCCTTGGAGTTGCTAATGGGCGTTATTTGTGAAAGAAAAATACGTTTCTGTTGATGGAAGATAATGGCTTTTGTACCTGGCTCTCATCTGCACATCTGTTGTGTTGGAGCCCCGCTGGTTTTTTGGGGACTTGACACACACGAGTTGCTTCGTGTCACCTTCGAGCCACGCGCTGGGGGGGATGCGCTGCCGGGAATTTTGGGAACCGTGTGGTTGCAGAGGAGGGAATTGTCGTGTGCCCGCTTTGGGACGGTGGATGGTGACACTGCGCTCGTGGCCAAGCGCCAGGGAGTGGCTGGATCACGGAGAGCTTCTGCTGGGTCCTTTCTGAAGGGGCGTGTCGGTCTGATAACAGCTCTGCTTTCTTCCCATTTTTCTAAATCCCAGTTTTTAAAAGAGCCCAAATCTCCTGGGATCTCTCGCAGGAGGATTAACCCTGAGCAGCCTCCAGGCATCCATCCCACTGACCTGCCTGTTGCTAAGCCCAGACTGGGTGTTCAATCCCACTGGGAGTTTGTACCATTCATCTGCATGGATGGTTTGGTGTGGCAATGATGGAAAACTTCCCTGGGCTTCATCAGACAGTGACAAATCCTAAGGTCTGCTCTGGAAAAGGATGACAAGAACCTTGGGAGCAGAGGTGAGGCTCTGTTTGAGCCTTGTTGGCTGAGATGTGGGGTGTGCTGGCCAGGGGAAGAGGCGAGTGAGGATGTGGGATTGGCAGGGGACACAAGTCAGTATTTGCTGGTGTCAGAAGGAACTGAGGAGCTGTGATTCTGATTTCCTTATGGGGAAAAAAAGGTCTTTTGATGGGGAATATCCAGTTCTCTCAGATCTGGAAGTGGTGCTGGATCTCTGTGTAACAAATATGTTCCCAGTAACTTGGGGATGCAAGGAATTGCTCTGTGTTCAGGTCCCAGAGCACAGAGCTTTGCGGGGCAGCTTGAGGGGAGAAGAGAAGGGGATGAGGGTGGATTTGGGTTGTGATTGAAGTGAGTCCGGGCACCATCTGACTCTGAGGAGCAGCACAGCAGCAGCATATGTGTGCCAGCATGATCCAGGATCAAAGCACCTGAAGCCAGGAGGTTATTGAAGAAAATCCATGACCAGGACATGGGTCTGTTGCAGTGAGTCCAGAAGAAGCCACGGAGCTGGTCCAAGGGCTGAAGTCCCTCTGCTCTGGAGCCAGGCTGGGAGAGCTGGGGGTGTTCACCTGGAAAAGAGAAGGATCCAGGGAGACCTCAGAGCCCCTTCCAGGGCCTAAAGGGGCTCCAGGAGAGCTGGAGAGGGACTTGGGACAAGGGATGGAGGGACAGGACACAGGGAATGGCTTCCCACTGCCAGAGGGCAGGGAGAGATGGGATATGGGGAAGGAATTGTTGGCTGTGAGGGTGGGGAGGCCCTGGCACAGGGTGCCCAGAGAAGCTGTGGCTGCCCCTGGATCCCTGGTAGTGCCCAAGGCCAGGTTGGAGGGGGCTTGGATCAACCTGGGCTAGTGGGAGGTGTCCCTGCCCATGGCAGGGGGTGGCACTGGATGAGCTTTCAGGTCCCTCCCAACCCAAACCATTTAATCATTTTATGTAAATCACAGGCTAATGAGACAAAGCAACGTGTGTAGCATGTCCAAGGCTTAAAGAGCCTTTGGAAGCAAAATAAGAGTCCTAAACCCCACCAGGGGCTGCTGGTGGCAAGAGATGTGTGGCTCTGGGCTAGCAGAATTCCCCGAAGGAGAGCTGGACTTCCATGTGTTGACCTTATTTATTGACGAGTTCCTTGAAACGTCGTTTGCAAACTGTGCTGCTTGGCTGTGATTTGGGGGTTGTCCTCCCAAGCAGATCTCTTTTCCCTGGTGGGCTGGGAATTAATCAAGAGCCAAGCTCAAAGCTGCATTGGATCTTTGAATCTTTCATGGATAACGAGATAAACAGGGCTACAGAATATATTTGATTTTTAAAAAACTTTGACTTAAATATAGATGGCATAATTTACTAAAACATCAGTAAGATTCCTAAGCTGCACAGGAGTCTGATCAAATATTCTGTCCCTGTCCCCAGCCTGAAGTGAGTAGGTGGAAATCCAACGTAATGTGAAGTTGTTTGTAGTCACTCAGGGCTGCCCCTGGAACAGATGTAGGTACTTTACCCTCACATTTAAAGCTGTAAAAACTTTTCCCGTCTCTAATCAGTATTGCAGCAAAACCCAAAGGCTGGGAGTGAGAAGTCTTGTTTGTGCAAGCTCAAAACCTCACTTTCCCCAAGTGTTTGTCTCTCTAGCACTGCCTTAGGAGAACTTCCCGGGACAGGAGGAGTGGGACTGTTCCGGCTCCAGCAGCCGCATTACAGCCACTGCTGAATTTCTCCCTTCGTTGCCCAGGGAAGCTGTGGCTGCCCCATCCCTGGAAATGTTCCAGGCCGGGTTGGACGGGGTTTGGAGCAGCCTAGGATGGTGGAAGGTGTCCCTGCCCTTCGCAGGGGGTGGCACTGGGTGAGCTTTCAGGTCTCTTCCAGCCCAAACCATTCAGTGATTCTGTGATTTGGGGCTAAAGCTTATCCAGCCCAAACCAGTATTTTCACAACCTCTGCTCGCATGCTAAGAAGTGACAGCCAGAACTTCCAGCTCCTCTCCCTCTGCTGGCTGTGTGAGGGCCCTCAGTGGCAGAGCTGTGGCTGGAAAAGCCCTGCAGCAGTTTGGTTTCTCCTCCTGCTCGGGGCTGAGGTGGGCCGTGAGTGCTGGAGGCATCTCTGAGCACTTAGGCTGGGTTCAGTGCCAGCTCCTGTGGCTGCCAGCAGTGACTAATCCCTTCCTCCAGCTTTGTTCCACAATAAGTCGCTGCCTTTGATCCCTGCAGCCACTTCCAGTGGCGTAACCTTTGCTGCTGGCCTGGTGGCTGGCTGAGAGGGCTCATTCCATTTAGCTACTTGTTTAAAAAGGAATCATCTGTGGAAAATGGCTAATCCGGAAGCGCTGCCGGGTCTGCGGACCTGTTTGGCTGCACATGGCTCCCTTGACATGGCTTTTATTAATCAGGAGCAGGCTGGGCAGGGAATGCTGTCCTGACTTTCCCTGCTGCTTGGGCTGTGGCTGTGTGCATGTGCTGTGCTGAGCTGGCTCTGAAGCTCAGATGCCTGAGGTTTGCACGTCCTTTCCAGCAGAAGGACTCGAAGAGTCTCTGATATCTCCGTTTTAAGGAGCACAGCAGGATCTGTAGGTGATGCTTCTGGCCAAGAGGAGGAGGACAGAACCTGGTCAGGGTGGTGGCTGTGGTGGCACCATGAGCTTCTCTGCTTGTCCTTCAGCAAGCACGTGGATCCTCAAGCTTGATTTTCTGATAAGAGCAGCACCAACCTTCCAAACTAACCAGCAGCTTGAGATAAGCTGCAGCGGTGTGTGTGATCCAGGGTGAGATCATCGCGCTGACCAGGAGTTAAAAAGAGAATAAAACCTCCATGCTGATCAACACCACCACTTCAGTCAATCCTTTTCCTTCCTGGGAGCTTTGCCTAAATACCAGCTCAGGGTGTGGTTCAGCTCGGTAATTCAGCATTTACCAAAGCCTTCCTTGGTGCTGTGACTTTTCTGGGCCAACTCACCTGCAGAAGCTCTTTGGTGAGTCCCTGCTTTTCCCTGCCCTACTGTCACTCACAGCTCTTGTGTTCCAAATCAGAAGAAACCCGACTTTGCTTTGAGGTCCTGCATTGCATATGGGAGCGAGGGGCTCCAAGTTCACTCCCAGAAGGAACAATTCACACGAAATCAGCTGAGAAAATCCCTGTGTTTCTTAGCACTGAGTCACTTCACACGGGAGATTGGCCCCATCCCTGGCTTGAACAGGCCGTATTCAGTGCACCGGCGTTACCAGCAGTGTATGCCAGGTTTGTGAGCTCAGTTTCTTCACGAGAGCAGTTTTAGAAGGAAGGGAGATGTTCCACAGAAGTGCCTGGGCAGGGAGATGTTCCAGAGAAGTGCCTGGGCCGAGAGATGTTCCACAGAAGCGCCTGGGCCGGGAGATGTTCCACAGAAGTGCCTGGGCAGGGAGATGTTCCACAGAAGTGCCTGGGCGCTGCTGCCGGTTTCGCAGCACCACCTGCTGCCGGCGGAGCCGGTGCTGCTGGGGAGGCAGCTGGGTTCTGAAATCCCTGCGAGGTTTGCCACCTCCATATGTATTTTTCCTGTTGTGTAGCAGCAGAGGAAGGAACAAATTTGCTGCTTAGTTTACCTGCGAATCCTAAAATCCAGATGCTTGTCACTGCGGGGCCTGAGCAAAGGTGCAGCGATGCGTGAACGTGGGATGATAATGGAACAAGCAGTGCCGACTCCTCGGAATTTGCACTCGGAATATTAACTCCAGCACCCTCACAATCCTCGCTAGACCCAGCCCTTCATTCTCCCCCGTGCCGCATGCTGGTTTGTGATGGCTTTTCCACGGATAAAACCTTACTGTAGCCTCAGCTCTCTGAATTCCCTTGGCTCAGGATGCAGCTGATGGGGTCGGTGACCAGAAAGAAGCGTATTTGGGGCATTGGAAAGGAAAATCAAGAGAGGGAACCGTCCTTGCACGCTGCTGGAGACATGATTGGGTGGGTTTTGTCGCATGTGAAAGCCTGCAGATGTCCCAGGGGCCAGTCCCCCGTGCTGAAGCCGTTAAACGAAAGCTGCCTGGGCGTCTCAAACGCTCCCCGTTTGGAACAGGCTCTGTCAGAACTGCTGGGGGACAAAAGCAGCACGACAGGACTTGGCGCTGCAGGCAGTGCAGCAGCAAAACCCACTTTGTTTTTCCAGGGCTGCATTCCTGCTACTTTTAGGGTTTTATTGTGACCTGTTGAAATACCGACAGAATACCAAATGTCCCCAAATTATTCTGTACACTGGAACGAGCATGGGGGGGAATGGAGGGTGTGGATGCATTTCCTCTCTTTTTTCCTTTTATTTTCACCCACTTTTCATCCCTTTCATCCTCTGTGACTTTGTTATGATGGAGCTGAGTGCTGACATCCACTTCACTGCAAGCGACGCCCTTCTTCCCATCAAGTCCCAGAGCCTGGATATCTGCATTTCCTTTCTTCCCAGGCTTTTATCTGTCCTGGTGGAGTAGTTCTGCTGTGCAAAGCCATTTGATTGTGCATTCTGCACAGGCTGCCTTATTTGTGAAGGCAGCTCTGTCTCCCGGAGAGGCCATAACTTGGTGCTGTGCCACAAGACACGGATGCATCCCCTGGCACAGGAGGGAAGGAGCGAGCTGGACTCGCCGAGGTCAGGAATCGGGATATGAAAGAGATGGGACAAAAGAAAATCTGTGTTTGCTGGGACAGGAGGGACCTCGCGGGGCATTGGGACATCAAAGAGGCAGCTGCGAGGGACACGAGAAGGTTACAAAGAGGAAGGTACCTCTTGGATTTGAGGTTAGAGAAAGAGGTGAGAAGCAAGAGAGAGGTTTTAATCACTGCTTGTTGCTGCGTGCCTGATGTAGCTCCCAGATGCCTCCCCAAGCTCTGTGGATCGATCAGCAGAGACATTGCAGCTCTCAACGAGAAGGTGATGATTTACTCCCAAGTTTTGGGCTGGGCTGGCAGCAGCAGCCACCCCCTGGACAGTCTCCTGCCCCTTTTCCCCACAGTCCCTTCCCTGTGTCTGGTGAGGAAGCAGGTGCTGCTCTCCCTTATCAAACTCATGGATGCTTGTTTTCCATTTTCTTCAAATCAAAGTGTGCTTAGTGATAAAGCCTGACGGGTCTCCCTGCCCTGCTGGGCATATGGAGCACTCCCCTCTCCAAAAAGGAGCACCTGGCTCCTTCCTGGACTTCTGGAAAAGGTTCATCTCCTGTGAGAAGCCATTGACAACAGGTGATGGAGTAGCTGGATTCAGAACCAAGGGCTGCGCTTCGTTTTCCTCTTGTCCTGTCTCCAGAATCCCTGGAATCAGTTGTTTCACTACAAGCACCCAGAAGGGATGGAGCTTTTTCTCCTGATGACAGTGAGGGGATGTCATTTTCGAGTCTGTGAGAAAATCAGGGGGAAAAGCTGTAGTTCTTCGACACTTCCATTTATTTAAAGCCTTCAGTTAATCAATGAAAATCTGTGTTAGCCCTGTTAAGAAAGGTGATGATTCTTTTCCTTCTCCTGAAATTGGCTAAAGGACCGTCAGCAAGGAGCTGAGGGCACTAGAGGGAAACCGAGGCACAGAGAAAGCCACACCTGGTCACTAAAACATCCAGTTGTGTGTCTCCATATAAGCTCACAGAAGTGCTGTTTTCACCTATTCCCAGATTTTCTGACAGCAGAAAGATGGGAAACCTGGTGGAACTTCTGTCTTCCCTGGTAACACTTTCAGATCCAAATAGTTCAGCAAAGTCTTCAGCTTCCTGAATACTCATTTGAACTGAACTCTGAGGGCTTTGAGCTTTGTGGAGGGAAGAGAAACGGGCTTTGTTCTTGTGCCGGTTTGGCCAAAATCTAGTAATATAGCCCCTGAGAAAAAACCAGGTTGCAACCACCCTTCCCCCCCACAGGGTTCGGGAAAAAAGAAATTTTTCCTCGAAGGAAAGTGAAAGAGATAAAAACTATTTATTTTAACAAACACACAGGAAAAGGATAATAATGCTGAATAATGAATTAAAACCCCCGCTATAGAGAGAAACCTGGGAAGATTTGAGAGTCCTTCTGTAGGTGTGGTCTCTCTCCTCCTCGGAGCTGGTCGGTGAGGGCGTGGGCCCACCCCCGGGCCTCGGGGAGAAAATTCTCCTGATGTGTTCTGATGTTGTTGAAACAGTTAAGAAGAGAAGAAGGGTAAAAAACCAAAGTCCCAGGAAACAAAATTCAGCTCTCCGTCTCACGCCAAGAGGGGAAAAAAAACCAGCTGGCTGAAGAAAAAGCAAGCAGGGTGCTCCCTTCGTGCCTTCCCCAGTCAGAAGAAAAACACACTGAGGAGTATATCTCTGTGTCCTTGAGAAGCTGCTTTGGAAAGTTCATCTGGGTTTTTTTTTTTTTTTCCAGCTCAGTTTAAAGGCACAGAAAAGGCACACTACTACTTTTTGGGCATAGAGCATGATAGGGGATACACATGATAGCGTCACCCCAAGACAGTTCTCGACATTGAAAGCGTTTGGGGCAGGGAAGTTCCGTTTCCAACCTGGATGTGGAAGGGCCCATTGTGGCTTTGATTTCTGAGCTCTGGTTGAGCTCAGGCTCTGGTGGGAGCCCGGCTTATCTCTGTGACAAGGGACAGCCCCATCTTGGACTGTGACAGAAGAGAGCTCAGAGGGAATAAGAAAAGCTTCAAAACAACCATGAACTGGAGAATTCTTTCCAACAGGGCTCATTTCCCTCTTGCTCTGAAAGCAGGTGACAAAGCAAATTGGTTTCAAAACACTGGCATTAATTAGGCTGATTTTATCGGAAATTTATAAAAGGAATTGTTTTGAATTGTGACTCATTTATGGGATCTCTGTAATTTCTAACACATGCTGGTCCTCGATTCCCAACCCGTCCTGTGGCTTGTGGGAGGTGGTTCTGGGAGTCTGGATTCATCCCAACTGTGTGTTTGGCAGTAATGCATTGACTGCCTCTTGATGGAAGCATTTTCTCCTCCTGGATTTTGTTGAAGCGAGTGTTAAAAGCCTTGGGATAAATGAAGCTTTGAAGGACATGATGTTGCCCGTGGCTTGGGCGTGGGGATGGTTCCCTGCTCCTCTGGGTGGAAGAACGGTGGGCTGGTGTAAAGTAGGATTTAGCCAAGGATTCCAGAAATTAGGATCCAAAAATTGAAATCTACAAATTCCTCAGAAACCCATCTGGGGCTCATATCCAGATCTGTCACTGGCTGGCTCTGCCACCCGGAGGGAAAATTGTGTGTTTGGGGAAGATGCCTCTCCCTTTATTTGGCCACATTCAGGAGGACATCCCAACCCTGTCCTCTGCTCTTGGAGCTGATGGAAATTGCAGTTCCCAGTGAGCTGTGCTCCTGGAACAGCGAGGGATAAAATGCCCATTTGGGGATCGTGGTGTGGGTGCTGGGACAGTTCTTTTCTTCTGACATTCCATGAAGGAGCTCTCATCCCTCCGTAATGGATTTGAGGGCAGGCGTGCTGGCAGCAGGCTGTCATCATTTCACCCAGAACTTCCCCAGTGAGATCTCAGCCTTCTCATCTCAGAAGCCCCCGGAAGGCTTCCGGTTTGGAATAAACCTGGAAGCTAAAAGTGAGTTTATGTGCCTGAGTGCTTTATGGTTGCTGCTCCCAGCCACATAAACATTAATAAATCCACTGTCCTCTTCCCATCAAAACAGTAACCTGCCTGCAAACTTGATGGCTTCTTGGCTCTCCTTGTATCCGAGTTTGTATTCCGGGTTTTTTAGTAGCTGCTCAGTGAGTTACTGTCTGACTCCAATTCCCTCCTCCCTTTGTTGGGCTGAGATGTTCAGTGGATGCCCTCGGATACAAACGTTTGCACCGAAGCTCTTGTAGGATGGGTCAGAGCAGCTTTTAAATGCTGACAAGGTCTCCGAGCATCCTCGGGTGTAATGTATTCCAGAGAGTGAGATGCACCCGTGTGAACAAATCTACAAATAATGGCACCTGCCCTGCCGGGAGTTTTGTTTTCCTGCCGTAGTGGAAATCCTGTCTGACAGATCCCGAGGAGGAACCTGCTGAAGAAGTAATTGCACAACAATACAGAGGATTTGCCCTGACGAAAGCCTCTGGTAATTAAAGCAGCCGGGCTATCAGCCAAAGAGCAAAGTGTGGAAAGATAAGCTCTGCCTCACTTAGCGAGCAGAAAGGAGGTATTTCTAATAATCCCCTGGGATCACAGCCCGTGGATTTCCAGCACCTTCCTCTTCTCTGCCTCTCCGTTGTGCGTTTCTGTGTCTCCAGGATGCTGCTGTGTTTCCTCCCGTGCCGTGACCTGGTGCTGCACGGCTCTGATGCCTCGGCAAGGGGAGGAGACCTCAGGAATGCTCCGGAGCCGCCTCCTGACTCTTCCATCTCCTGTCTCCCAGATGAGATGTGACAGCCCTTCTCAGATCCACCCCTCAGCTCCCAGTCCCTCTGCTGCCAGACCTCTCGGCACGGAGCCGGGGACCGGCGACGTGCCTTTTCCAAGGAAACTGGAAGTGCAGGAATTAGCTGGTGATGGGCTGAGGGAGATCTGGGCTTTCATACCTTGGAAGTTTTGGGGTTTTGCTTGTTTATTGAAATGAGGTCAGGGAGTTGCAGTCTGTGAGCGGTTCTTGGGCTCTTGTGTGGCTGTTCCGGGCTCTCGTTTGGCTCTTCCAAGGATAACAAGGAGCTCGTGCCTGGCCTGACACATCTCTGAGTGCTCCCCTGAGAGCACAGCTGGGAAGGTCAAGCAGGCAGGGAAGCTGAGTATTTTTGCCAAAACAAGGCCAGGCTTTCCCAGTCAGTTCCTTGTGCAGCTCTGCCCTGCCTGGTGCAGTGCCGGCTTCCCTGCGAGTCCCAGAACAGCTCCAGGAGATGAGAGCCGGCTCAGAGCAGTGGTCACTCTAACCTGACTGCTCCTCAGGCTCTCTCTGCTCCAGGGATGGGCCAGGGTGCTGCAAGGATCTGCAGCTGGCTGAACCAAACTCCTGCTGAATCCCAGGGTCTGAGTTGGGTCAAATCTGGATCAGCAGAAGGGTGGGATCTGTTCCCAGGCTCACTGACAGTGCTCTCATCCCTTCCCGAGCTGTTGGTATTTACCAGTCTGGGAAGCTTTTGCTACCCACAGGTGGTTTGAATCCCTCATCCCTGAGCTGCAGGCAGTAACACTCCACCTTTTGGAAGGAGTTAAAAGCTGCTGCCTGCCCTCCTTCTGTCTCTTTGCGTGTTCTCTTGCTCAGCAGTGGTCCCAAAAGGCATCTCTGTGTTTTACCTAATATTAGCAAAGTGGGTTTGGTGCAGGCACTGTGAGGCAGGTGTCCCCGTTTCATCCGAACACGCTCCTGGGCCTTGTCTGGGGAGAGCTCAGCCAGCAGGGCTGGACGGAGACACGGAGCCAGACACAGGATGCTGGAGAGACGGCGAGGCCGTCGTGGGAAGCACCTTCCCCTTGGGTTGAGTTTTATAGTGCAAATAAAACTCATCAGGGATGGAAATGGGAGGGCTGATACCAGCCTGTTGCTTTTTCCTGTATTCAGAGATACAGAGCTGGGCTTCTCCAGCCTGGAATTCCTGGTTCTCTGCTTTATCCATCCAACACTTCTGTTTCACCACCTCACTGGTGCTGCGCTATCAGGCGTTGGGTGAAACTCGTCAGGTTTTGTGACTTTGAATCTAAAAGGGCGACATTCTTACTGGGTAGGACCAACCCTTGAAAATCCTCCTGCAGACTTTTTCCATCCCGAGATCTCTGAGTTCTTTGGAGGCATTCCTCAATGGAACAGCTGCCCTGTGAGATTAGGGAAGGGTGGATGGCACTGGTTTGTTAAAACGCCACCACATCGGCTTGGGATGCCCCAGGGGTATCATTATCCAGGGCTTTAGAAGGAAATCTGATTTATCCAGCAACCTTTTTGCTGTTAAAATTACCACTAAAGCAGCCAAGGGGTATTTGGAGAGGGAGAAAAGGCACAGAGGATGAAGGTCAAAGTTGACAAATAATAGTGTGCAGATGCCCTGCTTGTGCTGAATCCATGCGGGGACACTCCTGCTGCGTCCATCGCCTGCCCGGGGTGTTTCAGCTCTGGGATCTGGGACTGTTTCTAGGCTGGGCAGAATTCCATTGGAATTTTCAGGCCTTGAATACCAAGACAGGATTTGCCAGGTGAAAACAGGTTCATCCAGCTGCAGCTTGAGGGAGCATCGATAAAGAACCGTGACATCTGTCAGGACATCGCACGTGGCACGTGCTGGGCACTGCTGGGGCACCTCCAGTCCCGGGTTCAGTTTGGGTGCCTCGTGGCAAGAGAGACCCTGAGGGGCTGGAGCGTGTCCAGGGAAGGGAACGGAGCTGGGGAAGGGGCTGGAGCACCAGGAGAGGCTGAGGGAGCTGGGAAAGGGGCTCAGCCTGGAGAAAAGGAGGCTCAGGGGGAACCTTCTGGCTCTGCACAGCTCCCTGACAGGAGGGGGCAGCCGGGGGGGGGTCGGGCTCTGCTCCCAGGGAACAGGGACAGGATGAGAGGGAACGGCCTCGAGCTGTGCCAGGGGAGGTTCAGGTTGGATATTGGGAACAATTCCTTCCCTGAAAGGGTGGTCGGGCATTGGAAGGGCTGCCCAGGGCAGTGCTGGAGTCCCCATCCCTAGAATTGGTTTAAAAACATGTGGTGAACATGGGAGTGGGGGGTTAATGGTTGGACTTGATCACCTTAGGTCTCTCCAGCCTTGACGATTCTGTGATTCCATGATCACACCTTTGGGAATTGCCTATTCCACTGCAAAAAACCCCCACCAAACTAAAAATTTGGGTTGTCAGTCTCAAAACCCTCAAAAGAGCGAGCTCTTTCTTCTTCAAATGACTTTCCCTGGCTTCACAGCAAACAGCAGCTCGTAAATCTGGCTCCTGACCCCAGACCTGCCAGTGGAAGTTGGATCATGAGCTTTGCACTCCGCAGTTTTTCCCTGGGAGCTTTCATGGAGAGCACACAGAGGAATTTGGGGAAGTTGAGAAGGGAATGAGCTGCAGCAGTGGAGGTACTGGAACATGACAGCGTGTTATCCCAGGGACCTTCTTTGAGCCAAATAATTACACTTAATTGTAAAATAAATCTAATTGGACAACCAACTCCATGTGCATCTCTAATTGCACAGCCACTAACAGCAACACACAGAGAATAAAAATAAGTATCTGGATCCTTTTAATGTTAAAACGAGCATCCTTCTCCTCTCGTTTCGCTGGGAAGATGCGACAGCTGCTCCTGTATGAAAATGAATAAATAATCAGTTTTATTTGTATCTCAAGCTGTTTTCTCCTCTCGGAGATGAGCGACCCACTGATCTCAGCTGAGGAGTTTAAAGGGAGACCAAGTGGTTGCACGTTTTCTGTGCGTGGACACAGCATCAGTTTAAAAAAAAGCCTTTCCGTGGTATCTTCCTGTGTGGTTTTGTTCTCAGCGGGGGATAATTTATGCCGGGTTTTATGTTGCATTATTTAATTACGCGTATTTTAAAAATGCATCTGTTTTGCCAATTTATATTCAGCGTGCGCTGCCTTTGGATGGCTTTGGAGCTAAATACCCTTCTCATACCTCTGGAGATGAGTCTTAAAATAGTCTATAAATCCTTTTAATTCAGATTTTGAAAAGGCTTTAAGTCGGAGGTAGCAAAGCCGGAGGTTCAGGGCATAAAGGAGGGGCTGTAGCTGTTTCAAGGTGAAGAGGAGAGAGCAGGGAATAATTAATACACGAGCAAGGGGATAACGGTAACTTCCCGATCCATCTTTACAAGGGGAGATTAAAGGAAAAACAAGAAAGTGAAGAATTGCCAGGGGAAACCGCTGTAAAAACCAGGGACAGCTCCTCAGGGGATGCACGACTGAGGAAACATCCTGCTCCGAGCGTCTCAGGTTTGGGGTGGATGCTCAGATAAATGGATGCTTTTGGTGCCATCAAATCCAGCAACGGAGCAGATTCCAGAGGATTTCTGTGGCGTGGGTGAGGACTGATGTCCCCCTTGCCCACCCACAGCTCCATCCACACCAAGCGCATCCTGGGACTCATCCAGTCCTGGAACAAAGCTGGGAGACAACTGGGAGTGGCAAGGTTGGTTGGTGGGGAGAGACCTGTCACGAGAGCAGCACATCCCCTATGGCTGTGCCTGGGGTGCAGGAGGATCCCGGGATCGTGGCTCTCCCTCAGGATGGCTCTGGATGTGGTAACGGGGTTCCTTTAGGAGCTGAGCCATTCCCATTTATCAGTACCTCAGGATCTGAGCGTGTTAACCCCAGGATAACATCCAAATATCACTGTCTTAACAAACGCCTCAACGCTGCTTTTTGTGCATCTGTGATTTCGCCTCTGCGCCCCCAGGTTTTTAAACATTAATTATCCCAAACACGGCCGGAAGAACATCCATTTTTTTCTACAAAATGCCAGCCTGCTCAGATGTGGCAGCGTGTCTGGAAGGAGCTTTGACACCCCGCTCACACAGTGTCCAAGTGCAGGACAGCAATTCCCGCTGGATTTGCAGCTCATCGGGAGCTGTCACAAACGCCCCGGAGTCCCATGCTGTGCCAGCCTCACTTCCTCGAGTTTTTGAGTCTGTGTTGGGAGAAAGAGCGTGGCTGTGGGGAGGAAAGGCATCATCCCAGGGGCTTGGCTCTGGTGGAAATGCCATGCTGGCATCCCATCTCCTCCCTGCCCACGCAGCTCTGGCACCGTGCCGGGAGGAGCCTCGCGTTGCGTCGAGTGAGGGCAGATCATTTCATTTCTCATGAAATGAAGAACTCCTGGCTGAGCCAAGGGCCGGATCTGTGCTTTTGGCTTTGGAAAGCAGGAAGCTGGCCAGTAGGAGCTGGATGAATTTCTGTCCTCCGAGGGTTTTCTCGTGGCAGGAGGGAGAAGGTTCTGCGTGGGCAGGGCAGGACACCGGCGCCGCTGGGTGTGATGCTGCACTTGGAAGTCTTCAATAAGCACCACGGTGGTTGTCCTTGGTAGGGGCAGCCAAGCAGATTTGAGGTCTGGGCTGAGAGCCACGGGGATCCTGCCAGCCTCTGTGGAGCAGCTCAGCTTGCCCAGGAACAGGTAGGGATAAAACACCCAGAAAATCGAGTTAAAAATGCGGCCTTGGTCAGACTTGCGGGCTTTGCTCCAACGTCGTCTCACCGGGAACGGGCTGCAGAGATTTTGGGTGGCATCTGTGGGGATGGCAGCAGCTGCTTTGGCTTCTCCTTGGCACCTGTCCTGGCAGAGAGCTTGGCTGCTTGTCATGGAGCCAACGTGCCCGGGATCGACCTCTCCTTCCGTGAAATGAGAGGAGGTGACAGAGCTCAGAGACGTCAGGATCAAAGTCATCTTCAGCAAAGGGAACCTCAGGTGTGTAGTTTCCATATGGAGCCTTACCCAGTGCCAGAATTCCCGCTGTAGCCGGGATGTTGAGAGAATCACGGAATCATTCAGGTTGGAAAAGTCCTTCAGGGCTGTCGAGTCCAAGCTGTGCCCGATCCCCACCTTGTCCCCAGCCCGGAGCTCTGAGTGCCACCTCCAGTCCTTCCTTGGACATCTCCAGGGATGGGGGCTCCAAACCTCCCTGGGCAGCCCCTTCCAGTGCCCGGCCACCCTTTCCATGAAGAAATTCCTCCTGTTACCCAGCCCGAGGCCGTGTGCTTTGTCCCTGCCTGACATCCCACATTCGTTGCTTGGCTCAGTGCAAACTCATTCTGACAGCTTCACTTCCAAAAAATTCCACAGCTTCCAGGAGGATGCTCTTTGTTGGGACCAGGCAGAATTCTTCTCTTCCTCATGCCCATCTCTGGCTGCATTTGCAGAGCAGCAAGTGCCAGTCTGATCTCACACCTCGGCTGCAGAGGGAGCGGGAATGGAGTCGGCTGTGGTAATGAAGGATGGGATTTATCCTGTTTGTGGATCTGCACATCCTTCCCTCCTTCCAAGGAGCCTTGTCAATAATCCCAGCGCTTGTGCCCGAGGTGTAGAGGGAAGGGACCCTGGTGTGTCTCAGTCTGTGGGTCTCAAGTGCTGAGCCAGGCAACTTTCTTAATCAAAAGATAATTTGGATTTGGCCAAACTAGGAGTTGAAAATAAATGTATGTGACAGGGGGGCTTCAGGGATACTTGGAACTCATTGTTCCCTTTTCCTAGAGTTTGCCATCTCCCGGAGTCCTCCAGCAGAGCCCTCCCTGACCTCTGTTAAGCCTAGATTGGCTGATTTTTAATTGATTCCTTTCCCACATGTGCACGTGGGAGAGCTGGAGAAGCCTTGGCTTCCCGTGTGCTTTCTGCAGAGAGAAAGGAGGATGGGAAGCAACCTGCTCAGCTGGGAACGAGGATGTGGGATGTGGGCGGGATGAAGATCCTCAGCTCCCAGATGTGGCCGTCCTTGATGGGTGGGGACAGCAGTGGCACCTCTGGAGCCAAGGCCCAGGCCTGGGCTGGTCAGACTGGTCACCCACGGTCCGGGAGATCCTTTCTTTCCTGGAGAGGACCTGAATCCTGCCCGTTCCTCGGTGAAGCGAAGGGAGCACGTGGTGTCCCCACCCCACTCTGCTCTCTCCCCCCAGCCCGTTTGGGTAGAATTGCTCATCTTTGGGAAAGATGGAAATGGATCCTTTTCCTCACAGTTCATTCACTGTCTCCCCAAATCAGCCAGCTCTCCCCAGGGCATCCTTCAGGCTTTTTTTCCCCTCCCAGAGACCTGACACGAGCAGTGAGGCGCCAGGTTTCTTGCGGAGTTTGCTCTTTGCCCAGGAATCAATCCGGTTCTCTAAGCTGAGCTGTCAAAACTTCTCCACGGGCACGGACATTCCTCATGTTTTCACCATCAAATTACGTGTGACACTTCATTTAAAGCTGAAGGGTGAAGCCTCACTAGCGAGGAGATCGCTGGAAGATATTGATTTTGCTGCATTTTTTGTGTTTATGTATAAAAACCTATTTTAAAGTGTTGGTAAAAGGACATTATTGCCGGGCAGTCTCTAGATTTATGCTCTGGTTTAGTTTTCTCTCAGGTTTTCTAAGATCCATTTGTCCAGCGTGTCTGTGAACAACAAACACCGGGAGCAAATGGACTTCATGGAGCTGTGGGGTTTTGTGCTCCTTGAGTCAAACAAATCCCACGTCGTGGGACTGAGTCACCTTGAATTCATTTGCTAAAAAAAGAAGAAACTTTTAATGTGGTCTGTTGGGTGCTTGGAGGCATTTTAGGTGTCTCCAAACTTCGCAAACTGCTCAGGAGGTTCATGGTTTCGAGTTGTGGGCCACTTAGCTGATGGCAAAGTGTTTTAAAGGGAATTACTCCCAAACGAAAAGTCAAAAATGACCAAAATAAGGTGAGCAGGGCACAGTCTGGGGTGGTTTGGAGTGTGGAGGGGTTGGGCTTTGGTGCAGGTCCCACCACTGGTGCTCTGCTCGGTGTTTGGAGCCCTTGCTGTGAGGGAAGGGGGTCTTTCGGTGATGGGCTGGGATCTCTCTTGTTCTCTGGCTGATTTAATGTCTTCCTCACTGAATCTCCTTGGAAAGGAGAACTGCTGAGTCCCCGTTCTGCCAGAGCCTTTCAGCTTCGCTGAGGGAACGTCTTTCCTCGGGTTTTGACAGAGCTCTTGGCTCGAGACCATTCGGGAACAGAGTTGTGGCGAAATCGGTCGTTAAAATGATGGAAGGGCGGGAGAAGCAGCGCTGGGGGAGAGATTGAGAGCTCAGTGTCTGAAAGAGGACAGAGAGAGGTTGGTTATGGCACCTCTGGGCTCTTCTGGGGGTGAGGCCCACCCAGGGCAGCGGGTGGGAGCTGAAGGCAGATAATTCCCGAGGAGCAGCGTTGATGTCCGAGAGGGAACGTGGCAGAGGAAAGGGGGATTCTCCCACTCTCGCTGTCTCCGGGTGGAGTCAGGACACCTCCCTGGGGAGATGCTGCTCCCAGGGACAGCTCCACTGGCCTGGAGCACACGGGAGGTTAATGGAGGTGACTTGGAGAATTCCAGAATGGTTTGGGTGGGAAGGGACCTTGAAGCTCATCCCATTCCATCCCCTGCCGTGGGCAGGGACACCTCCCACTAGCCCAGGCTGCTCCAAGCCCCGTCCAGCCTGGCCTTGGACACTTCCAGGGATCCAGGGGCAGCCACAGCTGCTCTGGGCACCCTGTGCCAGGGCCTCCCCACCCTCCCAGGGAACAATTCCTTCCCAGTATCCCATCTCTCCCTGCCCTCTGGCAGTGGGAAGCCATTCCCTGTGTCCTGTCCCTCCAGCCCTTGTCCCAAGTCCCTCTCCAGCTCTCCTGGAGCCCCTTTAGGCCCTGGAAGGGGCTCTGAGGTCTCCCTGGACCCTTCTCTTCTCCAGGCTGCACTCACTCCAGCAGATCCACGTCCTTCCTGTGCTGAGGACCCCAGAGCTGAACATGGAGTGCAGAGTTGCCTCCTCCTGCTTCCCTCCTCGCCCCCCATTCCCACCGTGATTCCTGCATCCTCTTTTCCAGCCATTCCCAGGCAGAGAGGAAACCCCTGGGAGCTTCTGCTGGCTCTGGATGACCCTTCAGCCAAGCCCGGCACTGAGCCGAGTTTTGTGATGCTTCTCCACCTTGGGAAGGAGAAGGATCAGAAATTCCTGCGCCCACATTGTCCCTGCTTTTTCCTAATGGCACCACGGAGCTCCCGGGCTGGGAATGCTGCTGGCTCTGCTCTGGCCCTGCTTTTCCATAGCCCAGAGCTGCCCAGTTTGCTCACCTGCAGTAAACTGTCGGTGCTTTTGTTGGCTCTTCAGTGAAATATTCCACATGTTCCTGGCGAGAATTCCATCCCCCCGGAGCTCCCCACGGATGAAAGCTCCAAGGCTGGCTTTCCATGGGGATTGAATCATCCCAGCTGTCACGCAGATCCCGATACAAATATTTCCACTGTTAATGGTTTCAGCGTGGGCTTTTCTGTGGGATCAAATGTAATCTTATTTAATGGAGTTCTGCTGCCGTGACGCTTCGGTCTTCTCACCAGGCTGGGCTTAATTTTTAGATGGAGGTTGTTCAGAGCAGAGAAAGGGAAATGACTGGAGGGGTTGAATGGGGTGGGAAATGCGGGATGGACGGAGTGACTTTGGATCAGCCAGGGGAGGCTGAAAGGGTGAGAGCAGGGGAAAGGATCCAGCGCGGATGGGGCTGTCAGGAATGGTGTGGAACTCTCTCGGGGGAGGGTCAGGTTGGATTTTAGGAAAAGATTCTTCCCCAGAGGGTGTCAGGCACTGGAACAGCTCCCCAGGGGATGGTGACATTCCCAAGGCTGCCAGAGCTCCAGGACAACGCTCTCAGGGATGCTCAGGGTGGGATTGCTGGGGTGCCTGTGCAGGGACAGGAGCTGGACTGGATGATCCTGGTGTGTTCCTTCCATCTCCATGGTTCTATTCTATGATTCTTGGAAGAGGGAGAAATTCAGAAGGATTTTGCTCGTGTGTGGCTGGGGATGAGGGGAATTGCTGGAGCTGCTGCTGCGCTGAGCCGATGCTTCGTGGCTGGAAAGCGCTCCCCACCCCGGGGCCACCAGAGCTGGCACAGCCCCAGCCCCCAAACCCCACCCCTGGGCCCTGCAGCCCCGTAAATGTCACTCCCACCCCGCAGGTCGTCCGCACGGAGAAGAACAGCCTGAACAACCGCTTCCTGCCCTGGGACGAGATCGACACCGAGGCCATCCTGTCCATCGACGACGACGCCCACCTGCGCCACGACGAGATCATGTTCGGCTTTCGGTGAGCGCCCTCCCCGCGCGGCCCCGGGCGCAGACTGCTCCTCCCCGCAGCCGGGAGCTGCTCGGGGGCACAGTCAGGGCTGGCGCATCCCTCCCTGCCGCTTCCCAACTCCGTGTCGCGGAGAAACGCGCACCGATGGCGTGGGGAAGCTGATCCCAGGTTGTCCAGGAAACCTCGTTTCCCGCACTGCTTAACCCAGCTCTTCAGCTTTTGCCGTGCCCATAATGGTCCCCGAATGGTTTTGTGGCTTCCTAGGGCGGGCAGAGACTGGAAAACAAATCCCGGAGGCCGCTGCGCTCCGTCCGTGTGCCACAGGCAAGGCCGGGATGTTCGTGGCTGCCCCAGTGTGGTGGCTGCCACCCTCTGCTCCGTGTGACACCGGCGTGTGACGGTTCCTTGGGCATTTTCTCCTGCAGAGCAGGCACAGGCAGGCGTCACCCGGCCAAGGCAGGTGCGGGGTGCTCTCGCTCCCGCCCCCGTTCTGCTCCAGCATCCAGCTTTCCCTTGACTTTTCCCTGGCAAAAGCTTCCTGATCACGGGAATGAGGGGGCTCCTGCCGGGGGAGGTTTGTGCCAGCTGCTCCTGCAGCTCCTGCAGCAAACCTCCCTCCCTGCCAGGAACTGGGAGTGAGGGTGGCACCAGGAGCAGGGACTGCGATTCCCAGCTGGAGAACACCCGGCAGCTGCCTGGGGGTGGCAGACGGGGACCAAGACCTGCTTGGGAGGAGGATTAAAAGGCACAAAATGCCTGGAAACCCACCAGGCTCCCTCAGAGAGATGAGAAACGAGGTGTGAGAGGGATTAAAGTGCAGGAGGAGGCGTCAGGATTCCTGGCTTCCCTTCCCTGCCCCGTTCCAGGCTCTTTGTCTGAACTGGGCTGTTTTCTTCCCTTTTTTGGTCTCTGTTTTCCTTTGCCTGGCCAAGGTTTTGTTGATTAGCCCTGGAGAGCATCAAGTGAAGGTTGTAAGTGCCCCACGTTACTCTCCCTCAGATCCCTGCTTACAGACACCCTGTTCCCACAAAGCCTCCCTGTGTTAACACATTCCCAGGAATCGCTGGAGTCTTGGCACCGGAGCGAACCTCTGCCCACAACAGCTGTGCTTTGTGAAACTTTGCTCCGGGCTTTGATCCTTGGGGCCAAAAGCCTCATTTTTCCCTGTTTGCCACTCAGGAGGGAGTTGGAGGCAGCTCCCTGAGCACCCCCAGAACGATTCTCCAGAGAAATCCTGATTTTTGTGGCTGAGCTGGGAAGGAAAAGTGTCACGTTCGTAGGAAAGCGAAGATGTGGGAGAAGTGAAAGGGAAAGGTGGTTTCGACTTTCAGCTTTTCTAAACAATCACCCAGGATTGACAGAACTGCAGCAAACAAGTGCTGGGGGGAGCAGGGAGCCAGGGATGCTGCTGGTGGTGCTGATTCCTCGGGATTCATTACCAGGTTATCTTGGAGTTTCATTAATTGGAGCGGAGGATTGAACAACAAACACGTCTGTGCTCCGTAAGCGTGAGGAAAGCTCAGGGAACCTCGGTCTCCTCAGCTGCTCTCCTCCTGTAGCTCTCCAAGAACAGGCCTTGTGGGAAGAACTGGAATCCACATGAGCAAAAATACCCAAAAATGCCCCTTTCTGCCCAGTTCTGTGCATGGGAAGAAGGGAAAACCCTTCTGTGGGCACAGAGAGTTCTCTCTTGCAGTGCGGAGTCACAGCTTGGGCGCTGAGCAGCGGGGAGGTGGGACTGAACGATCCAAAGGAAGGCAGCACCCCTGCCTGTGGAAGCTGGATTTGTTTCTCGAGTTAGGCATTAGGCACTGACTTTTTCCTTCATTATTCCTGCCAGTGCTGCAGCTCTCCTGGGGGATTTCTCGGGAGGAGCGTGAGCTGCAGAGGAGAGCAGAATATTAAGCAATCCCACGCTCCCACGTGCAAACCTCAGGATTTCATTCCCGAGGCCGGACTGAGGGCACGTGCTGGGGTGAGGGAGGCACTCAGGGCCCTCGAGGCTTCTCCTGTACGGCCAGAGCCTGGGAAGCTGCAGGTTGGGATGAGGAGCTGGCAGGTTGGGATGAGGAGCTGGCAGTTTGGCAATCCAGGTCTTCCGTCGGGAGACGCCGGGGCCTTCAGCATCTCAGCAGCTTTTCACAGAATTTATGGAATCACAGAGTCCTGGAATGGTTTGGGTTGGGAGGGACCTTAAAGCTCAGCCAGTGCCACCCCTGCCATGGGCAGGGACACCTTCCACTATCTCAGGCTGCTCCAAGCCCCGTCCAACCTGGCCTTGAAGCTTTCCTTAAGGGAGGTCGATGTTATCTTGGCTTTACAGAGCTGTTGGGAGATGGAAAGTCCCAGGGATTCGGGGAAGAGGCCAGGAAATGTTGGGCTCCTCCCAGGCTGAGCCTGGGCTGCTCTGGCCTTGGTTTTCTTTCAAACCTCCAGGTACAGCCCTGACGAGCTACAAAATCCCTGATTTATGGATTAGGAACTTTCCCTGTGCACTCGGGTGTGCTCTGGGAGAGGAGCACATCTTAACACTTTTTCCTTTTGGGCATTCCCTGGATAAGCAGTGGCCAAACCCCTTCACGTACAGACCCCTCCAGCCCTTGCAGCCCCTCGGGACGGGCTCCCAGGTCTGTGTCTCACAGGCAGTTTTGTGTTTGCAGGGTGTGGAGGGAGGCCAGGGATCGCATCGTGGGCTTCCCGGGGCGCTACCACGCCTGGGACATCCCCCACCAGTCCTGGCTCTACAATTCCAACTACTCCTGCGAGCTCTCCATGGTGCTCACTGGTGCTGCCTTCTTCCACAAGGTGAGACATCCCCGGAGCTGCCCCTTCCTGCTCGCAGCCGCCCGAGGCTGCATCTCTGGGGGGTTGTGGGTTTTTAAGGACAAATGTGGGAGCTCCTTCTCCCTCACTTTCTCCAAGCTGAAACATGGTCAGAACCTGGTCCTGAGTGCACTGGGAAGGGTATCCAGTGGCTCTTCCTGCTGTGCTGACCCCACAGCAGCAGAGAGCAGGATCTGAGGGGGCTGGAACCCCCATTCCTCGATTTCTGAGGTTACAGGAGCTTGGGATTCAGGGAGGGTGGTGGCTGTGGGAGATTTGCTGCTGCTGTGGCCGCAGCTGATCTCGGTGCGGGATTAACTCGGTTACGGGGAATCTCTTCACTGGGATCCTTGAGTTTTGAGTCAGACACATCCCAAATGTCCCATGTGTTGCTATCACCTGGAGAACGCTGTGCCTCTCCCCGTTCCCAGTACTACGCGTACCTGTACTCCTACGTGATGCCCCAGGCCATCCGGGACATGGTGGACGAGTACATCAACTGCGAGGACATCGCCATGAACTTCCTGGTGTCCCACCTGACCAGGAAACCTCCCATAAAGGTAAAGCACCGGGAGCCAGGGGGTTGTCCCGGGGTTGGCACTGCTGGAGAAGCTGTGCCTGGGAAGTGAGTGGTGTGTCAGGGGCTGCTCTGCTCCGGGGAAATGCAGCTCTGGTGGGAAAGCTCAGCTTTTGGAATCAGCCAAATCCCTGCCACAGAGCAGGTGAGTGGAGGTTTGATATTGGAAGATTAAATCAGACTGAATTCTGTGTCTGGTGAAAGGTTCCCTGCCTATGGCAGAGATGATTTCTGCTCTGGAGCCAGGCTGGGAGAGCTGGGGGTGTTCGCCTGGAAAAGAGAAGGATCCAGGGAGACCTCAGAGCCCCTTCCAGGGCCTAAAGGGGCTCCAGGAGAGCTGGAGAGGGACTTGGGACAAGGGATGGAGGGACAGGACACAGGGAATGGCTTCCCACTGCCAGAGGGCAGGGATGGATGGGATATTGGGAAGGAATTGTTCCCTGTGAGGGTGGGGAGGCCCTGGGTGCCCAGAGAAGCTGTGGCTGCCCCTGGATCCCTGGAAGTGTCCAAGGCCAGGCTGGACGGGGTTGGAGCAACCTGGGCTAGTGGGAGGTGTCCCTGCCCATGGCAGGGGGTGGCACTGGATGGGCTTTGAGGTCCCTTCCATCCATCCTGGGATCCCATCCGTATCCGAGCCCCCCTCGCAGTGCCCCGGGCAGGGCCCTGTGGGCAGCGTGGCACTGACGCCTCTGTCCCTCCCTGGCAGGTGACCTCCCGCTGGACGTTCCGCTGCCCCGGCTGCCCCCAGGCGCTCTCCCACGACGATTCCCACTTCCACGAGCGGCACAAGTGCATCAACTTCTTCGTGAAAGTGTACGGGTACATGCCCCTGCTCTACACCCAGTTCCGCGTCGACTCGGTCCTCTTCAAGACCCGCCTGCCCCACGACAAGACCAAATGCTTCAAGTTCATCTAGAAACGGGAGCAGCCGGACGTTCCCAGCTCCCGGCTCCGGCCGGAGGCGGGAGAGGCCGGCACGGGGCTGGTTTGTTGGGCCGCTGGCTGCGGACTCTGGCCTCGCTCCCGCCGGCAAACGGGACGGCCTGGATTGGGACGGGCACTCCCCTCCTTCCCTGCGCTCTCCCAGCGGCTCACCAGGACAGGGAACGGGATCCCACGGCTCCTTGAGGACGCTCCCATGGATCGTACACTGAGGAATGGCTCGCTGGCCACTGGCTCTGCCCCTCCGCTAGCCAAGGGCAGCCGTTCTTTTTAATTATAATTATTGTTATTTAAATGAAAGTGTTTTAGATTTGCCGCGTGAGGCGCTTTTTTGTTTTCTTTTCTTTTCCCTACCCTCTCCCCACCTCATTTTCCCCTCTGGACCCTTCAGCCCACCCGAGGGGACCGTGGCAAGGCCAGGTTGGAGGTGTTTGGGTGCAGCATCAGGGCAGCTCCTGTCACTGCTGCTGTGCCCATCCTTCCTCCTGTGGCACAGCCCTTCCCACACACCAGATCCTGGCTTCTCTGGCCCTGTGGCTGCTACTGAGGCCTCTCAGGTGTCACCTGGTGAGGAGCCCTTTGCTCTGCTCTGCTCTGCTCCCCACCCTGAGCCCTCGGGCAGGGGTGAGGTTGGCCTGGATGGTCCTTCTGGGCTCCAGCTCCGGCACCGTTCCCGCGCCACGGCCCGGGGGGTTCAGTTGCTGCCGTCTCAGTGTCTTTTCCAACCTTGTCCTGCTAATCCTGTAAAGACAGGGAGCGTGTTTGGGGCTTGGGGAAGATCCACCTGCAGCACAGCCAGGGCTGGGGGTGCTCCAGGCTCCTGGAGGCTCGGACCCTTCTCCGTGCTCAGCCCAGCCTGGGTGTGCCGGAGCTGCGGTTCCCGCTCTGCCTCATCCCCATTCCAGAGCGCTCCGTACCCGCGTCGGGTTTGCCGTGGGCCTCAGCACAACTGCCTTAACCCCTGCCCCATCCTCACGCCCCAGCTTCGGGCCGTGTCCGAGGGTCAATCCCAGCAGGAGCTTCCCATCGTGTGACGGTGCCGGGATCGCGTTCACAGCGAGGGTTTGGAGCTGGTTCCTCTCCCCCGGAGCAAAACGCTGTTACACTGTGACCAGCCCAGCTCCGAGCTCAGCTGCTGCTCCATCCTGCTCCAGTCCCAGCTGGACAGGAGGGGAGCACAGGAGGGAAGGGCACAGCTTGGGATGTTCTCCCTCAGCACGTCCCAGATGTTTGCGAGCAGCCTGGAGAAGCTCTTGCTGGGTGGGCGGGAAGGTGACACTTGTGTGGTCACCTCGATGTCCCTGGCTGTCCTGGCCCAGCAGCCCGCAGCAGGGTGTCAGCCCTGGTGTGTGGGGGCAGGGATGGTCCAGCAGCAGCTCCTGGGCTCATTCCCAAGGTCAGCCCCGTCCATGCTCCTCCTGCACCATGTTCTGGGGCCTCTCCAAACTCCTCTCCCCAGGTTTTCCTATCGGCACTGACACTTCCTCCTTGGGAAGGGGAGGAAGGAGCAGCCTGTTCCCAGCAGAGCCCGTGGCTCGTGCCTTCACCAGCACTACTGACCGCAGCGAAACACGGATCAAGGAATCTTTTCCTATGTTTTTTTTCCCCTTTCCATTCCCTTTTTGCTTTAACATCAGATGCTCAAAACGCAGCACGCGCAGTCTCAGTCTCCTTAAAAATGCCATTGGAGACTCCTGCGAAGCCTTGGAACACCTGGAAGGATTCTCTGCCCCTGCCCAGAGCGGAGATGTGGCTCTGGTCAGGAGCTGCGCCAGCTCCAGCATTCCCGAGGGGCCTGAGCTCCTCCGCCACGGCTTTAATTCCGCCTCGTTAGCGGGGGTTCGTTAGCGGCGCTGCCGTGGCTCCGGCACAGCCCGGGCCCGGGGCCAGCTCTGCCTTCCCAGCCCTCCCGTGGGGCATGGGCTGCACTTGATCCGAACACAGGCACTGCTCTGCAGCCTTCAGGCTTTCCAAAATCCGAAGGGTTGTTCCGGTGAGAGCCTGGGGGAACACGAGTGGGATGGGAAGCGTTGGCATTGCCGAGTGCCTTGCGGGGCTCGGGATGCTCGGGATGCTCGGGGTGTCGGAGCCCTGGGCTGGGAATTCTGCTTTCCTTTGCTGTGTTTTGATTCAAGACCAGCTGAAGTCAGGGCTCAGCAGAGCAAATCCAACTGTTCTTCTTCCCAGGCTCTTTGGCCTTTTTCCCAAGGTGTTTTTTGTTGGGAAGATGCCCCTGTGCATCGTGGCAGAGCAGGGATGTGCAGTGGGGTCTCCGTGCGTGTTGTGAGATGGATTCCTCCTTGCTGAGCGCCTCTAAAGGGGAAGGATTTGGGGGTGAAGGGGGAAAGAGGCTGCTCCAGGGGGATATCTGAGGACCAGCAGCGTTGGGATGGAGTTCTGTGAGGAAATGAAATGCCAGCAGGAACATCTTCCCCACCCGCAGGGCTGGTGCTGTCCCTCCCCGGTCCTGCTGCTGCAGCTCTTTCCCAAATCATCCCAAACAGCCACCGAAACCCCCGGAGTAGGGGATTGGGATTCACAGCCCAGCTTTGTGCTCCTGAGACAGCCAGGACCTGAGCTGTCCTGAGGCTTTCCCCACCACCAGGGCTTTTCCGAACGCTCCCGCCCGTGCCGCCATCCCAAACATCCTTCCTTGCTACCAGCCCTCGTTCTCCCGGGATTTTCAGGGCATCCCAGGGTCACTCCAAAGCTCAGGTTTGGTTGTACGATCCATCCCAGCTCCTGGGGCACGCGGCCTCCACCACCCCAGCCCTGAGGAGATGGGAAGGGCCCTTGGCAGCTGCACCTTCTCCCAGAAGTTCCAGAGTTTCTGCTGCTTCCCCCGGGCGCGGAGCGAGGCCTTTCCCGCTGTAAATAGCAACGACTGAGGTGACACGGCCCCGGCCCCGCCCGTGTCACACGGCCCCTGCCCTCCCCTTGTGCCGACGGTGCCGTGAGCACCAGGATTTCAAATCCAACAGGAACTGAGAGACAAGGAACACTCCTTGGACACGAGCACAATGTTGAGTTTTTTGTAAAAGGTTCCAATAAATGGAGAGTTTAACTTGGGAGCGTCTCGGTGCCTCTTTGCTGGGGCTGGGAGAGGGGCTGGACCAGGATGGGGTCGTTGCTGCTCCTGGCCGTGGGGCACCCCAAAACCAGGCGTCTCCAGGGGTTCTATTCCCTCGGGGCAGGTGAGCTGGTCTGGAATGGTGGAAACTCCTCACGGATGGCAGTGCCTGGAGCTAAACCCCATCGTGTGCCCGGTGAGCTCACGGCTGGGCCCGGAGAGCCCCTGGGAGGGGTTGGACCCCGAGTGGCTTCCAGGGGTCCTATCCCAGTGCCAGGGCTGCTGCTCGTCTGGGGGTTTGCAGGAATGAAAACAGCAGCTGAGGCAGCACTGGGATTGCAGACCTGCCCATCCCTGCCCAGGGACCCAGAGCCAAGGCCCCTTAGGGGACAGTTCCTGTGGCATTGCTGGCTCGGGATGCTCCCGGTCCCTCTCCTGTGCAGGAGGCTGAGGTGGAAAAACCAAACGGATCCACGTGGTTTGTGAGCAGATTTCCAGCTTCAAACGTGCAGGGAGGAGCAGAGGGGAGGAATGGAGCCAGCTGGGCCAGGAGCCACGGGCTCCCCTCCACGCTGGGCCGGGAATCCTTCAGGATTTCCTGCACGTGGCTGGATTTCCTCTCTTCCTTGCTGCTGCCTTTGGTTTTTTGCCCTCCCTCCTGAGCAGCTGCTTCCTCCGTGGTCACTTTTCACCTCTGTTACCTGCCCTTTCCTACTGGGAGTTGTGTCCTTTCTTTTCCCTTCTGCCTTGAGTAAGGCTTGGTTTGTGCTTGGGTTTGCTTCCAGGAGAGGTTTCAGGGAAACCCCAAAGGATTTTAGTCCTGGAGGGAGGAGGTGGATGCTCAGCCTCCCAGATGCCTGGAATCTCTCCCCAGAATACTGCAGGGAGGCAGGGCCATCACTGGAATTCCTCACTGCAGGATCCCGGCCTGGTTGCAGCAGTGGGATGATGGTTTGGGATCCGGCTCCCAAATGAGCCCAGCGGCATCTTGGCCACGGACTCAGCCGGAGCCGATTTCCTCCTGAGGCTTTTCCTGAGATAAAAATCCCCTGATCAATAATTTCTCCTGCTGTAACTGCTGTGTTTGGTGAGAGGAGCCACAGCTCCAATTCCCTTTCCCCGTTTCCCCGCGTGAGTACCTTGGGATGAGGAAACAGAAGCGATAAATCCCATTAACAATTCATTCCCTGCTGCTGGGAGGAGGGCAGGCTGAAGTGCTTTACACTCCACTCCTCTGCCCGACAAAGTGCCCTCGGTTTTCCCTTTTGGATGATGCACTCCTCGGTGCAAAGCAATTTCACTGGAATTGCTCCTGTTCTGCCCGGCAGTGCCAGAAAAGCCACCAGCTCCTGCCGGAGCCCAGGGAAGGACCTGACAGCCCTTGCCAGGTGATTGGCCCCAGGTGATGGGGAGGGGAGAACCTGCCCCCTTCATGGTCTTCAAGGGACGAGTTCACACTCCATGGACCCTTGAGGGATGGGGTCACAGTTCAGGGATTCTTGAGGGATTGGTCACAGTCCATGGATCCTCAAGGGGTTTGGCCCCAGTCCATGGATGCTCAAGGGACTGGGGTCACAGTTCATGGATGCTCAAGGGACTGGGGTCACAGTTCATGGATGCTCAAGGGATGGGGTCCCAGTTCACAGCTCCCAGGTGACAGCTCACCTGTGGCAGGTGAATGGGACCTGTCAGACCCCACCTTTCCCACCACGAGCCTGCCCAGGCCCTGATGTGCAGCCAATCCCAAATCCCTCTGCTCTCATTCCCACTCCTCCCAAAGGCTGAGCTGCTGGTGAGGCACTGATCCAGCTCCCAGCTCCAGCTTCCCTCTGCCCAGGGAGGTGACAGACCCCAGTGACAGTGGCCGAGCCTGGGCAGGGGCCTGGCATTAACTGACCTGGCCCAGTCGTTTTTCTTGGGTCCCACACGAAGGGAGAGAAAACACAACAAACTCTTCTCCCCCCAGGAACAGCTGCTCCATGAGAGCCATCCAAGAGCAGAAAGCTGATTTTCACCTTTCCTCCCCATTATTGCAGTAGGAGCACAGGGCTGGGAAGTCACTGGGAATTAATCTCTTGCCACACACCCCACTAATTGTGTTTAATGAGGGGAGCAGTGGAGAGAGGCCGGAGCAGCCCAGGCGGGATGTGGGATCCAGGGAACGGGGATGGCTGAGGCACGAGGAACCACGTGGGGGCCAAGGGGATTTCTTCCCCTTCCTGGAGAGTGAAACCAGGAACTTTGGCTGTTCTTTGCCCATTAAATTGGGCATTTCTGGATAAAGCCTGGATTGCATCCATGATATTCCAGCTCCCTGGGCTGCCACGGTTCCCTCTGCAGGACTGACCCAGCCCGACGAAATGCTGTTTGTTTTTCTGTTTCTCTGCAGAAGGAACAAGCGCTTCTTTTGCCAGTTTAATTAGGATTTCTCATTAAAGAATTCCCCTCCCAGCATGTTTGTTTCTTCAGCAGGCACAACCTGAATATAACAAAACAATCCACTCTCAGCTGCTGGACTGATGGAACAACGAGAAGTTTTCCTGCTCAAAATGACAGGAAGAAAAATGTGAAAGCTTTTAATTTTTACTGTTTCCCCCTCAGGAGGGTGGGAAAGCCTTGGGATTGTGAAAAGGAAGGCGCTGGAGCAGTGGGATCAGTGCTGGAGCTGAGGTAACCAGCAGAAAGATGAGTTTATCCCATGGCCCCTGTGGGTTTGGAATAATCCCTCTGGAGTTCAATAAACTGAAATGGTCCCAGCTCTTTTACTCTGTTTTTAAGTGATGCTAAAGCAGCAAACCTGCAAACCCTGATGAGGATTTAATTCCTCTGCCCCAAGTTTTTATCACGTTGAGGACACCACTCCTCACACGCTCATGGCACACACAGAGCAAAGGTGTGGATGCTGGGATTTGTCACCCAATCCAACAGAAATCCTTCATGGGAACGAAATGGGATTTGGACACTGCAGTGGCAAAGAGATTTTCTTACAGAGCTGCTTCCACGGCCTCCGTCTCCCCAAACGGATGAAGTGGAGGAGCAGCTTCATTTCCCAAAGGTTTTGGGACAAGGATGTGGAATGGGCACGGAGAGGCTTTTCCAGACCACGGGATGTGCTCCCTCCTGGGCAGTCTCACTCTGCTTTTTATTTTTTAACACCAAATAAATACAAAAACGATCCAATAAAAAATGAACAGCAGTAAATCTGAGAAATGGGTCGCCTTTAAAAGCAATACTATTGACTAAGGTGAGGCCCCAAATACGTGATTTGGGAAAGGAAAAGCCTCCCCAGGTCTGCAGCACAGATGGCTTTGGATAAATGACTCCGAATTCCACCCAGGATTTGGGATGGGGGGGCTGCAAGGACAAGTTTTTGGAAGGTAGAAACAAGAGGCACTTAAATCTCAGAAGGTTTTTTACGAGCTCTACGAATTTTCCTACTTTATGGACTTCCCAGTGTGTTCCTGAGGTGTTTCCTCCACTGCTGATGGAGGAACCCAGGAGGAACCACCTTGAGTGAGGAGCCTGGAGCTCCACGGACAGATCTGGATGTCACACGTGAGGCTGCAGCATCAATAATCGAATTCCTACAGGATAAAGCTTTTCCAAAGTGCCTCTGCTTGTGCAGGGAATGGCCAGGCTCTTCCCACTATTCTCCATGTCCACCAGACCCCCTTTTTCCATTTTTATTTGTACAATCTTTGCCTCACCAACTCTCTCCTCTTCGTGTGGCAGTGAAGGACACGTGAACAACACACAGGGAATGGGATCTGAGGACTGGGAAGAAGCACTGGGAGGGAAAAAGCCATTGTTTCAATATTCCTACAGAGTTCTGTCAGGTGAAGGACTGGGGCAGACGCTGCTGAGGGACACGGAGGAGCAGCAGTTCACTCTGGTGTTGTAAATAAACACCCCAGTTATTTACTCTGCAGCTCCTATCTCCTGTAAGATTCCCAACTCCCAATTTTACACAACAGGAATCTCGTCCAAAGTATTCCAAAACAGGTTAAAAATAAGATTTAAAAAATAGATAGGTATTAAAAATACTCCCTTGCTCCTCCACGAAGGGGAAGGTGGTTTCTGGTCTCTCTGAATCTCAGAATTCTCTCTCTCTCTCGCCTTGGACAGCTCCAAGTTCTGCTGCTCCAGGCTCTCTCCTTGCAGAGCCTCCTGATGTCCAGGAGCTAAAACTTCTGCAGGAATTTGAGCACCAGGTCCCGCAGTTTGACCCTCAGGGGCTCGTCATTGTCACAGATGATGTGGGTGGAGTCCTCCTCCAGCTGGATCAAGGTCTCGGCCTCCTGCAGCAGCACAATGTGGCCCTTGGCTGTGTCCTCCACCTTCACGTCGCTGAAGCCGTGCTGGATTTGGGGTGGGAGAGGGAGAGGGAGAGAAGTCAGCACAGCTCAGGAAAACTGGGAGAGAGGAGACACCAGGGCACAGGGATGAGGGGGAATTTCACGGAATCACAGAATGGTTTGGGTTGGAAAGAACCTCAAAGCTCATCCAGTGCCACCCCCTGCCATGGGCAGGGACACCTTCCACTAGCCCAGCTTGCTCCAAGCCCCGTCCAACCTGGCCTTGGACACGTCCAGGGATCCAGGGGCAGCCACAGCTTCTCTGGGCACCCTGTGCCAGGGCCTCCCCACCCTCCCAGGGAACAATTCCTTCCCAATCTCCCATCTCTCCCTGCCCTCTGGCAGTGGGAAGCCATTCCCTGTGTCCTGTCCCTCCATCCCTTGTCCCAAGTCCCTCTCCAGCTCTCTTTAGGCACTGGAATGCTGCAATCTTGCCCTTTTCCCTGCTAATTTTCTCCAGGAAGTCCTGCAGGTGAGAACAGGACTCCACAGAGCAGCAACCAAATTTGTGCAGCTTCCCCCGGAGGCTCCTCCACCAGTGGAGACATTTCCAGGATCTGTTCTTCCCTCTGTCACCTTTTCACAAATCTTGTGGAAATTTAAATGCTTTTGAGGCTCCCTCGGCTGCTGAATCCAAAAGTTCTGTGAGGCAAATCACCCACCCAAAAGCTCTGCTTCCATGGGAAACAAGAGATCACTGACACGAAGCCCCTTTACCAGGACACGGCTCCACAGGGGACAATTCCCTCTATTCTGAAGTGCAGGGACACCCTGGAGCACTTTGGGAACTCACTGGCCTTTCTCCATCTCAAGCTACACTAAAATCATCTCCCCTCTCTCCACTACCATAGCAGCACCTCTGAGATGAGCAGGAATCTGCTGGAATCCCACCTGCCACCGAGGGCTCCTCACCTTTTCCAGCGTCTGCACAAACTGGTCCACGGGGATGGAGCCACTCAGCAACGGCTTCAAAGATTTGCACTCGGGCACATCATCACTCACCCGCTTCCTCTTCTTGCTGGCAGGAGGCTGGGGAGGTTTTGGAGGGAGCTGGTGGAAGAGAAGGAAAAAAAATCCCACTCTAAAGGATGCAGCAGGTTGGGAAACAGGCAAATTCAGAGCAAGCAACTGCTCGGGGAATGAGAACATGGCTTAGCTCCAGCCATTTGTGAGGACTCTGGCATTTTAAGCCCAGGTCTAAGTTCATTTGGCAGCAGGAATGTGTGGAGAGGAGAGTAAATGAACAACAGCAGCCTCAGACCAGCTCCACTGCAGCACTTCGATGTTTCCAGCGCTGCTGAGGGTTTCCAGGGAAGCAGCTTGGAAAGAGGAGGGCAGCCTGTCTGCTGTGCTCTGACAGAAATCCTCACCAACCTTCACCTCCCCGACATTTCCACACTGGGCTCTCTCCCCAGCTGTCCTGGGTCCAGCCAGCTCTGCTGCCCAGGGTGGGAAGGGCTGTTCAGTGAGGCCCTGCAGGCTCATGGATCTGAGAGAGAGGGGACCAGTGCAGCCACTGCTGAGCAGGTCCCTGGACAGCAGCTCCTCCTGCAGAGCCCTCACGCCAGGAATTCCAGTGCCAGCCTGAAGGGGGTGGCGGGAAGGGAGCGTCCAGGGATGTACAGGGATGTTCAGCCTCCAGGGAAACTGAAGGCAGATAGTCCCTTCCCAAGTCTGAGGTCCCAGGTCATCTCTCTCCTCTAGCCCTTGGTCCTGAGAGACTGACTGATGCTGTTCCTGACCATGGCAGACAGCAGGATGATTTGTAGCCTCTCTTCAGGAATTATCTCACTTCCCCTTTTATCTCAGCCAGGCACACGGCCAAGGAAAAGAGGGCAGAGAGATTTACGTGCATCCCGCTCCCTGCTCCGGGTGTCATTCCTCACTCACACACGCCAGGGCAGAGCCTCTGCCAAGGGCTCTGCTCCGGTGGGAAGGAGCTGTAGGAGGGGTTCCTGGGGTCCTGGATGGCAGGAAAAGCCAGAGTAAGGATGTTTTTCTCCCTTTCCTATTAGACTGTACCTGCAGCACGTGCTTGTTGTCCTTAGTATGCAGCACAGCAGAAACTGTTGCCAAGGAAATACCAGGCTTGATCTCCAAGGGCACGAGGGAATCTGCAAGCTGAAGCAAAAGGAGATTTTGTTCAGCAAGTGATCGGCTCAAAACGTGCACGAACCCAGCTGTGAGATAAATTGGCAGCGTGGTATTTTTAAACATGGGCTAATGAACTGTAAACACAAAGCCACTGATAGACTGAGAGCTCCTCGGACCTGCCCAGCCTCCTTCCAGCTCCCCAAATTATGGATTTCACACCGTGAGCAGAGCAGCACGAGGTTTGCAGGAACAAAGGCTGGTCTCAAAAACCATAACAAGCACAGAGAACTCTTGTGTGAAAAGAAAATTGCTTCATTAATAATTTTAGTTAGTAAAACTCATGGTCTAATCCAGCATTATTATGTTTGTTATGCTGCTGGACAATGAAAAATCAAAGTGAGTTTCCTTTCAGTTCCTAACTGCAGAGTATCTGGAATAAAAAGGGTTTGTCCTTAAAACCCCATTGTTTTCCATCAACCCACTGCTGATTAGTTTGAAATAATTCCAACAATGCTGCACAAAACCCTTTCCACTGGCTTTTATATAATTCTTCCCTGAAAGACATAAAATTTAGTCTTGGCTTGGAGTTTGGATCCAAGGGCAGCATGGCACCTGCTGGGACCAGTGGAAGCTGGCCAGCTGGGAAGCACCTCCTCCTGCCACTTTTCCAAAGGAATCCTAATGAAAACAGTGCTCACAAATGGAGAAAATTATTCCCTTCTTCCCTCCAAGGGAATTCAAGGTGCCAGGATGCCCAATCCTTTCGCCATCGGAGCACTGAGAGGGTTTTTCTGTTGGCTTCGATGCTGGCAAAGTTCAGCTCCTTTTAATAACTTCTGAAAATCTCTCCTGCCACTGTTAAAGCTGCAGGAACATTTTGAGAGCACCTCCTTGGAATAAAGGAGTTGCTGTGTTGGAAAAACATAGGCTGCATTAAAAATCCCTGGATTTCGTCTGTATTTAGACTCGGTGAATCCTAGAAATCCAAATCTGATGGAGCAATTCAGCTCACTGCTACTCTGGGACTCTGTTCAAGATCTTTAAAGCAGGCAGTTTGAATACAGCCTTTATGGTTTGTTGTTGAAGGCGAAAAGAATGAAAATATAATGACAATCATTGCTTCAGATTTCTCCTGGGACCTAAAAATAGCAGCACTTGCAGCAGTGAGTTCTGCTGCCTTCCCAGTGGTCGAAGGCACTTTCCATTCCCACCACCTGCCCGAGGAGGATCGACAAAAATGGGCTCTGATGAAGAGCAGAATGACAAATCCTGTAAAGAGAAAGATCCTTAAGGAACAGGGAGTTGCTTGGAACCAAAGTCTTCTGCTACTGAAGTGTTTTGCTATTAACATTTCTGCAGGTTTTAAACAGCAACACTTGGATTATTTACAGTCAGAAAGACAGTAGGACAGACATTCACTTTTATTTCCCCCCCAGCTCCCAGCTCTCTCCATGTGGCAGCCAATCCTTTCATTATAGAAACCCAGTGACCCAAACCAAAAAGGTCATTTAATCACATCCAGTAATTCACCCACCAAGGCCAGGCAGCACTGCTCCACTCCTTTCAACTGACCTCCCGCACACACAAATCACAGAATTCCTCCAAAACGCTGCATTAAGGAAACCCTTTTCACACAGGCAGCAAGTCTTGTCTGAACTCCAAGCTACGGCAACTCCACCGTTTCCCCTCACAAGTGGTTTCAAACTTTAATTCTCCTGACAGCCAGGAAGCCGTCTCTCATTTCAAGGTTGAATTTGTCCAACTTGCAGTGGCTGGCTCTTGTTGTGCCTCTGTGTGTGATTGAAAAGCCCCCCACCGTGCAGGAATAAATGAGTCTTCCTTCCAGTCATTATCCCGAGCCCCATGTCACACGCCGGCACCAGGAAAGCCACCAAAGCAGGGACACGGAGATCTAACACCACATTAATCAGTCCCTTGCCCACGGATGAGCACTTAGGATAAATTTGGGGGGGATGTGTGCACCGTATATTTCAGTTTTTAGCTTGGGCTGTTCTCCTCCTGTGATCAGAGCTGTCTGCCCACGCTAAACCAGGGGAAAGATATTTTTACCATTAAGCCTTTCCTGCAGGATTGCATTTTCCACCCCAAAAGGGGATTTGACACATGCCCTGTGAGCACCAACACTGTTGTTGGCCAAACCACAGCTGTCGATAAAGAAGAACACGGGTTAAGTCACTCGAGTCTCTGTTAAGGACTTCAATGGGAACAACTCTCCCCAGGTTTGTCTTCAGCCACCAGCCAAAAATCCTCTTGTTGGCACTGAGGGACTGAACAACCCCTGAGGATGGGACCTGAAATTCCACAGTAAAAATAAAATGAGGCTGAATTATCAGTGAATAAAATCAGGGCAGGACCAGACTTTCAGCCCACGTGGTCGTGGTCCTGTGGAGGATTCTCCCAGGGACAGACATGCTGGATGTACAACAGGATTTTAACATCCCAGCTGCAGTAATTTCTTCTTAGATTTTTGGGACACCTCCCCAAGCTCCTCCCTTTTCCCTCTTCAGCTCTGGCTTACACTGGAGAGGGTGCTGGAAGGCTGACCCAGCAGGGAGAGGCAAAGTTTGGGCTGAGTGAGGTGAGCTGGATATGGAGAACAAGCAGGAGCACAGCAAACTGACCAGCAATTAAAATCCCCTGACCTTTTAGGATCTGAAACCACTGATGTGTACGTTAGATTACAGCATGTGTAACTAGAAAGGGACCCAGCTGGGTTTTTACATCATTAAATGTGTTTTCCAGATTTTCAAACTGCGTAAATGTGGGATGTCTGCATTAGAGGTGGGATCAAACCAGAGAAACACAAGGGAAACCCCAAACTGTGGATTCTCTGGCACTCCTGAGGTGGGAAAAGTGCTGTTAAAGGAAAGGGATTCCCAGGCAACTCCTGGGCTGCTGCTGCAATTCCTGAAGGGTCAGCCTTGAGCCTACTCCCAGTTTTTATTAACGACCTCAGGACAGAACGAGGAGGAGTGTTCAGAAGGCCCCACTGAAGTTTGTAGGGCACCTTTAACAGAAAGAAGGACCAGGCGATGAGAGAGGAAAAACTCAAAGACCTCAAGAAGTGGCGTTAGAAAACCAAGGTAAAATCCAACAGCACAAAATGAAGGCTAAGGACGGGGCTAATACAGAGAATTTCTGCTGAGGGCTGGCAGCTGCTGCAAAGGACAGAGGTGAAGGGTTCAGGTTTATTAGGCCATCCCAGGAGAGTCACAAATGTGACATGGCCACGAAAAAGCTAAATGCAAGCCCAAAAAATATCAGGTAATGCTCTCTGAGATGAGCTATCGCTCTTATACGGGGCCTGGCAAGATTTCATCTGAACTACTTGTAAATTGTGGGTAATTTCAGTTCAAGTAAGAGATTCTGAAGGGTAGATTAGGGCAGGAGGAGCTGTCTTGTAAGAGGAAACGAAATATCTTGGTTTGTTTAGCCTGGCAAAAAAAGAAAGCCAAAGGGAGAATTTGATTACTCTACATAAACACCACAGGGAAAATACCAACAAAAGGGAAAATGCATTTATGCTAAAACATGGTGTTAAGAATAAATGTGTGCAGGCCAGCAGTGAGTATGTGTAGGCTGGAAATTAGGATGTTTCTGGCCATCAGGGACAGTGGGGGTTTGAACAGATCTACTGGGAACAGCAGGGGCAAAAGTCTCTGCAATTTGAAATCTCACATTTTTTTGAGGCACATTATGAACACTGTTGGTAACTGCAGCTGGGTTCTGGCCACGTAAGCCCTGAGGGCACTTCCATTTCTAGGTGGAAATGATGGAATACAGTCTTGGAGCTTGCTGGGCATGAAGCAATTCCCACCCAGATCCCAGCCCCTAAGCAGGATGGAATTTATACGTGACAGAAAAATATCCCCTGCTAATTATGAGAGAAGCCCAAAGATTTTAAGATCTGCCTGACTTCAGGGAAAGCCCTGGAGGTCACACCTGCAGAGGTTTTTACAGGAACTACTCCTCAGCAAAACCTGAATGGAGAACCTGCCTCATCCTCCATCCCTCCACTCCCCTGCTCCTCACACACCCCAAATCCAGTTTCTGGGTGCAGAAAAGCACCTTTCCAGTGCACCTTTAATAGGAAAAAAAATGCTTTGAGGCTGTGCAGTCGCCTTTTCACAAGCAGGGAGGATCTGTAGAGTCAGTTTTGTAAACAGAACTAAAACCATGGTCTTTGCCATGTCACTTAAGTTTGGATGGGATATCAGGAGAGAAGGATCATTTCCTTCCCCTCCTACCTCCTTGCCTCCTCTTATCCCTCCATTTTTAAAGTAATTTAGTTATTAACGAATTAATTATTTAAGTACCAGGAGCTCTGATGGCCAGGCCTTTGTAACCAGACACAGGAGGAGTCTCCAACAGATCCAGCCTTGGTTTTACACCCCCTGCTAAGCCAGGGGCCAAGTGCAGGAATTCTGCAACTGTCACATCCTTTAGGGGGACCAAAAAATGTGGGGTCAGACACACGGGGTGAAGGGGGAATTGAAATGTGCCTGTGGATTCATGACCAGCAGGCACAGGGAACAAGGCACAGGCACGCTGCAGGCAGGATGGAAATGGGGGAATTTTGCTAATGAGGCCTAAAGGAACAAAGGCTTTTCCACCAGAGAACATCCCGGAATGAAGGGCATCTCTAGAATCATTAGTGGGTGATCTGAGTCATGTCTTGTCGGGCTTTCAGCCTCACATTTGACACAATCCAAGGGCTTTAATTCAGTTGCTGAGTTAACCCCAACTTAACAGAGCTGTCACTCGCTGGGGGTCTGCCACAGCTCTCTCTGGAGCGGATTTTAAAGTCTCATTAACTTCAGTGGATAAAGAATCGTGCCATAAATCCCTAAAGTTTTTGCTATTATCACTTGCAAATGCCCAGATCCTGGCTTTGGGCTTCCACAGAGCCAACACCCAGCGAAGAAATAAAAGAAGCACGAGGTGAAGTCTGCAGTTTTGAGCAGTGAATTAAAGCTCTTCCTTTCCATGGGAGTGTTCCATGTGCAACTGCTGGCCCAGGGCTCCAGATCAGCAGGAGGAACCTTGTCCCCAAAACCTGGGAACCAAACCACAAAGACACCAACCAACCACCGGGGAATAACGCTGGGCGGGATTCCAAGCAACAGAACTGACTCTAACCACTCAGTACTAACTCTAACCACCGGCTTTTTGCCAATCCCGTGCCAAAAAAGCAGTTTAAGGAGGTGTTTAAGGAGTGTAACGAAGCAGATTTATGGCTGTTTAATGAAGCTCTTCCCCAGGAGCCTGGGAGCAAGCAGGGAACAGTTGTTTGAGGAATTGACAAAAGGATGGTGGAAAACAGAACCAGCAGAAGCAGAAATTAGGCTTGGATTTGAATGAAAAAAGACAGGTAGGGGAAGCAAGCACGTGAAATATCTTCAAAGTAAAGGCAGTAAGGCTTGCAGAAGCAAGAGATGAGTCATTTGAAAGATATAAAAATGGCATAAATCAAAATATTCAAAATATAGTAACCATTTTATGGGTCAGAATGTCAAGTCAGGATGGGATGTTGTTGTTGAAGCTGACTGGGAAGAGAGAGCTGAGTGCCTGGCTAGAAAAGTCTTATTTTACAGCCAGCCATCAAAAATGAAAGGGAAAACAAACCTAGACATTAATGTAGACAGGCAAAGGCAGGCTGGGAGCAGAAAAGCAGATCTGAGTTCCATCTAACTAAAAAGGACAACCTGTGGGTAAAACCAACCACAGAAAAGGCCCAGCAACAAAAAAAGGCAAAAGGAATGAAGGATAACACACTCCAAGCCCACAGAAGAGGGGAGGAGGGAGGAGAACATCTCCTGGCGGAATGGCCAGGAGAGAAGAGACACCAGAGCGAGGTGGGAGACATTTTTAAGGACAAAATAAAGGCTGCACTGAACTCTGCTGATGTAAATCAGGAGGATTTATCAGCATTGGTTCTGGCTTTGTGTAAGGAAAGGTTGGCAAAAGCTGAGAAAGAGCAATTTTGGTGGAATGTCAAAAGGTGAGGTCCAGCTCGGAGAGAGACTCCAGGCAACTGTGCAGTGAGCTGGGAGCTGGGGCAGGGCTGAGCAGCAGAAGCAAACACGTTTTATTTCACTTCCTTTTTGTGAGGCTACGGCACATTGAGCCAAGGGGGAACAGTCAGGGACAAAGGAACACAGAGGTCAGAGACTGGTTCATGTGGGGTCACCAAAATGAGCTGAGGGTGGGGAGAAGGACAGAATTCAAAACTCCTTAGTCCCTGAAACACAGAAGGAAGTTGGAAAGGTGAGGTAAAAGGAAAAGAAGTCAAGATGAAAGCTCCATAATTATAATGGCTATTTTCCTAATTCTTCTCTGCAGTAGTTTCTGATAATTTCACCTTGTGTCAGGCTGTGCCTTGCACACTGACACTCTCCTGACTCGGCTGTGTCCTGAAGAACTGGCAAATTGAGTATTTTAAAAGCACAGAGCCCTCAGTGAAGTGTCTGCTGCCGGCACCGAGTGATCCACACCATTGTTCAGCTGTAATTAAACTGGAGGCACTTTATTTGCTCAGACACTGCTGTTTAATTTTATCTGTTTGCTCCAGAAGGTGTTTTCCATTTTCCCATCTTTCTCCTCTGAGCAGACAATGCCTAGCCAATTTCCAGGAAGCAGTCTTTTTTATTATTACTATTATTATTATTATTTTTTAAAGTGAAATGCAGATGCTGAGAAGAACCAATTTAAAGTGTAAAGGTTTGCACAATCCCTGGGAGAGCCATTCCAGCCTGATGCCTTGGGACTGTTAAAACCTCTCTCCAAACAAAGGCTGCTGTGAGTGTAAATCTCATTATCATACAACAGGCCTGCCTGCTCTGCCTTTGCTCCTCGGTGAAGTGACTGAAATATAGACAAGGTCCAGCAGTAAATTTCCATCAGTCTGACAGGCCGGGATCTGAATCACTGCAAGTTTTGGGAAGGAAATTTCACTCTACCACGGTATCAGTCTGCATTGACTGGAGCCATGCTGAGCCAACTCTTTGGGTCTCAAAAGCTGGAAGAATCCAGGTAGAACTTTGAGCTGGGAAAGGGGCTGGGGGTGTCAGGAGAGGGCCCTGATCAGGACTTCATTGCAACAGCCATTCTTCTACGAGACTTTCAGGTTTGCATCACACACAAACCCCAGCCCTGCAGCAGATCTAGCAATTACTGGTTTTTCCAGGTTGGATTTCATCATTCCATTTCGGTCTAACGTGGTTTTGACAAATAACAAGCCATGGCAAGCTTTCCAGGAGCTATAAACCACCCTTTTCAATCGTCACTTGAGCCTTCACAGAACCCCAGGGCTGGTGGGAGCCCGTATCAAACAAGTGCCCTTTCCTTGCAGCATAGAAATTCCTATATATTCAGGAACCTAAACTACTGAAAAGGGAACATTAAGCAGCAAATACTCCCACACCAGGGAGCCCCATCCGTCATGTCTGAAATCTGTCTTGCACAACCCACTCAGCAGAAGGGGAAGCTGCATCCAGTTTTCACCAGCACTACATAGTTCCCTTAAAAAGCAGCAAGATCCTTTTTGGAAGATGATTTGCACATCTTGGAGCTGGGGATGGCATCCCATTAGCAGTCCTGAAGCACAGCCTGGCTCTCAGGAGTCTTTTCAGGAGCATCACTACAGACCAAGCAGCTTTTGCAAGGAGTTGTGAAATGCGGCTTTGGAATCAGGGAAATCCCAGAATGGATTAGGATGGGAGGAACCTTAAATCTCATCCAGTCCCCCCCCCTGCCATGGGCAGGGACACCTTCCACTAGCCCAGGCTGCTCCAAGCCCCGTCCAACCTGCCTTGGACACTTCCAGGGATCCAGGGGCAGCCACAGCTTCTCTGGGCCCCCTGTGCCAGGGCCTCCCCCCCTCACAGCCAACAATTCCTTCCCAATATCCCATCCATCCCTGCCCTCTGGCAGTGGGAAGCCATTCCCTGTGTCCTGTCCCTCCATCCCTTGGCCCAAGTCCCTCTCCAGCTCTCCTGTATTCCCCCTTCAAGTACTGAAATGCCACGATAAGGTCACTCCAGAGCCTTCTCCTCTCAGGCTGAACAAGCAGCCTGAAGAATCCCTGCATATGGAAAATCATGAGATGTTTCTCCTCCCTGAGCACGGACAGCTCTGAAATTAGGACTCCTGTGTGAATATAATTGGATGTTATTTGTTAGAGGAGGGGAAGAAAAGGGCATTTCTGTCAATATTCCAGGTTTCTGCTGGAACTCTCCAAGTTAAAGGGAATGCATTAGAAACCAGCCCTCTTTTCCCAGGCTGGTGAATGCCACATTCCCTGCAGAGCATCCTCCCTCCCAGCAGTTTTGGGAAGTGCAGGGAGAGCTGCGATCCAGTCCCTTTAGAGGCTGACACAAGGGACAGGCTCTCGTACAAGGCTCAGTTCCACCCTCAGAGTTTAGGGGGAAACCCAAAGCTTCAGTGCAATCTGAATAACTGGTGAGCCCCAGGCTGGCTCCCTGCACTCTGAACTCAGGATTGGCTTCATGCTGGTGAATGGAAGCCACGTTTTACCAGTCTTAGGTTTAATGGGATCCAATAGAGATGCAAATTTCCCAAACAATTAAATATTCATGCCAAGAAGGAGCTGCAGCCAAGCATGTTTTCTAATTAAAGCCCTCTCCTTGTTTCCTCACAGAACTGGTGTGAAATGGTGGCAGTGGCTGCTGTGGGCTGCCTGAGGGATTTGTTACTTGGGTCCCACTTCTGCACTTCATATTTGGCTCAACTAAAGGACGCTTCCTCCTTCTACACTCCAATGAAAAGTCACTCAGTATTCCAGTTTCCAAAGGGCAGTAATGCCTGCCTGCGAAAAGCCACTGTCACCTTTGATCCAAGGACACATTTGTGCTGACTGGATTGTCAAAAAAATATTTTAAGCTCGTGTCTGTCAGAATATGGGTCACCCTTTGTGATATAGGTACATTTGGGTTTGATTTATGGGGTTAATAAATCATTAATAGATGTTGTGGGGATAAGTAATCCACATTTTAGATGGCTACAAGCAATCCATTAACCTGCTGGGCTCCTGCTGCCTGTAGGAATTAACCATTTATGGAAATTGTTGGAATACAAATGAGCCTTTTCGCTGTTTCTTTACCATGACTGAAAACTGATCCTTCATGGGAAGGGTGTTTCTAACAGCAGGTAAATTTGGGGAAGGAGAAAGAGAACTCCTGGCTCCTGACTCTCAGATTCTTTGGATCCTTTCCATGGTCCTGGGCCACTAATTCAAACTGCTGTGCCTAAAACTTCCTCATATTTAAGCTGGAGGTGACTGGTTGCCTCACTCATGGCAGAGATCACTGTTTATATTGCGGGATGGGATTTTCTTGCGAAGGACAACTCGCCTGAACACAGTTTTTGCTTGCTCATGATCACAGAATCATGGAATGCTTTGGGTGGGAAGGGACCTTAAAGCTCATCCCATTCCAACCCTGACACCTTCCACTATCCCAGGGTGCTCCAGCCTGGCCTTGGACACTTCCAGGGATCCAAGGGCAGCCACAGCTTCTCTGGGAATT